>LNAC01000406.1:1370305-1384481 GCA_002007465.1 Ailurus styani
CCTCCCGCGGGCCCTCCGGGGCAGAGCGCGGCGTCTCCGGAGTTGGCGGCCGAGACTGGAGCAACTACCGGCGAGCCGGAGCACCCAAAAAAAGTCTCGTCTCTTCTCCCCACCTCCCACTCCAGGCACCACGTGACCGCTGCCGAGTTGCGGTGGGGGTGGCGGGCGAGGAAGGCTGGGACCGTCTTTTCACGTCCCCGCCCCCCTCCTCGCGCCCTCCTCTCCCGCCTCCGCACGTCCCCAGGACAGGGACGCCAGGGGGGGAGGGAGGGCACAGTTTTCCCAGGTTGGGAGGCTGGGGACGGGGAAAACGTGAGGAGGGCGCAGCAGGTGCCGCGGGGACTGGCCGGGAGCGGACTGCGGGACCCGCGAGGTGGGGTCGAAAGGCTGCGTGCTCGGCTGGGCCCTGAGCCCCCCCCGGGGCTGGCCACTCAGTTGGGGTCGCCGCGACGCTGGCCGTGGAAGCCCGGTGCCCGGGGCGGCTGGCGGGAAGGGGACGTGCTCCCGTGCGCCTGGCAAAGTTGCACACCTGCAGATTCCCTGGGGAAGCCGGTGCAGCTGCGCCCTTTTCATTTCTCGCTCCGAGAGGCCCCTCATTCAGGACCCGGGTTGGCTTCAGCTGCGGCAGGGTGGGCGGGGTGTGGTGGGACCCTGCCCTGACCCGCCGGTTCGCCCGCCCCGGGCAGCCCTGCTTCCGCCGCCTGAGCGCGCAGCTGGAGGGTGCAGTGACGCCGCGGCGGTAGCCTAGCCTAGGACAGGGCGGTCCCCGGGGACAACTGTCGCGAGTCCCAGCAGTAAGCAAATCGGGGTGAAGAACGAAATTGCTCTCCTCTATCCCTTTTCTCCAAAAGCCCGGGCATCTTTATCCTGCGTGCCTTTAAGTCACGGGTTATTAATACATATCCCCATGTCCTCGCCTGTACCGCGCCTTCACAGCCCAGGACTCAGTCTCAGGCTGTCCGGGTCCCCTCTTGTAAGCCCCCGCCCCAGTGCCCCCCTCTCAGTCAAGCGACCCACCTCGAGTTCTCCCCGGGTGCCAGGGTGCTAAGTTCGCCTTCCTTGGAGCCGAGCCTTGCAGCAGGTGGTGCGGGAGCCTCCGCGCCCCAGCCCTCAATCCTGCACGTTGCCGCCCCTGTCCCTTCAGTCCCTGGGGAGAATCCCTCTGTGGAAATTGCTTCATAAGCTTTGCCCCTCTTCGCCCTCGTACGCTTGGGCCACCGCCTGGAGGAAGCTCTCTCAGGCCAGGACGCTGATTATTTATTTCCCCATCCTGCCAGCAGAGCAGGTCTGGAAATGGGCTTAAATGACTTTCTTGTAATTCCTCTGCAGAGATCGTTCCATATCTGCCTCAGGCTCCTTCTCTCCCTTTGCGCCGCCCCCCTTCCTTTCATTTCTAGTTGGTTACCCCCTCCGGGAGACTGACTGCTTTGACCATTACCCACTTGTCTGCAGACTCTGATCTTACAATTGGCTGAATTACTGTCTCTGGAGTAAAGGGGCCTGTTTGTTTATTCCTTCCCTGAATTGATTGTTGTAGCACCTGTGAGATTCAAATAACTGGGCCAAAGGGTTCTTGAACAAGTTCTTTTAAGATTTCAGAGGGCGCAACTGTGATATGACTTTTATTCAGAAATGAAACAGAAGAATTTTTAGAGGTCTGAAAGACAATGACACTTTACATAATTTTCATTTAAGATAACAAAATTCAGTATAACAAATTGCACAAATTAACCAAGTAACACTGATTATACAAAGCTCTTTTAACAAACAAGTGTGTACTGAAGTAACCATATAGATCCTAAAAATATTTCTATTAAGCCTAGTTTACAAGCTCCTGTACAAAAGCAATTATAAATAGTTCACATCTAGAAAAAATACAAATAACCTTTAAAATAGAATTTATCCTCACATATAAACAGACTTTGTAGAAAAAAAAGGATCTTAAAAAGTAAGAATTTTTTTGTAGCACCAACCATTCATTTTATTTTTTAAAAAGTGAACGTTACAGACAGGAATTTGCTCTCATTTCTAGGTTGCCCAGGTTTTAATAGAGCAGGAAGATAAAAAAAAATCAACAAATACTGTTAAGAATCAAAGAGAAGCACTAAGTAGAAGAGGACGTAAGGAAATGTTTGGAGGGAAAACCTGCTGTTGAAAAGGTCACTTCTGCTCCACTTCCCTTCCCATCAGTGTCACTCTTTGAGTACCTGTTACATTTTTCAGTGGAAGCAGAATTACACTTACTACTGGAACTTGAATCTCTCTGGCAACAATTGCGAAATTGCACTGGAATTAACGTTCATATCACTTTGAGATTGGGAGTTGGAGATGACCATGAGCCCTCCGGTTTTTTGGCGGGGCCCTGTTTTAGCTTTACAGACTGTACCCACAAACAATTTGAGTACTAGGACAGTGAAGTCAACATACGCCTTAGCTGGAATTTTTAAAAAATATATGTTATCAACTTCTAACACTTAGTACGTCATTTCAAGAGCATGGCACGGATTCAATTTATTGCTGCCTTTTTTTTTTTTGCTACAAATATAATTTCTTTCCCAAAAATTTACAACTTCTGTACAAGTATTCAAAAAAAGTGCAAAATTAAGACTTCTGTATTGTGGGTGTGTTTAGATTTCATCCTCGTGACACACAACAAATGGAGCCTATCTTTATTGCCCTGTCAGAGAAGGAAGCTCCCATGGGTCGCTTGCTGTGAATCTGACAATGCAGTCTCTGGTGTTGCCAGGCTTTATTGCCACTGTCTCTTTTCCCCTCCCCACACCCCCTGTCGCTTAAGTGCTCCATTTCAGCTCACTAAGAAAAAAAAAAGGTCCTTTATACATCATTTGAACCCTGACTTGCACAGGAAGAGAAGCTATCATATAAAGAATCACTCAGTGATTCCAAATTGTCTACCCCAGGCCTATCCAAGGTACTCAAAGATGCCTCTTCATTTTTTTCTTTTTCTTCCTTTTGTCCTTCAACCTTATTCAGAGAGTTCTTCTCTCTTTCTAACAAAATCATAGTTTTGCTGTTATATTTATTGAATGACTCCAGGGAAATTTTAGATAATCTATTCTCAGGATCTTCTTTTGTTTCTTCAACTTGTTTCAATTTCTGCAATAAAAAGACGAAAATATTAGAGACATATTTCTTTGGAAAATCAAGTTATTCTGTCCAATATTCAATTATTGTCTACATAACGTGCAATTTAAAGGGATAGTGAGAACCTACAAGTCTTTAACAACCTTCTAGTATAATTAAAGGTAATAATAAAGCCAATTTTAGGGATAAATCAAGACCTTAATCATTTTACTGAGATAAATAGGTCCCGATTTGCAAACTGGTAAAGTGCCACTTAATTTCATTTAAAATGGATCTACTTGAAATTTGTTCAGGTAAAGTGCCTTATATGTCTTCATCAAAGTTTCAAACTCCTCTCTTTTCTTACTAAGTATTATTGGTTGTCTTGTTTCTAAATATGGATAGGGACTCAATTTCAGTGAGAAGTTGGGGCTGTATAGAGAGAAAAGGTATACAATCCCTTAAATTGCCATAAAATTTCAGTACCTGTTAGACTTGTCAGAAGCATTGTCATCTGTTTTGTCTCTTTATAAGTCTTAAGATATTTGCAAGCCTGATCTCCAGGTCTGTGGGTGTAGATTCCAGAAAGCCCAAGGGCTTAAAAAAACATAGTAACACTTCTGCCCATTAGTAACCTCTCCCCTCCAGGAGGTTCCAGCAAGACCAATTACCGGATGTCTCTAGGACTTTCTAGAACACTGCAGTCATATTCAATTATTCAATTATTATAGGTAAACTCTGTAAACCAATGCTTTTCCTATCTTCTTTTCCCCTTTTGGGCAAAAATTCTATCCAAACACCAGGAGGAAGTAGGGACAGGGGCTTAGAGGTAATAATAGCTACCATTTATTAAGCATCCATCCTGTAAAACTCACTGAATATATTTTCTCTAGAAGCATGTTCACAGGGGACTTGCAAGTTACACATCCTCATTTTAAAGACAAAAACAAGGCCCAGAGTGACAGAGTTATTTGCCCAAGGTCACTCAGCAAATGACAAAGAAGATTTGAATTCCAGGCTGGCTGCCTTCCATGCTCTTGTTCCTACTAAACCATGCTCTTATGTAATAAAAGACAAGATGTCTTTTTTTTTTTCATTTTGCCACCCAAATATTCCACTTCAATAACCTGCCAAACCATCTCTATTGCTACTGTCCCAGGCTCTGGCAAATGGAATTCTGTCCCCCATCCCACCCCCCGCATTGTTATGCTGGATGCACAAAGATACAATGAGGAAACTGTTTTCATCCAGGGAACAACACAAGTAGTCAAAGCCTCTGATTCTCATACGCTAAATATTTAATAGAAAGAGCAAAGAAAAAGATATGGCAGTGGCTGGCTTTGGTGTCCCAAGAGCAGACTGAGACACAGTTTCTCTTTCCTTTATGGAAATGGCACAATTCTACAGGAACATTTAAAAAATCATCCTCGGAGTGGTGCTTATTTCATTCTACTATTAACATAGAGGAGCATTACTCACAGAGTTCATTTTCAACCTCAAATGGCTGCCTTGAAACCAGACACAAGCTGAGGAACAGATTTCTTGGTGCTTTCAGAAAAGTGGCTCCATAATTAAGACTAACATCATGCAAAGGCCCCTTCTCATACCATGCCAATTTTTAGACTTTAACAAAATTATTTATTTGAGAGAGAGAGAGTGAGCATGAGAAGCAGGGGCAGGGAGAGGGAACAAGTATCGCCAGCAGACTTCAGGCTAAGTGTGGAGCCTGACTCAGGGCTCGATCTCACCACACTGAGATCACAGCCTGAGCCGAAACCAGGAGGCTGACATTTAACCGACTGCACCACTCAGGCGCTGCTCCTAGGCATTTTAAATAAAGAGTTATACATAGCACAATACTAAAAATACACGGAGAGCAGGAAATGTTTTGATGTACCAAATGCTGGTAAATAAAGGAATTTCATTGCAATTTTCTCCTCGCCTGAATATCTTCTCACTTTTTCTTTATTCAAGAGCCATAAGCATTTTCCTTGCCTATTTGTGGTCATAAATGGATCTCAAATTCACTCCATAAACACTTACCAGAGGAGCTAACAGGATGCAGGTGGAAGGTGTTGGTGTTGGGGATAGACAGCAGAATCAAGTGGTGTCGGGTGTGGCCAGGGGAGAAGCTGAAGCTCTGGAGGCACAGACACCTGGCCTTGGCCCTTTAGTTGGCTGTGCGAGTGCCCCTCAGCTCCCTTCCTCAGGTGTGAAATGGTGATAAGACACAACTTTATTTCGGGGTTGTTGTAAGTAGTCGAAATATAACACCTTGAGGCCCAACACAGAGTAGTAGATACTCAATAAATGGTACAATAAGTAAATAATAGTGAGGCAGGATTCTTATTCTGGACAGTGTTTTTGAAACTATCCTCCAGGCCAGCGGCATTAGCATTATCGGGGAGCTTGTGAGGAATGCAAATTCTTGAGTCCCACCCGGACTTACTACATCAGAAATGCTGAGGCCCAGCAAATGTTTTTAACAAGATCCCTAGGTGACTCTGATACATGTGAAAATTTGACGATCACCTAGTCTGGAAGAATCTGTAGTCCAGGAGGGCAGATAGACAGATGATAAGTATAATTCAGTGAATTGAGGTAGAGATGAGGAAGGAGTTATTTATCATTAAAAGACCCACTGTGGGGGCGCCTGGGTGGCTCAGTGGGTTAAGCCTCTGCCTTCGGCTCAGGTCGTGATCTCAGGGTCCTGGGATCCAGTCCCGCATAGGACTCTCTGCTCGGCGGGGAGCCTGCTTCCCCCTCTCCCTCTGCCTGCCTCTCTGCCTACTTAAGATCTCTCTCTGTCAAAAAAAAAAAAAAAAAAAGACCCACTGTGTCGGACATAAATTGCGTGCCATGTTTTCCAAATGTTTCATGCTTGTTGGTTTGTTTCTTCAGTCCATTATAACAAAGGCCTGTGGAGGTGATGAAAAGGAGGGAATGGCCCAATAAGAAAAACCACATGGCCTTCTTCCTCTTGCTTTTATTTTCACAATTTTTAATTGAAGGTGGGTACAGAGATGTTTCTTGACTCTTAAGAACTAGATCAGTGCAGGAGGGACCCATCCAGTCACCTGGCATTTAGCTTCAGTGTTGGGGAGCAATAGGGAGTGGTGAGGACTGGGGTCAGCTCAAGAGCAGGTGTCCGTTCTAGAGATAGGAGCAGCTAATTGCCACCATGCAGAAACATGGATCCAGAGCTTTGGATTTTGAAGAGGAGGCCATCCACCTAGAACAATACTTGCTTATGTTTCAGATCCCCTGATGTTTAATTAATTTGTTTATATTAAGAAAAAAACAAAACCACAGCCCCCAAGCCCCCTCTATATGTCAAATCACAGTCTTTGCATTTTTTGAACTTCTGAGGTAGAGATCATGTTTTATCCATTTATGTCCTACCTGACCTCCTCCTCCTCCTTTCCCTACCAGCTTTCTCCCTGAAGGTCTCGCCCCTTGCTCAGTCCCCAGTAGATTCTCAGTGGAGACTTGATGGGTTCAACCCTCTCTGGCATCCGCAGGGTCCCAATGGTTGGCTTCACCAGGGGTCCTGACAGCTAAGAATAAAAGCACTAAAGCATCTTACTTCCCTGCCTCCAATTAGAAGGATAGAGAGCTGGCCTCAACAAGGTCTTGTCAGATCCCGGATGTTTTAAAAATGTTGAAGTCCTATCACATTTACACGTAAGATACAAGGAGGGCTCGGGGTCACACAGTAGTGTGCTAATGATGTATCTGTCGAGTGGTAACAAAACAGGGCACATTAGTTTGCTGCCACTGTATGTGAAGGTGCTTTGCAAACTAATCATGGTAATAACAGCACTGAATTGAGAGCTTGCTCTGTGCAGACACTCTGCTAAGCACGACGCCCAGATTATCTGTTTTCAGCCTCACATCAGTTCTCCGGGGGTGGGTGTCATTAGTATCTCCATTTGGAGCCAATGGAGGCTTGAGGAGGCGAAGTAATTTGGTTAAGGGCACGCGGCAGTAAATGGTGGCGTCTGGGGTTGGCCCCAGGGAAGTCTGCCTCCAAAGGCCACCCTCTTTCCCTCAACCCTGGAAAAGAGCTTTACGAATATCAGCCACTGCTAAATCTCTCTGAGCAGCATCTGAAGTAAGGATCACAGAACCCCACCAATATTCACGAGAAAAAGCCCAGTACAGATTAGTGTTTGACAAGGATTATGGAGGTTCCCTGGGACACCCTCATTTCCTTCATATATTGTGCCTCCTCGGAATTACGATAAAATGAGTAGACTACATTTGTCACCTATAGGTGGCAACAGTTGTACAATTCACTTTTTGGTGGGGCTTTCGATTGCACTTGGGAACAAGGTACGGGTGAACGGGCCAGGAGAAAATACATTTTCTGTTTCAAATACATAACATGGGCATATTCTTAAAATATTCTCCCGCCTTCAGTGTAACCACGGCGTTCTGAGTGATAATTCAAGCAAGTAGGTAGTGCCACATTTTGTAGAAATGCCCTGAATGAATTATACCTCAATTAATTTAATTCCTCATAGTTAAACATTAATCAATCAATCAAACCCATCTACTACGCGACTGGCTTTGTGTGAATAACCATGTGGTCTTAATTTTCAGAGGAAGTTCCACAGAGGGGGCTCCTGCAATGATCCTGATGGGAAGAGGAGATACAGTGAGCAAGACGGAGGGCATTCCATGGAGTTTCTGTTGCATCCGTGTACCATTCTGTGTCTAACTTAGGTCCAGGAGCTGCTGGAATAGTCTATGTCCCTTGCCCTTTTGGATTCTGTAACGGACAGAATCACTGTAAAGACAGGAATACACATCAAGAGGTACCTATCATAAAGGGTTCTAAAAACCCCAACCAGACTTGTTAAGTATCAGTCAGGACCTGGGTTATCAATCATACATAGCTTTTATTTCTAGGGAGCTTTGCCGTCCAAGATTTCACTTCAGTCTTACATCAGTCTGGAAGGTGAGAGAGGCTGATGGGGGCTGCACTCTCCATGGGGTATTTATGGAATCTGTCATTCACAGAAATTCAAATTCAGGGGAAATTAGACCTGGAAACTCAGTTTCCTTATTTTCAACACAGAAATGTATACCATTTTTTATTTCCATGGTCAACAATGATCACAGAGTAGAGATTCTGCCTAGACCAATATCCTGAACACCAGGAAGGATAAAATTGAAAGTGATATGGGCCCTTGTCATAAGGAAGAGGTGGGGCAAATGATATAAGGTGATAGAGAAAAACTCAAGTGATAAGCCAGAAAAAAAAAATGTATGCTTGATGATATCAGCTTCAAAGAGATGCATGTTTTCCACGGCTAGCCAGATACTCTTGCCCATAGGGGAGAAACAAACAGAAAATTCATGAGATTGTGTAATGGATCAGTGTTTTATGATGAAGGCTACTCTTCCATTCTTTCAAACAAGTTTCCATCTGTTGATTATATCTTGAAAGTGTTGGCAAGTACGTCTACTGTAAGATGTCAGAAAGAGATTCAGATCTTCTTGTGAAATTCAAGTGCAGCCTTGTTCCCCAGCTGGGCATTAATACTTACAAAGAGGATGGCATTTTGAGTACAAATTAGTGTAAACAGTACCTTCATCACATAGTCTTATTTCTCTATTGCTATAGAGATTCACTGCCAATCAGTTCAAGAAGACACGTGGTAGGAAAATAGCTACATTTGCCACGTGTTCTTACTAGGTGTCAGGTACTGGGTTGAATGCATTGAATGAATTATCTCCTTTCATTCCTATCATCCCCATTATGTATGTAAATGGGAAAATACGGAGTGGAGAGGTGTAAGTACTAGGCACACACACTTGGTTAGTAAGTTAGGGAGTCAGGATTTAAGCATAAGTAGTCTGACTACAGAATTTGGGATCTTATTTGCTATCCACTAGACCAGGTATTTGGAAACCAGTGTTTAGTTCCCTGTAATTCTGTTAATTAGCTGTGTGACCCCTCTATACCTGAGTGTCTTTACATTAAAGTTTTTAGTATCTTCCTGCTCTATAAAGCTCTGTGACTCTAAAATATTCTTAATTGGCTGTCTTCTGTGGATGTTATTGGCACAGAAAATTGCTCTCTTCCCCATCTTCTGAACAAACTGAAGAATAATATAAGGAAAAAGGCTGGTGGGAGAATAAAATATCGGGTTTATTAATGAGAAAGCTTACATTGGAGGATGAGGTTTCTCACTGCCAAGAAGTGAGTTTCCTAGTACTCATCCTAGAAATAGGCCTGGTAACTGGCAGCCCTGGGCTGGGGGCAAGTGTCTTCCCATAAAGCCTCTGGGGCATAAAGGAATAAGACAGAATATATGCCTCTCATAGCCAGCCTGACTCCAGAGGGGTGGGGAGAGCGAGAGGTGGGTTTAACATGCCCTGTTCTCCTAGACTTGCTAATTAAATAAGCCACCACTGCTTCTTCCCAGGAGAAGTGAATGGGCTGTGTGTGTGCCAGAGATGCTAGGAGTGTTACCTTAGGGAGTTCCCCTCCACTTGAAAAGAAGCACCTGAAATTGGGAAGAAGTGTCCCCACCACGCCCTCTACCACCACCCAACCTTTTTCATTATGTGTGATGATGCAGATTTTAACTAAATAGTCATAACTGCACTAAGTCCAAGAAGATGCAGGAAGCAACCTTGGGGGGAAAATCAAGTTTATGAATGCTCTGCCACTTAGTTGTCATGAAAAGTAATTTTTTAAAAAAAGATGCAAAAACCCTCATAGACGGCAGTGAGTGGAGTTGGGCAGAGAAACCTCTTCAGGGGCAAAGAAACAGGAGAGAGGTGATTTAGTCAGTGTGAAAAACAGAGGAGCTGCCAGGTGGATGCAGATAAATCTAAAAGAGGAGACAGTCTGGCTAGTCCTGGATGTTGGGTTCAAGTTGAAAGTGTGATTTCCCTCATCTCTTCCCTGATGAGCCACTCCTGGGCACTGGAAGGATGGATTCAGGGCAGAGTTTTGTGTTATGCTCTTATTGTGGGAATGGGAAAGAGGTATTTTAATCCTGGGCTTCTTAGTTGAAGGTCTGTGCACTTTACAAAGTCTACGTTAAGTGGTATTTGTGGGGGAAGGGCCAATCTCAAGGGAAAAGATGCAGCTGAAGTCATTTCTCCTTCCTCAGAGGCACTAATCTCTCTTTAATGCCACCTCTTACTGTATTCCTGGTGGAGCTACTTTCTGAGTGAGACATAAAAATAGATAGAATGACCTTTGGTGAACACAGAGACCCTCTAGACTTTTCTCGAGAGTTGTGGTGTTAACCCTGTTAACCTGGTCAAATTCCAACCCAGATAATTACTTTCTCCCGGTGCTCAGTTCCTTTTATTACCTCAACTGGACACATTACTCTTCAGTTGCCCTTCTGAAAAATTAATGTGACGGATTGGTAATAGAGAACCACTCTCTCCCTCCAACCGCTGGTCGGGAGATGCGATTCAGCACTTGAGGGCACTCTCTGTTTCCTTACTGGGTTCCTGAAGATTCTTCAGTATCTCCAGGGCAAACTGGTTTTATTAGGCGAAAGAGTAATTTTCAGCTGAGATGTGTTTTTATGACTATATTATTAACTATATTGCTGTCTTTTATCAGGATCAATGACTTTTAGTGACCTCCGCCGGGACCCCTGAACCCAGAGGGAAAAAAAGCGAGCTTACTTTTGTAAAAGTGTGTGGAGAAAAAAAAAAAAGGCAGAAGCGAGGTCAGTAAGGAAGGAAACAGGGTGGCTAGAAAATAATCCACCTTGTAGAAAGGAAAAGAACTCAGCTCAGAGATAAACAGTGGCCTCAAGGACATTTAAAAACTAGATCCAAAAGGCAGTAGGAAAGAGAAGTCATTTTATCACAGAGATTGGAAATTCTCCCATATATGGAAAATGGGGGAAGATGTGGGACCAGGGGTGTCAGTGGGAAGAGAAAAGGATCACGAAAGAAAAAATCACAAATGTAGCTCATGGCAGCTGAAGGCATTTGGGAAGAGGAAAGGCATGCAATGATAAGTCTGGGTAAAACTCTTATAAGAACATGCAAAAGACATGCCTGTGAGTTCTGCAAACTCTAACATGAGTGCCATCACTTGAAATGCCCATTCAAAAACATATTTCTTCATTTTTGTTTTCCAAGTTGTGGATGAATCTACAAATGTAATTTAAAATGTAGGTTGGTCACCTGAAGTAATGCATCAGATGCGATCAATACTGTTCAATTTCTCCAAAAGTAGAATCTGCACTGTTTAAAGTCACCTAGCATCGGCACAGTAAGCCAGCTCACTGATACCAGCCTTTGTAATTAGCTTAACTAAATGGAACATGCTTATCTGTGTTCTTAGATTCCTTTTTCTTCTTTCAGCACAAAAACATTAACTAAAATTTTTATTCAAGAATGAAAATTGAGCAGGTGCTGGGCTGGGAACTTCTAAATCTGCTTGTTTTAGCATCAGGGTTAATGATTCCAGCTGATGAGAGTGGAAGCATCAAATCTTTCTGCCTTTAACTTATAGGCACTATTATGAATAAAAAATATATATGCTACTCACTCGACTTAAAAGATTGATTAGACGTTTGTCTTTGACTAACCCTTCCATCATTTCATGTCTTAAGCCCGATCCCTGTCTGTCCAGCAAGCTGGGCCACATCTGGTGTAGATGTCAGTGTGTCCAGCATAAAGAGCCCTGAATGTTGTCCAAGGAAAATACGGTATGAAGCGACCATCTGTGTATTCCAGAGCCACACGGCTGTTTTCACTTTGGAGTGATAGATTTGGGGCTCCTCTCACAAGAACAAAATACACTTATTTGGAGGATCAAATGACTGTAAAAAGGTTATGCTATTTTTTTCCTTCCATGGAAGTTCTCCTTCCATGGAGAAAGATTTTCCATTTGAGAAAGATCTCCAATGCCATCATAATGCTGGTCACCATCAAATTGTGTCTGGAAGCACTAAATTTTTATTATGATGCATGCTGTGAGTGCCAGAGCTAGGGAGAGATATTTCATGTTATTCATTAACTGATAAAGAGGCAACCTGAATTTACTTCTGATGGAATTTGGTAGACCATTGAAGAGTCACACTACACTATGGCATCCAATCTGTTAGGCCCTTTACAACAGCCAGTAGAGTCCAATGGGACTGCTAGGTAAGGTTTTTCCAGGAACACAGATATTTGTGGATGTCAGAATGTTCACTTTCTTCATGTTTGAACTATTCATCTCTGAATGCCATCCGTGTTTCAGCTTTAGGGCTGGTCAGCCTTTGCCCTGGATGTAGTTATTCCACAAGGATATGTGACATAGTCCTGAAGCCAGGGCAACTCAGAATCAGCACCAATTTATTGATCCTTGTTCTAGAGAGAAGATTCCTTGGTGGGAATTATTCTAAAGATTTAGGAACATTGAGCTTTTCATTCTGTGTTGTATTCTAGTTTATTGTGACAATTGTAAAGATGCTCTTATCCCTCATTACCCAGTAAGCATGAGGGGTGGGGGTTCTAGGATGGAAGGATGTGCTAGTTGGGAGAATGCCAGTGGAAATCTGCTTTCATTCTGGATTCTGTCCCTTGCTCTGCCACAGTATGACTGTGATACTCATTACTTCAACTCTGTACTCAGATGTTAATGAAAATTTAAATAGAGATAATGCTACTCTTGCCACATCATTTATTTAGTTACCTCTTTATTCAACAGGTATTTATTGAGCATCTACTATGTTCTAGATAGTATTCTAGACACTGGGGATAGAGTGGTATATGAGACAAAACCTGCTCACATGAAATATACATTTAAAAAATTCATTAATATGATAGCAATTTAGAACAAAGCTTCAGATATTTTAGGAGATGAATCCTTGAGAAACGAGTTGGAATAAGGTATCCAGCCTGCTCTTTGGTTCCAATAATGGCACTTAGAACACACATATCTTGTCAGTCGCAAAGTTGTGGATATGCCCTTTTTGCCCCAATTCTGTTCTTGAATTAATGCCCTTGACTTGCTTAGCTTTTTGTGGTCTTCTTCCATTCTTCATCTATAACAGCATTTGGGCAAGTGTTTCTCATAGGTTAACTAATTACTATTTCCATTCACCTTTCTTAAACTCTCTGGGCCTAGTTATCTCCTAAATTCAACATGCTTAAATGAGAATTTCTTCTCTTTCCTCTAATTCCACATTGTTGCCAATAATAACCAAGTTTTAGAACTTGATCCTTTTTTTTAGTTATTCATTGCTTGTTCTGTTTCTATAATACCTCACCCACAGGATCTTTTTCTCTATGAATTCCCAGCCTAAACGGCCACCCTGTCCATTTGACTCTGAACTTGTATCTGTTCTATAATAAAGGCTGTTTTCATATCAATGTCCCACTCCTCAATTAGATCACACACTTCCTGAAGCCAAGGACAAGATTTTAGCCTGCTTTCTTTCTCATATTCTTGACACCATGTCTCATATCTCTTGGAGTTGATATTCACTGCATATCAATAAAGGTAGTCCTATTAGACCTGCTTTTCCTACATCATTTCCTCGGGAGCTCAGAGACTTGACCGAGTTTTCTGTCATGTCTGCTTTTCCATGTTGAAGAGACATATAAAATCAGTTCAGACTTTCACGTGATTTGTGCGAGCACAGCCCACAGACATACCAGCAGTGGCATGGCCTGTTGGATCCCAGGTAAGCATCCAGAACCAGGGCGACCCAGGCATGAATGGATGTCTGACTATTGTCTACTTTGGCCAAAGCAGTTTCCTATCAGTGTCAAGAGCGGAGACAGGTGCACTCACATACTATGTCCAT
Source organism: Ailurus styani (assembly GCA_002007465.1). Lineage (NCBI taxonomy): Eukaryota > Metazoa > Chordata > Mammalia > Carnivora > Ailuridae > Ailurus > Ailurus styani. The sequence continues at coordinate 1,384,180 of LNAC01000406.1, forward strand.
CCTGGTTGGGCAGCTCGGCCCTGAGTCCTCCCCTTTCTTCTGCACCCCCCAGTGGGCATGGCCAGCAGTGGAGTGAGACAGCAGCTGCCCTTACTTCCTGGAAATCCAGGAGCAATAGCCAAGACAATAAAGCTTCTCAGACTGTTATTAAAAAGAGCAAGGCCATGATAGATGGCACAGACATTGGCTCTGTCCTTTTCTTAAATGCTTCCTTTAGCCAGCGAGTGCTGCCTCGCCTCATCTGAGCCTGGTGGAAGGCAATGTGCCCAAATTCAGATTCTTATCTCCTTAAGACAAGGCTG
>LNAC01000406.1:1388549-1514501 GCA_002007465.1 Ailurus styani
TTTTTTTTTTTTTTTAATGTATAGGATTTAGGTCAATATTTAGGCAAATGGCAGGTCCAGTAATTTGTGTTTTTTCCATGTCAAAAAGAAAAGCCAGTGATGAAACAGAAAGACAGTTCAAAGATATAGGGCTCCCTATGGAAAGGGGTTGGAGAAGAGGGAGGAGAAAGAAAGTTCTCTATTCCCAGGCAAGCTCAGGAATCAATGTGCTCAACCAGGCGGTGTCCAGTGGCAATGTAGGGGCAAGGGTAAAAAAGCAATCTCAAAAGTAATCAGGATACAAATGATCCAGGGCTTTAAAGATAAAATTGAAACCGCTCAGCAACACCTTGAAAACAAGCCAGTGAGCATGCAGATAAGTATCAAGCACATTATTTAGCTGGCCAGCCGAGGATGGCAACCGGCTGAATTTTGAGCCCAGGCAGTTAGTATCACTGTGTTCTGGCTCACACATCTTCCTCTTTCCAGAATGTCCTCCCCACCTTTCATGCCAGCCAACACTGCTCACCTCTGGAGACCTGGACGGAGGAGAATATCCTACAAATTCTTTTCGGGCCAGAGCCTCGACCACTGTCCCTTTCCTTCTCCCTTCATCCCCTGTGCAGACGTCATCATGGCATTGTTAAGCCTGGGTTGTGTATAGTGGTGGCTGTGGCTGGGTTTCCCGTGGAAGCTGTGACCCTGTTTATCTTTTCATTGTGCCCAGACCACGCCTGGACATAGGAGGTCCAGAAACGTTAGTGGAATAAAAGGAGGATGCTAATTATATTTCTTATTTACGGTGGTAAGTTTACTTTCTTTTCTAGAACGTTTCCTCATCTTTTACCTAATGCCCTTTATTGCCTTTGAAAGTGATCGAGCCCCAAGGATAAGATGCTGTACTGTCTGGTAGGGAACATTCATTTATTTCCCAAGGGGTAGGTGATGGTCTAATCACCTAAAAGACACTTACATTTCCTTTATTTAGAAAGTGGAGACAATAACTTCCATAGTAAGTAAACAGGAAAACAGATTTTAACTTTTGAAAAAAATTAATTAAAATACAATTTTCAAGGAGCATTTCTATTGCCACAAACCAAGTTCCTTGAAATAACCAGCAGCACTAAGGTACTCAAGATTACAGATGAAAACAAATGAAATAAGTGAGGATTATATCATCTAGCAATGGGAAGACTGAGTATGTCAGTGAGGCTTCTTAAATATCCAAGGAGTTTAATATGGCAGGGAAAAAAAAAATCCTCACTGTGCACAAAATGAGGAAATTTCCTCAGAATGAAGTTTTGAGAATGAATTTCAAGAATACCAATGTCCTTAAAAAATACCAGAGATTTTGGAGAGCCCTGGAGTGACTGCCTTCCTACCTGCAGGACGGAGTGACACCCTAGGGTCACCTCAGGACCTGCTTGGCCTGGGCTGTGTCCCTAGGCACACAGAGTGAAATGCTACATGGCAGAAGCAGACCAATGTCACAGATAGCGATTTTTCACACATCGGAACTCGCGGCGGCTACGGAAGTGTGGCTGGGGGATAATTCTTTCTTCCTCAACTCTGTGAAAACTCAGAGTCCCAGTGAGTTAAATGTGAGTGGGCTGGTGTTTCTCTTTGCCGGAGTTGGTGCATACGGTTTCTCTGTCTTGTGTATCCACAGTTCTCTTAAGTGACTGGAAAAAATACTTTTCCTTCAATCACTGTTCAAGAAGTCCCCAGCAAACTGTCCCTTAAATATTTCTGTTGGGTGATGGCAAAGTGGCAAAGGATTACTTAAAGGCCTTTCCGAAGGCTATCCCCTATTGGAAAACAGCTAGGGAAAAGATATTTAAATCCAAGACTGCTATGCATGGATAATGGATACCTACACACACACACACACACACACACACACACACACACACACACACACACACACACACACACACACACCCTTCTGATGCTTTCAGGGAATGGCTACAGAAATGTCATTAGAAGCAAGGGGGGAAAAATCACCCCTCACAAAAATGTTTAAATGCATTTTGGTCCCTTGGTCAGGGCCAATAACGATCTCTTGCTGTGAGCCAGCTCAAATGGAAATGTGGTGAAGGATGTTACACTTTATGTGGTCTGAATGTGATTAGTGACTAGCACGGGGAGCCTCAGTCAGCTGGGAATAGCAATCAGGGCTTCTCTCCTGCAACCCTGAAGGGCTACAAATGCAACTGGCTTCCATCCCATACGATGATGGGATATTAACTGAAAACCTAATTAATCTGTGAATGAATTATGGCCCAAGAAACACACTGTTTTATAATCAATTTTAAGTGAGTCCCTAACAGAAGATAAGAGGAAGAAAAAGCTGTAAAATTATAAGAGGTTGGTACATTCTGTTCACCATGACTGATGATTTTGAGGGAGATAATTTTACAATCCATCAAATTTTTGTCATTTCAAAAATCATGCCTCCCAATATATGCTGTAAATTAATTTTAAAATTTACATATTCATTAAAAATCGTATTGAAAACAGCAGGAAGTGAGTCCCATTTGAATAATAAAATAACTTGTTATTCCACTGGAGATAAAAAACAAAAAAAATTAAAAGATTTTTATTTGGTGGTAATAATAACCTAAATTGCTATCTGAATTAGTTAAACCAAGAATTTATATTCACCAGAGGAATCAATACAGTGTTACAGATAATCCCCCAAATTCTCATTTTGGGTGGATGAAGCAGGTCTTACAACACACAAAAGCCCTGGGTAGAAAAACAGGAAGGTGCAGACCATGGCTCTTAGCCTGCTGGGTGTGCGTGTCGGAGGCAGAACTGCGATCACCCAGGGTGAGGGAGGTGGTTTGCAGACCGGAAAACCCATGGCTTGTCTTGGGTGGAAGAACTCTTGTCATTAAAAACAAAAACAAAACCAAAAACAACTCTTTCTTTTACTCTGAGAAGTCTATTTGGCCAAATTTCCTATAAAAAAAATGGAAGGCTCGCCGGAGGTAGAGAACATTCCAGATGTCTGCCTTAGTCTCAACTGCTGAGGGGCTGGTCACCAGCAGGGGTTGAATCCAGAACACCAGGGACATAATTGGAAGGGCACGGAACTGTAATCAGGGAGCAAAGCCATGCTACATCTGAGTGAACACAACCATTCGCTCTAGATTAACCTCCTAATAGACCATCGGCTCGAAGATCTGGCCCTACGATATGAACAGCCTGGATTCATCTATAGAACAATGAAAGGGTCAAAGGGAAAAGAGGGGGCGTGCAGCACCATGTAGATTCTCTAGTAGAATGTATAATCCACTGGGCAGAACAGACACAGGGGATGTTCTCTTCAAATTCCAGGGACAGAAGAGGGAATGAGAATACCTATTTTCCATGAACTTTGGTTTACTCTTGGCTTTTTCCTTCCACAGGAGATTCATGATAGGCTGCTACCATTATCTTTGAGAAAACAGGAGGTCTCTTTATGAAGTAGTATAGGTGAGGTGCTTGGCTTAAACTTCCTCTGCTCTTCAGAGTTGAGGGAGTCAGAAGATCGGGGTGCCTGTGTGGTTCAGTTGAGCGGCTGACTCTTAGTTTGGGCTCAGCGTGTAGTCTACTTGAGATTCTTTGCCCCCGCCTGCTCCCTACTCCTCCGCTTCCCGCACCCCCCCCTCCCCCGGGCTTGTGTGCGCTATCTCTAAAATAAATAAATAAAATCTTAAAAAAGAGTCAGACACTTAACCGACAGAGCCACCCAGGAGCCCCAGTATATGAAAACTTTAAGTTATCTTTGACTCCCTCTTTCTCTCATACCCTACATCCACCAGTTTTCAGCTAAATTGCCTGTTCTCTGATGCATTCCTCTCCTTTTTCTTGCTTTGCTCTGCACCCTAGGGAACTACATTTTCCAGGCTCCCTCTTTCTCTGACTTCTGGAGAGATTCAGCCAACGGCAAGCAGTGGCAGAAGACTGGATGGTAGGAGGGTAGGCAGAAAACAAGGCGTCTCTTCCCTTCCCTGTGACCTGGGGCTCCTGGCAGCAGGGGCTTCTCTAAGGCTCTATCTCCTGTCACACAGCCCCTCCCCTAGTTCCCATCTGATGGCCCAACTGCTGGGTTTTAAGGACACCTTCTGCTATTGTCCCTCCATCCCTGGGGAATGATTGTCACTTCCTGCTTCTACTAATCTCTGGATCACCTGACTGTCCCCTGGAGAGCTCAGTTATTCCAATATTTAAGCAAATGACTCCCTATATTAAAGTCTGCCTATAGAAAGACTTAGAATGGCTCCGGTTCCATGCTAGACTCTGGCTAATACAATCATCTAATTCTCTTTGCTCTGCTTTTAAAACACAGTCTAAATCCAATCATTCTCCACCATTTGTTTTCTGCTAACATGTGAAGGCAGGACCCCATCAAGTCCTGCCTGGACAACCACAGGGGTTTCTAAGTGTTCTGAGCACTTCCACTCTCACCTCTCGGTAGTCAAGTGTCCATACAGCAGCCACAGCATTCCTTAACAACTGTTAATCAGATCATATCACTTCCCTGTTCAAAATCCTCCAATGGTTTCCCTTTACTGAGACTGGAACCTAAGGTTACTGCCACATCTACAGGGTCCTATGTAATTTGCTCCTGGATTCTTGTCCACCTAATTTCCTTCCTCTCCTTGCTGCTCCATCCATAATGGTCTCTGGACACATTAAGCATGTTCCTACCTCAGGGCTTTTGCACTTACTGTAATCTCTGCTGATATGCTCCTCTTTCAAAGAGTCACATTTCAATGTTTCACTTCATTCAACCCTCTTCAAATGTCCCCTCTTCAGATAAACTTATCCAATCATTCTCTCTGAAGCAGTGCCCTTCTTTTTTTCTATCTGGTCATCCTGCTGCATTTTTAAATAACATAAATCACTACTTGACATCATATTAATTTGTTTGTTTATTATCTGTCTTCTCTTTAAAACATAAAATCTACACGGGCAGGGACTTTGCCTTTTGTATTTTTAATTTGCTTTATTTTCAGTGCCTAGAACATTACCTATTAAATAGTATGAACTTCATAAAAATTCTTGAATCAATGACTATAAATGAAAAGGCTCTATCAGACTATAAAAAACAAGTAACACAAAGAAATAATTAGTTGTATTATTTAGAACATGAAGACACACATAAACACTTTTCTAATTAAATCATCTGCATGGAAACTCAACTGCAAACCAGGGCATTGCTTGGTAGTTAGGACACAAGCTAAATTAGTAAGTAGACTGTAGCCAGGCACAAAGTCCTCAGACTGAATTCTTTACCATGTTCACAAGCCTGCACCTGTCCTTGTGGGCACCTTTCCTCGGGACCTACGTTTAGTGCACTTGCAGAGGACGGGGAATCTTTTGAAATTCGCATGTGTGAAAGGGAACCAGGCGGTCTGTAGATAAATGTCCTTTGGTTTGTTTGTTTCAATTATATAAAATAGAAAAATACATCCGAGATGTCTACGGTTATTGTCCTACCAACAACTACTTCTGGCCAGGAATTACAGCTAGGGATGACCTTGTGTTTATGGGATATGATATTGACAAATCCTAAGAACTCAGTAGGTCAAAGCTGATTTCTTCTGGCTGATATCAAAAGTCTTAGTAATTACTCTAGCCTATCATCTTCTGCTTTTGGACCTTAAGTATTCTCACGGGTTGACGTGTCCCCTAAAAAGATAGGCTAGCCTCTGGTTCCCGTGAATGTGACTTTATTTGGAAATATGGTCTTTGCATATGTAATTCAGATGTAAGTTAAGCGGGGTCATGCTGGAATAAGATGGATCCTAGGACTAGTAGGACTAGTGCCTTTATAAAAAGAGAAGGAGAGGTACAGAGGCCGATATACTCAGAGGGAAGTAGATGCAAAGAGAAACAAGGAGACACACACACAAAGGGAAATGCTATGTGAAGATATAGACACAGGCAGCCTTTGATGACAGAGACCATGCGAGTGTTGTGCACCTGCAAGAGAAGAAATCCTAAGGACTGTTGGCAAAAACCAGAAGCTAGGAGAGCACACGGCTCTTCTGGCATCCTGATTCCAGACTTCCGGCCTCCAGAACTGTGAAAGAATACATTTCTGTTGTTTTAAGCCCCCCCAGTTTGTGGTACTTCATTACACTGCAGCAGCCCTATGGATGAATGCAGATACTCTCTAGAATACCTATTATCATCCACAAAAGCCATTTTAAGGCATTAAAATTCCATTCCAGGTTTTATAAATACATAGTTATTAGGTTTTTTTTTAACTGATGAGAAGAAGGAAAGCAAACTTATTTCGGTCAATTTTTTTCTTTATTGGACTTAAAAACGTGATGCTGAAGATTAAAAAAAAAACCCTTTTGTTTAACTGTGCCATGTAGAATTGTGAAATTATGATTGCATTAATTTTGTAAAATATTAAAAAATACTTCACTTGAAAGGAAAATAATCAGCAAGGAAGTTATATTTAGAGTATCAGGAAACGATGGAATGTAACATTTGTGGGAAACTTCTTTTGATGTTAAGCTGTGCTGGTGTGTGTCACCCTGCTTCTCCGTTGGCTCACTCCACGAGTGCTAGAAAATTGTAATCGGCATTTCCTTGCAAATGTGTACTTGGCTCAAAACTCCTAGAGTTCCAAGGTTCTTCTTCTTTCAAAATAAATCTAAATTCAATTCTCTCTTAAAATCTGAAAATGCTGGAACTAGGTACAGAATTCTATTCCGACCTAGAATTTCCCTCTACAGTATGCTAGGAGAATATACCTGGTAGGCTGTGACTATAAAGGACTTAACTTCCTTCACTCACTTAGGGACGATAAGCAAATGAGGGAGTTATAGACTAAGTTAAACTCATGCTAACCAGAGGACCATGATAATGATCAGAATATGACCAACTCATTTGAAAGTTTTTTTAAAAAAAAATCAGGTAAAATATGAACGAGCTTTTCATAGAGGCCCTGTTATGTCATGAGAGTTAGGTTGGTCCAAAAATTTGAGTCAAAGATAAACTCAGGTGCCATTCCCCCCATCTCAAGCATGATCCTCAATAAAGTTCTGGACCCACTTTAGTCATGTCTATGCTTATAATGAAGGAAGTAGTCTCTTCTCGGAATGGAAAAGGCCATTTGCTACTTTTTTGGTAAAGAGCAAAAACTTTAAAATGAACATTATTTCTGCCTTGGAAGGTGTGTCAAGAAATATCTGGTTGAGTGATGGGAAAACACTCTAGAAAGATATAAATGTCAGAGCCTACCATGTCTTTAAGAGAGGGGCGACCTTTTGATCCCGGAGCTTCCTTTTATTCTTTGTTGGATTCCTAGCCATAGCTCCCACCTTGCGCCTCATAATCCCTAAATAAATGACAGGTCATGACAAATTTTCAATGGAACTGCCTCTATCAAGACGAAATGTGTCAATCTTAATTCCACTGATTTCATATTACATCAGGTGGGAATGAATCCAAAGAAAGAGAAGCCATAGATATATGGGGCTTTATAATACAAAATTGTGCCTGTATTTGAAACAGGATGTAGGACACATTTTGCCATTTCTATTACCTTTAGCTCATGTACCTTTATATTTTCCTCATTTGACTCCTAACCTTTGACATACCATAAAATGTTATATCTTCCCTAATGATCTATTAATTTTCATTGCTTTTAACTCTAAAAGCCTTTAAAATCACCTCATTTCAGAGATGTATACCCTTCTTCCCCATTTTGTTGAATTTTTTTCTCTACCGAATATTAAAAGTGTTTTCACATGCCATATAAACCAGTAGTTAACTTTAATGTGAATATTTTGGCTTTATACCCAACCCAAAGCTAATAAATCACAATTTTGTTTGTTTCTTTGTTACATTAAACACTCAGGGAAATCAGTTTGCAACAAATATGATGGTGCATGTATTTATTTTAAAGTTGCAAATATTTATTTATATGGACATAGCATGCATAAATAAAATGTACTGGATTTGTATGTAAAAATGAGGCCATCATGACCTCACAGAAGATAAGATTTCATGGCTTCTATTTTTCAGTAGTGAGTATAGATTTTTGCTGGTCGATCCATTCTATAGAGTCTAGTCCTCCTTATGACCAGGAGCTTACACTTACAAAAAGGCTTACTAGCATTGGGATGTTCCAATTTTTGAGAGCAGTTATTGCTATTATTTTTATCAAGAGTTAATTGGCCCATGTAGATAGTGATTATACTAACACCTATTAAATACTTCCTATGTCCAAGGTACTGTGATAGAGGCTGCATATATAACAACCCCTTTAAAGTCCCACAACTATTTGGAAGAAGATTCTCTTGTACCTATTACAAAGGTGAGAAAACTGAGATGCAGCAAAGTTAAGGAGTTTATGTAAGGACAGAAAGGGCTGTCTGATTCCAGAGCTCATAGTCTTTTTATTGGGATCAGAAAGTTTAATTGTCTATATTCACTGGCCATAAATGTGGACAGAGTTTAGAAGCTCTCAGAATTGAAGGAGATAAAATCAAAACTAAGTAAGAATTGTCCTAGCCTGAGAGTAGGCAACTCCTTAAATGATCGCATTAACAATCTATAAGCAGGACATACTACAATAATTAAAAAAGGGTGAGATAAGATAGATCTCAGGATGGTGGATAGTCTCATGGCCCCATGCTTCTAATAATGGTCCCTAAAAGAGGAGTCACCCTGGAGGAGCTGTCTTTGGGTGGCCTGTAAGGATGTGCTCCAAGGATGTAAGCAGGTCAGTATAGACCAAGCACCATGGTAAGTACCACTTAAGTTTATATAGTACTTTGGATATTTTGTGCATTTAAATTGCAGAGTTGTAAACCATAAACCATCCAAATCATCTTTGTCATTCTTTATTGTTAAAAATACCGAACGCCCTGAGAAGATGTCATATTAGGTTATTTTCCTGTTCTGAAACTTGTAGGTTTTTTAAGAAATGAGAACACAAGAAACACTAACAAAAGTAAAAAGAAAACAGCATCACTGTTTTTTGTTGAGCCTTTGTGATATTTCTAGAGGTGTCCACAGGTCAGCTTAAGGTACCATCTTTTTTTCCAAATCCTGAAGAAAGCTAAGTGTATATATGATGACATTTTTCATTTTAATATAGTTGATCTATTTTCCAGACTATAGAAAACTGGGAAATGACTTTTCATTTAAATATAAGTTGAAATCCTATGGGAAAGTGAAAGAATTCAAGAAATATGGAGAAATGGCTGTTTCCAAGCCAACAGGAGAAAGGGAGAGTCTTTTTGGTTTTCAAATTAGTTGTTAGGGAAAACGTTTTTCTTCCCATCAAACTTCCACTTTTCCTTCTTTAAAATAGATTAATCACAGCTGTGTAGGTTTCGTTTTCTGCCTGCTTGTTAAAATGTGGAAAATATGAATAGTGGCTTCAAACTTTCATGAGCAAATTGTCATTCTGTACCTTTTATTAGCCTATATTTCAAGCCTCACATTGTGGGAGCTCTCTACTTACTTCTGAGCCTTTCACTGGTAGGAATATGCTAATGGGTTATGCAGACCATGTCTTTATGAACTGACAGTACAATTCCAGAGGACAAAACAGCTTCCAACTATAATTCAGTAGCCTGGGAAGTGTTTTGTTAACCAATTTGATGGGTTTTTGGAGTTTACACATTTTAGGACCTAATAATACACGGACACCTGTGTGTCCTTCCCTGCTTTAAAAAGAACAAACTGATTCTGTCTTTATCTTTTAAAGTTTATATTTATCTTTGTAAAAATAAAAAAAAAGCACCCCTGGAAAATTATACACCCTGCTTTAGTCTTCAAAAAACTCTTTAGAGCACAAAGGCAGCCATATTTGGCAGGACTGGGTATGAATATGGCTATGTGACTTCGGACAAGTCGCTGAACTTTTCTGAGGTTCAGTGTTTTTATATTTAGGATGAGGAATAATACAGAGTAGCCCCAAAGCAGTATTTCTCAAGCTGTGATTCCCCACACCAACAATATGAGGAGCACATGAGAACTAGTTAGAAATGCAAATTCTGGGGCCCTATTCCAGACCCACAGAACCAGAAACCGTGGTGGTATATTAATGGTGTGTTGTTCTGTGTATTAACAACCCTCCATGGGATTCTGATGCTCACTCAAATTTGAGAACGACGGCCATAAAGATTCGTCATTATGCATACATTATACACACACACACACACACACACATACATACACAGATACACACACAGATTGAAAGGGAAAGAGAAAGAGAGAGAGAACAGAACGAGACAGAGAGGGAGTAAACTTGCAATCTACCAATTTCTTTTTTCAAATGAGAAAACTTAAGGGCCAGAGGAGACAGCTCTTAGCTAAAATCTCATAGTTAGTCAATTGCGAAATCAAACTGTTCCATCAGCAGCTGCCGCATGGACCACGATCCTTTTTCTGAGTTATATAATTCAGGAATAGGAGGTGCTATGATCTTATGTATTATAAGTGTTGGGCAGTCACTTACCAGGTCCCTAAAGTTATACCCGACACTGTGCAAGGTGCTGGGCAAAGGGATTAAGAGGCCGTTTTAGCTCATGAGGAGCTGACACAATAAGTAAAACACAAATAGTGTTGCTGTCTTTAGAAAAAAAAAAAGCCACTTATCTGTATGGCCTGTTTCCCACATAATTTGACTATTCAAAGCATTTTTCTTTGATCCCAAAGATAAAAATGGTGAGATTAGAAGACAATGCTGGGTTTCCCAGGGGCGACTAGAGGGAACCTGGAATCTAACCTAAATTTCCATTTTGAAAGTTAAAGGAATGAAGAATATATGATGACAAACGACATGGGGATGATTGTATTGTGCTGTGGTGTGATTCACAATGGCTACATCTGTCAGACTTTTTGACAAATGGCCTCAAATGTTCTCCAATTAAGTGAACCGCATAGAATTTAACAGTTGCAGGGAATGAAAGAATGTGTCCTTCCATTTTGGTGAATAAATTTACTCCCATTCACACAAGGATGGGTAATCATTAACAATGTTTCTGTGCCATAGGAAAAATAAAATACAACCAAGCATTGGATGGAGTGGAGGTAATGCTTCCTCCAAGGACCTCCCAGCCAGTGTCAGTTTGGTAGAGTTTGTGATGGGCAATGAGGAGTGACAGCTGCTCCCTGGTGCCACTTGTGGATGCTAAGGACCCAGAAATAAAGGAAACTCCAGCTCCTTCTCCCTGACTCCCAAGCAATGGGAAGATACTTTAGGTGATTAGTTGGCCTCAGGGAAAGAAGTGGAAGAAGCAAGACTAACAAGCTGTAAACAGGTCAGCCTTGAGGGGCAAGAGAGCTCCAGAGATACAGTTATCTGCCCCTGGGAGTTTGGACTCCAAATAGTCCCCAAGCCTCACACAATGTGGGGGAATGTCAGTCTGTTCACGCCACTTACAGGACATTTACCAATTTCTAGTTCTTGGTATTTTCTGTTTTTCATCATTGTATCTCTGCTTACCACCAACAACCAGTGCAACTCCACTGTCTCCTCCAGGTCTTCACGTTTCCTTATGGAGGATACTTTTAGTTGTGATTCCCAAGCATCCCCCTTACTTTCTTCCAGGATCACTATAGGTCTAGGAACCTCAGAGTAGGAGTCTCTAAATCACAGAGTGATTTCTAGGATTTATAATCTGAGTCTGTTACCATTTGAAGACTATATATATACATATATATGCATATATATAATAAAATTATATATTATATATTATATAAATACATATTATATATGTATAATATAAAATTATATATTATAAAATAAACATATATATTTATTATTAGATTTCCCACAAAGTTGTGAAAAATTTTCAAATAAATAACATACTCAGTTATATATATCCAAGCAAGCACTGATCTTTTCAATATAATCAGCTTGGACCGATAAAAATTTATTCTAATAATTGATTTTGGAATTTTTTCTGCTGAGGTTCTTTTCAGAATCAGTTTATCAGACACATTACTTAATAGTCATGTTTTGGTTTTGACCAAAAATGGTACTGTTGCCTGGATTCACCAGACTTGCCTCTGAATGATGATGTGCTGATTCCAAAAGCCAAATTCACCTCCAGTGGATGAAGACATGCTCCCCTGAGGGAATAGGGACATCATATTAATCAATGGGCTGGATTTTCCTTCTTAGTCAATTGAAATGGATGGATTTGAATTGATTGAGTCACTCATTCATTCATTCGCTCAATAAAAAATTTTCAGCACTTGTTTTGTGAAACCCTTGTGATAGATTTTAAGAATACTAAGATAAATAAAATGTGGAGAAATAAGCTATATGGTCCTTTCCAGTTATAAATTTCTATATACATATATTTTTAAAAGTTCATAGTCTTTGAATCACTAACAGTATTTTGAACAAATTCAGCATTGCTGACATAAATGTGTAATTCCCTGGTGCTCACTTGGATGCCTAAGTTCTAATTTGTTAGTTAAATATATAGTGATTATTTTTTTGAAGTCATTCCTCATTTATCTGTGATTACAACTGTGAGAAAGACATTTAACTGTCACCCAATATATAATATGGTATTTTTCCTTTTAGTATTTGAACCTTCTGAGGTTTAATTGGGTTCCTTTTCTCCCACCTGTAGACCACATTTTATAAGTGCCTTTGCATCTAGATGTATCCATATGACTACGTTTTAACTAATGGTACCTGAGTGAAGCGATATGTGTTTTTTCTAGGACGTAGCCATAAAACAGAGAGCTTTGTCCTCTATTTCCTCATTCTCCCTTCCTGGAAACTGGAATATGGATGAGATGGTGGTGAGTCAGCTCTGGCTGTGAGGATGAGGATAACACCCTAGCAGATGGTGAAGTAACAAAAGGAACAGAAGGATCTGGATGACCTTATGGAACACCACCAGTAGAAATCATCTTCCTACCTCTGGACTGTAGCTGAGTGGGAAGGAGCCTTTTATCTTGATTGACTCATTGTGTTTTGGGGTCTAACCTAAGGTTAGTCTCTATTTCAAATGATATGTCAGGCAGAGCCATTTCATGTCAACTGTGTTTTCCCTCTTTGAACACTCAGAAGAAAAAACAAATTAAATCCTTTCATTCATCTCTATTCTGTACTGGGTCATCCAGATAAATCTCTGCCTGCTTTTTCAAGAACTTTTCCACCATGAACGATAAAATTATCCTTTCTTTGGTCTCTACATTTCTTTTAGGAGCTCTGAACGCTCCTAACAGAACCACTTCTCCACTGACCTCTGTCCCACCACTGTCAGGAGAGGCTTAGTGCAAAAAGTCCTTCAGATAAGAATCCACCACTCTTGAACTCCACATCATCACAGGTAGAACTTCTTCTGGAAAGATCTCTCCCATCCTCTTGGCTACATTCTAATATCTACAGTCTTGCCACTCTCATTTTCTTTGGGTTCTCATGATTAATCTCATTGAACCCCATATATGTGTTTTTATTGTGACCACAAGAAACTTAAGGTTCTTGGGTCATTCATAATTCCCTAGACTATCATTTTCATTTGAGTCTATATAACATCCTTTCAAGAATTCATTTTCTACCTCTCCTGTGTGCCTGTGCTCTTGAACCTCAAGGCCAATTAATAGAAAAATGTCCTATGTAATCTCAACCTCTTTTCTGAATATTCACTTAATCTTCTAGTTCAAACACAAATCTGATCTCTGGGGATATGGCTTCCATTGAGCCCTCTCAAGCAGTGGCTACCCCTCTACATTACTGGACCTGGTGGTGGAGTAGGTATCTTCCTCTCCTTCCTTGCTGCCCCAGAATTGATTTTCATATTATCTGACTGCAACCTACTTCCTATCCTTGTTATAATTATCTGTAGATTTCCTTGTCATTTCTTCTAATTTACATGTTCTCATTCTAATTTATTATCATACTCTCTAATACAACTCTATTCACAGGGCGCCTGGGTGGCTCAGTGGGTTAAAGCCTCTGCTTTCGGCTCAGGTCATGATCTCAGGGTCCTGGGATCGAGGCCCGCATCGGGCTCTCTGCTCAGCAGGGAGCCTGCTTCCCCCTCTCTCTCTGCCTGCCTATCTGCCTCCTTGTGATCTCTCTCCCTCTGTGAAATAAATAAATAAAATCTTTAAAAAAAAAACAAAAAAAAACAAAAAAAAACAAAAAAAAAAACAACTCTATTCACAAATCTTGATGATTTCAATGTCCATGCAGATGATGCTTTGAATACCCTGGTCTCCTCTCTTTTCTACACATCTTGTCCTCCACCCCCTTCCACCACACCAACTGAACCCCTCCAGAATCCCAATTTCAAATTTTCCACCCTCCCAGTTTCGTTGTTTACTAGCTTACTTCCTCCAATACTTCAACTTTAACTTCCTCAACTCAACAATCTTTTGATTGGAATCTAACATCCATTGATTCTACTAATTTTTTTGTGGCTTCTCATATCCTTTATGTCCACATTTCATTCTTATTCAACTTAGTCTCCCAGGGTCATTATTGTAATCAGTTCCCTTCAAACACCGTCCACTTTATTGCTCCTTTCTTTGTTGTATCACCGGACAAAAACCTAACTTTATTAAGTCCAACTTTCCGCCTATTTCATTAGTGCTGCTGGATAAGCAAGTAGATAAACACAAAATCCTACTCATTGGTCTCATTTAATTCACAATTACTAGCTTCAGGTTGACAACCTCGCTAAATTTCTCTAGTCTCCCCCCTTCTAGACTATTTCTCCTCTATCTTCAACATTTCAACACCTCCAAGAGAATTTTTACAAGATCCCATCCTTATCTCATAGCATCTGCCCATAAACCCTCCTATCCTCTAGTCATCATGGATAAGTATCATGTACCTATGTAAGAGCAACCCCTCCACTCGCACACATCTCCTACAGTATCAATTTTTCCCCCACTTTCCTGGATTATTTCCATCAGTATGCAATGTGTGGCAATTTCTCCTAGCTTAAAAAAATTCCTCTCCAATGCCCCATTTATCTATGCCCTGTTACTGCAAAAATCCTTAAAAGATTTATATATACCACTGTCTCCAATTCCTCTCATCCCACTCTTTCTTGAGTCCTCCCTAATCAGACCACCAACTTATCATTCTACTGCTACTTCTCCTGTCAAGATCTTCAGTGTCCTCCAGATTACTCCAAAGGTTGATTTTCAGTTCTTATGTAACTTGACCCTATCAGTATTATTTGACATATTTAATCTGTCACCTTGAGAACACTTTCATAATCCTAATCTTCATTGAAAAGTCTAGTCAGGTTTAATGTAAATTGCTATGCAAAGTCCCAGTGGTATCAAATTTTGTATTAGGAGGTATTCACCCTCTACACGGAAAATACTGGAAGGAAATGAAATAAATAATGAAGAAGAAGGAAGACCCAAAAGCTTGTGTTTAAAATTGATGATGCCCACATTTTAGCACAGAGGTCTGGAAGATAGAAAAAAGATTTAGAACTCATGTTGTCCAACACTCCTGTTTTACAATAAGGAGAACACTGAGGCCCAGAGAAGAGTAGTGATTTATCCATTATTACAGAGTGGCAGAGTTGGGCCTAGTACCTAGGTCATCTGCCTTGAAATGCTTATTCTAATATCCAGTTTACACTGCTTTACTTGTGATATGTATATTATATATGTGTGTGTATTAATAAATACGTTAGAAGCATATATATGTAGATACATATATAATTATATATACAAACAACATGTAAATACAATATATATGTACACACACATAGAAATACAGCATATATATACATATACACACATATATGCATACATATAACATCTATGTATATATGCTTTTTTAAAAAGATTTTATTTATTTATTTGACAGAGGGAGAAAGATCACAAGTAGGCAGAGAGGCAGGCAGAGAGAGAGGAGGAAGAAGGTTCCCCGCTGAGCAGAGAGCCCGATATTGGGCTCGATCCCAGGACCCTGAGATCATGACCCGAGCTGAAGGCAGAGGCCTTACCTGCTGAGCCACCCAGGCACTGCTGTATATATGCTTTTATCAGGTTATTTTTTTCCTGAATGAAATAATTGTTGGGGACAGATCATGCACTCCTCTCTGCCAGCTGCTCTCCTCTGATATAGTCAGGTGCCCCTACTTGGCTTCCCTGGGATCAAGGCCCTCTCCCATGAAGACAGGCCTGATACTGAAGCAAAGGACTCTAGGATATAAAACTGGATATAAAACTCACTGCCCTGTACCATCTCCTTTATTCTGCTGATGAAAAAGGCTAGATCTGGGGATTAGGGAGACTTAGCTTTGGTGTTGGCTAACTCACTGGGTGACGTTGGATCTTAGTCAAACAAATGAGAGGCTGTATTAGGTTAAGTCTTAATTCTTCCCTTCTACCTTGCAAGGCCCCCAATGTGCCTATAACCTCTTCTTCTAGTCTTTGCTCCCTTTCCATGACCTACCACCACTTCATCTCTTAGCTTCTTGCCTACGTAAATGTATGCTATCTGCTTGTCTGTCTTGGTCATCTGAGCTGACCTCTCCAGGTGGGATTGCTGTACTGTATTATCTGGGGATTTTGCCAATAGCCGTCCTATCTAATTAGACTCTTGGTTCAGGCTACCATTAGATAGCTACCTCCCAACATCTGAAATGACATGAAAGAATGAATAAGCAATGGGGAAAAGCTGGTCTTATGAGGCAAGAGAAGCAGGACAAAAAAGCACAGGAGGAAAGACAAGAAGGTAAAGATGAAAACGACAGCATTGTGACGCTAACGCATAATACTTTCTGATACTGATTCTGGCCTAGAAGAATAGAAGCCCATTTTAATACGTGACATGTAACTAATAAGAGTATGGCATTTAATATTGATTAAGAGTCCTTCTCATATCTAAGAAGGTAGCAAAGAGCAGAAACTGGAGGCAGATAATTTTTGTATGTGTGCAACTCATAAACATGTAGCATTTTAAAACTTCTGAGATTCTAGAAGTGTCAGATCATGCCACTCTTTAATGGGCACTTTTCTTACAGTCATTTTAATAATAAAATAGAGATTTAAAAAAACTTGGTTCTCAGATACTCAGAATTAGATTAATCACAATCTAAGATTCATACACATTATCATTAGACTAAGCATGGTCCTTGTTCATTAATGATATTTATTTATTATAATATAATGAGTGGCTGTAGAACCATTGCCCAGTCCAAGGACTAGAATACTTTAAAATTGCTTACATCTACCTACCTGCTCTTCCCTCGTCCCATTCCCTGTCTTCCCTATAGAAGTAACCACCATGATCAATCCTGTTATTACCATTTCTTGCTTTTTTACTTTTTTAGTTTTAGCACATACATACTTATGCTAAATAATATGCTGGTTAATTTGCTTGGTGCTGAACTTTATAAACAGGGTATCATACTGTGTTCATTCCTGTGAGACTCGCTTTATTCATTAGTTATGTTATTAAGATAATTCTACAGAATTGCTTTTAGCTGTGGTTCTTTCCTTTTCACTGTTGGATGATATTTTACCATGTGAATATGTCACAGTTTATTTTTCCATTAACCTGTCAATGAACATACTTGAGGTTTCCTGATAATTTTACACTTACAAACTGGGATGGATAGTCTAATACAACCTTCCTGATGCCCATGTGCTAGATGACCTCAAGGGGCATGTGTCCAGGAGTGAAGTCAGTGGATAAAGGAGCATAAAAACAATCATCCTTAAGAGACAATGCCAAATTCTTTTTCAAGGTGATTCTGACATTTACATTCTCAAAAGAAGTGTAAAAGAAATCCTGCCATCTAAGTCCTTCAACACAGTGTATTAGCTGATTTTAAAATTTTTGTCAAATACATATAAAATGGTATTTCAATTCAGTCTTCATAAAATTTTTCCTAATTACTAATCTAGTTAAGCATCTCTTCGTGTATTTATTACCCACATCTTTTTTTCCTATTCTTTCAAATGCCTTTTCATGTTGTTGGAACTTTTATCTATTAAATTTTTATCTTTTTCCTAGTAATCTACAGGGCAATGCATACCTCTTTTCTCAGTTTGTATTCTGGCTTTCATTTTTTTTTTTTCCGAAGGTATCCACTGATGAATAGAAGTTCTTAATTTTCATGTACTTTTAATGCTTTTTGTTTCTGGTTTAGGAAACCTTTCTCTTCACTCAAGTCAAAAGGAATTTTTAAAGTTATATTTCTAATTTATTGTCACTACTGTAGAGAAATACAATAAACACTTTTAAAAATTGATCTTGTGTCCAGTCACCTTGCAAAACTTTCTTGTTATTTCTAATAGTTTTTCTATAAACTCTTTAGGGTTTTCTATGGACATATCCATAACATCTAAATTAAAAGAGCGAAATAGTAGTATGAAAGAGGAAAGAAAATGTTTAAAAAAAAAAGAAAAGACCTGTACCCCTTGGGCAAATAATAAAAATAAAATTAAAAAAAAAAAAAAAAAAAGAAAAGAAAAAACCCTCCCCAAACCAAAACTACTTGTTTACAAAAAGGACAGGATATTTAAAAAAATAGAAACATAAAAAATAAGTAAGCTAATAAGATAATATAACCAAAGATAAAAGAAGATGAAAGAAATATAACCAAAGATAAAAAATAAGAGCAGAAATCAATAAAATAGAAATTAAAAATCTTAGGTTTAACAAGGTTAAAATTAGTTCTTGGGTAAGACTTACAAGAATGACAAATCACTGGTAAGCTTGATTTAAACAAGGAGAACAGTTAAATAACTACTATTATTAATAAAATGGGGTATATAGCTACATACATAGTAGGAACTAAATAGATAATAACTAAAATCAATCAATTGGTATATGCCAATAAACATGGAAATTTAGACTAAAGGTCCCTAGCCCCATAAAAATTTATATTATTTATCAGAACTGACAGAAGATGAAATAGAAAGCCTGAAAAGTTTTATTGCTATTAATGAAATTGGAGCATTCATTAATAATCTTTCCGCAAAGAATGTATCAGGTCCAGATATATTTATATGTAAGTTTTCTCACACTTACTAAAAGATTAGATCATTCTAACTTAATATAACTTCTTAAAAACAAACAAGAGAAGAGGGAATATTCTCCACTCATTTTATGAAACCAGTATTACTGTAGTAGTAAAGTACAAGAAAGTACAAGATAAAGAAAGCATAAGAAAATAACAGCATTGAGCCATTTTAACCCATTTAGTAAAACAAATTAATAATAAATAAAATAATAGTACAAAACTGGGTTAATACATATAGATTGTAGAAATCTTCAGCAAAATATTAGCTAACTAAATTTTTCAATATATACAAAATATACTAAGTTATAGCTAGATTAAGTTTATCCTAATCTGGTTTAGGATTAGGCTGGTTTAATTCTGGTGGATTTAATTTTTAAAATATAGAAATGCCTTTTACTTCATTAAGGGATTAAAAGTACAAACCATATGATCATCCAAATAGATGCAGATATACTTTCTGATAAGAAATCAGCATGAATGCATGATTAAACAACAACAACAAAACCCTTTCTTAGTTAACTAGTATTAAAAGTTCTCTAACCTGATAAAGTTAATCTACTAAAAAATAAAAACAACAACAAAAAGTTACAATGAACATCATCATCCTAAAGGTGAAACTTTGGAATTAACTCCTTAAAAACCAGCAACAAGACAAGAATGCCTATCACTACCACTTCAACTCAACATTGATTAGAGATTCTTTCCTACATGCTTTTTAGAGAAACTCATACCAACCTTCCCTTTAAATGTAACTCTAGAAACAGGTGTTCTTGGACTCAAGATATAATGTTCTGAAAAGGTAAAACACTCCTCCCTCACCCCAAATCATTAACAAATTTCTTTTCAATGATAGTGCTCAGCATCATGGCACATTTTTAACAGTCAATTTAAAGAATGGGGGAAAAAAAGGAAAAGTATAATTTAACATAGTTAGTTGTAAATCCAGGAGCATTATCCAGGCTAAATATCATCTTGCTCTGGAACCAAGGAATTAAACTCATTTTGCTTTTTCTTCTTCAACAAATGCAGAGCTTAAAGAGCTCTTTCAGCCCATAATTTTGTTCATCTTATGATCCAACTGGCATTATACAGAATAACATGTGTAATTTAACTGTATTATGTGTGTGAACTTTGCACTCTAGGGAGAACTAGAGACATTTTATGGCAATGAAATGATAATTTTTTAAAGCTTTTTTTTTTCCTTTTCAGAAAGGTATCAGGAAATTTGTTCATTTATGCTTTGGGTTTTTAGTGAAGAGGGTGACTTATTTCAGGGCCAATGGCTTTCATTCATTTGACTAATATTTATTAAGTGTTTCCTGTGTACCAGGCACTATTCCAGGCACTGGAGATGTAACATTGAACAAAACAAAATATCCAATCCTTGTGTTGCTTTAATGTCCAGAAACACAGGAGTGCTGTTCAATAATAAAGGAGCGAGTCCAGAAGGTCCTAGAATAAGGATCCCCTGTCCCACTATGTACTTTCCTTTTCTCTCTGAAAACCTTCCATTACTATATTTTAGGTACCAGGAAAGTATCTTGGTTGATTACCTTTCAGGTTTCTCTCACTGCTTCACACCAGAGCTACACTTCACTGAGTCTTCAGTGGTAAATTAATTTTTTTCCAAAGATTTTTATTTATTTATTTTGACAGAGAGAGAGAGAGAGAGAGATCACAAGTAGGCAGTGAGGCAGGAAGAGAGAGAGGAGGAAGCAGGCTCCCCGCTGAGCAGGGAGCACGATGCGAGGCTTGATCCCAGGACCCTGAGATCATGACCTGGGCTGAAGGCAGAGGCTTAACCCACTGAGCCACCCAGGTAAATTAATTTATAATAATAACAATAACATACATTGAAAGGGCACCTTTCAGAAAGGTATGCTGCATATACTGTCTCATTAAAATCCTGCAGTTAGGTATTATTATTATTGGATGGGTGAGGAACTGAAAAGCTCATAGAAACTCAGTGATACCACACATTATAAATAGTAATTCAAATTTTTCTGACTCTAAAGAATCCATGAACATTTTCCAGTATATCTGGTTGACCCCTCCCTTTCCTCCCTTCCTCCATCCCCCCCTCCGTCCCTCCGTCCCTTCCTTCCTTCCTTCCTTCTTCCCTTTATTCATGCATTCATTCTTTTATTCACTATCTCAGAAAATGCTAAGTTATATACCAAAGAGAAGTTTGGATTTCATGTTGTTCTCCTGAATGCTGAGTGTAGTCTTTATTCACAATCCATCAATGCATGGATTTCCCCCACCGATGTAACACTGCACAACCCAAATGGTTCAAAGTCTCCTTTCCTCTTCCTTCACCAGTTTATGGCATATAAAAACTCAATTAAAAAAAAGAGTTTTAACAATTAGAGTTTTTCCCCAATAGAATAATAGAATAGAATAGAATAGAATAGAATAGAATAGAATAGAATAGAATAGAATAATCTCATTTGTAAAATGGTGCATACCCAGATTACCTACCAATGGGGGAATCCAAGCAGAGGATGAATAAGGATAGGATGAGGAAGATTCATTCATTCATTCATTCATTTATTCATTCACTCACTCACTCATTCATCAAATAAATATCCATTGAATGCCAGGAATTATGAGCCTATGGCATAAAGCAAATTCTCTGCCCTAATGGAACTTACATTGCAATGAGAGGGAAGATAGACAAGAGAACTTGGAAGTTTTCTTCCAATACAAAACCTCTAGGTTATTAGAAATGAGAAGAAGAAGCAGAAAGAGAGGGAGGCAAGTTTTTTGTTTGTTGTTTTTCAGCAAAGGCTGTAGGACAGATTCAAATTTAAGGGCAGATTCTGGGAAGAGCAACTGCAAATCCAAGCCTGTTCATCATCTGTGTTATGTGCTGGTCCTCTGCTCACCTTTCAAACTCACTGGCACACACAGATCACAACCACTGCCAGTTGGCACCACCTTTATATTATAAATTACTCTCATAAAACCGTATGTCCTTCTGTTCTGCTAACTGCCAAGGGGGAAGGCTGGCAGTCACTTCAATCCCCACTTCACTCACTTTTCCATAGGAGAAATTCTCTTCTCCTTTATGCCCACTAATACTTGATTCTTCAAGGCTCACCCCAGCAGATACATTGACTACTTTATTCTTTTTGTTGGTAACACTGTTGGCACTCAATCTCAAATACATAGACCATTCAGTTACCCAGCCTTTCAATAAACATTCAGTAAGCTCTTGCCATGTGCTGGAGATTCAGTATAAGAGGTCAAAATTCCACCATTATGAAACAAGTAGGGGAGACAGATGAGGATAATAACAATTTGATGGTCATGGTAGACTAGACTACCATGGAATCACAGAGGAGAGATATAAGGCTATAAGCTTATATCTAGAGTTCTGACTTTGAAATGATCCACTCCACTTGAAATAGGAGCATAAGTCTTCATTTGATATGGGGAAATAAGACCCTATAATAGCTCATGATATAAGGTGACAGAGAAGGAGTTATGAGAGCAGACAGGCAGGCATGGATTGGGATGGGGGTCTCTGTACCACCCTTTTGGGAACTTCTTTCAAGGCAGATGGACTTATTAGTGGATTTTTTAAAAATCAAGGTATAATTTTCATAAAATTTCCTATAAGTTTCAGGTATATAACATACTGATTCAATATTTTTATGCATTACTAAATGATTCCCATGATAAGTGTTGTTACACCCCCATGACTTATTTTATAACTGGAAGTTTGTACCTTTTAATTCCCTTCATCTATCTCACCTACCTTCCAAACCCTAGCCACTCTGGTAACTGACAGTTTATTTCCTGTATCTATGCATCTGTTTTGTTTTGTTTGTTTTGTTTTTTAGATTCCACATGTACGTGAAGTCATATGGTATTTGTCTTTCTCTGACTTATTTCACTTAGCCCAATACCCTCTAGGTCCATCCATGTTGTCATAAATGGAAAGATCTCATTCTTTTTTATGGCTGAGTCATATTCCACTGTATATCTGTACCACATCTTCTTTATCCATTCATTTATCAATGTACATTGGGTTGCTTCCATATGTTGGTTATTATAAATAATGTTGCTATTTACATAGGGGTTCATATATGCCAAGTTTCTAACTTCTCTGTACAGGTAGACTCTAAGCTCCATGCAGGGAGGACCATATCTCATGCTTCTTCTCTATTCCCCATAGCACTTAACTTAGTGATGACTCATGGTGAGTTTCTAACAAGTACTGAGTCTACTCATAATCATTACCAAAGAAGAGATTTCACTGCCTAATTGGCCTAAGATCCTTCTCTTGCACATTTAAATTCCTTCTCTTCCACATGTTCAGGCCTGCAATGTAAGTGCTTCAAAGATCAGTCAGGAATAGAAAGACAGTGCACTCTACCTATCACCCAGAAGGCTCTTGAAAACGAATATTCCTTTTCCTGGACATGGGTCCTATGATCCTTTCTCAATAATTAGGCCTGATGGTGAAATGACTAACAAAGCAAATTCCAGAATATGGGGATGAAAGGCTCAGGCTTGCTAGTTAAATCATTGCAGTGGAAGAAACTGGGATCTTTCTGTTTTACCTAGTTACCAAATTGTCTCCCTCACACATGGTCATAAAAGAAACTGATCAATTTTTCCTTTGCTAAATTACTCCTTTAAAATAAAACTGACTTAGAACAACTGGATAGTCAAATTAAGAAATTAGATCCGTATGTGAGGACAAAATTCCAAATTGTATTGGGTACGAGAGGACCTATGAGGATTAATTTTTCCCTGTAACTTTGAGTGAGGAAGGGTTTTTCATAAAACAAAAGATTTATGAGTTTGACCATTTGAAAATAAAATCTTTTACATTGCAAAGAGCATCGTATGTGATGTCACAAGCAAATGAAAAACCAAGAACATTTAGTTTGTATTATAAGCAAAGGAATACTATCCCTAAACTTCAAAAATCTCTTCCAAAATTGAGATGAAAAAAGACTAACAACTCAACAGAAAATTGGGCAAAGGTCACAAGCAGATGATTTACAGAGATTGAAATACAAATGGCATTTTAATAGGTTTAAACAAAAGTTCTCAACCTCACTCTTAATAAGATACATCAAATGCCATCCACACTGGAAAATCATTTCTCTTGTGTAAGATTGATAGGGCACAAAAGTTTGACCTTGAATTTGTAGGTGAGGCTTTGGGGGACCAGGCACATCAATCACTGCAGGCAGATGTGAAAACAGCACAACTCCCCTGAGGATACATTCATTCTTTGACTCAACAGTCCAATTGGGAATCTACTCCATGGAGGACTAGTTAAATTAATTATGACACAGCCACACAAGATAGCTGTGCAAAAGAACATGGGAAGACTTTTATGTACTGACATGAAATGGTCTCCAGCATATATTGTTAGGTGGAAGCAAACCAAACCAAACAGGATGCTGAACAGTGCAGATAAGTAACTCCCTTCTGAATACAAAATATTTATCTGCATTTGTTTGGTGTGCACAAAGACTGGGAAGATAAATAAGAAACCAATAAAATGGTTCCCCTATATGGGGCTAGAGGCATAGAGACTGGGCAGGAACCTCTGTGATCAAAACAGTAAGACCAAATTTTGAAAAATGATACCTGAAGGAAACTGCAAGAACTTCTCTAAATAGCAGAGAGTTGGTGTGAAGAGTGAAGCTTGACGACCGAGTGAATGCAGCATTTGTGCACAGTGACAGAATATCAGGTGGGGGTGGGGGGATCGGAAGATACCTAGCTCAACATAGGCTGAAAGAGGGAAGGGGAGATGCTTGCTACAGATCAGTAAGTAAGTTGTGGTCCATGAAGACACCTGCTTGCTTTCAGTTGAGTATTTGAGAACTTCTGCACCTCTCGAAGATTTCAAGGGCATGTGGTACAGTGAATGATGTCTGCACAGCTTTGAGCCTTCCCTAAAAATATTGATCCTATGGACTTTCCTTCTACCAAATCCTAACTAAGCTCAGGAAGTTACCTGTTTCTAGAAGAGGGGACATCCCAGGATGAAAAAGGTTGAGATGACATATTATATACAGCACAAGATGGGCCAAACAAATCAAGATAAAGGAAAGATTTTTTTTTAAGTGAAAAAGAAAAGAGTGGAAGAAAACACTCTTTAAGATGCTTTTGGGGGCTCATAAACAGGGAATCTGGGAGCCAACCACCAGCCTTCTCTTCTTGCGCAAGATGGAGAGCAGGCTTGGCCAATACTATGGAAAGGATGCTGCTCCTTTTCTAATTAAATTCATTAAAGAGTGGGCTGATTTATTCATTTATAATAAAATTCCTGGTCTAATTAAAAATGGGAATTTCTCCCACCTGATCTAGCCTCACCATATTTCTGATTCCCAGGTAATTGAATCTGAAAACAATGATGCTGAGTGATAGCTTGGGATATTGCTACTTATTGTGAAAATAAATAATAAAGAATGAGAATGCTGCTTGGCTTGTTTCAGGGAAGTTTAAATCACCTGTTTCTCACTTCGATTGAATTTTAACAACAGATAAAGATAATATGATATTTCCCTTAATGAAACCGTATAACGTTGGCTAATTTACGAGAGAGGTTTACCTCTCTGAGGCTTTAGGTTCCCATTATTTTGGCCCATGGTTTGTAAAGTCTCTGAGCTCCGCTCCCCTCCTCTGATACCTTCAACCTTAAATTCCAGGAATTGTTTTTTCTTTCAACCCAGTTAACATAATACTGCTCATGTTTATTTAGCACTGTGCAGACTGGAAGCCTTGTGACATCTAATGTCACATCTGAATTACTCTGGAAGAGGATGGCAAGGTGGGCATCAAGTGGCATATGAAACTAAGGCTCAGAAAGGACAACACTATTCATCCAGGATCACCAAGTCTATTTGCAGAGCCTGACCTAGAACCCAGGTGTCCTAACACCAGATTATGGGCGTGTCCAACACTTCCAGCCAAGCGACCATGGCTTTTGTTTCTAGATTCCAAGAGGTTCACAGAGCAGCCAGTAGTGTGATTCACTGAATGATGCTTGACATATTTTCTTGGCAAAACTCCTGGTTGCTGCTTGGGAAAGAACCCTGTTTGTTTCTTTTTTTGTTTTTCCTGAGCTCATCTGCTTGGTTGTACAGTATGTGTATGTTTTCTAGGTTTTTGGCTGTTTGAAGAGGGGCAGTTAGGATGGGAGAATATGAGAAATGATCCTTTTCTTTATCCATGAAATTTGAGAACAAAACAATCTACATACTTAGGATATATCCATCTCCTTTCTCCTCATACCTCAAAGGTTTGCATACTGCATTCTTGTTTTGCACACTACAATAATTACTTCTAGAAAGAGTTACTTCTGAGCACTAAGACCCTTCTTTTTCCTACTTATCCCATTTCTTCAACAGGACTTCTTCTATTGACCTCAGCATTTTTAATCCTGAGATTTATGTTAATCTTCTGAGTCTTAACCATTCAGAGGGAAGAGTTCTGGCAAGAGGCCTTTTCCAAATGTCACTATGTACTTTTTAGCCAAAAATGAAACTCTAAGATCCCCAAGGCAACCCAAACACCTGTTGACTATGTTTTTTCTTCATTTTTCATCTAATTGCAATTTACCTAATTCACTAGAGCAATGTGAGGATTAAATGTCCTCCAGTTACTTTCAAGTCTGTAAAGGATTTCCGCCTCCTCAGGGCACATGTTCTCTAAGAGAGACAGAAATGAAATACTAATAAGAGATTTAGAAAAAGAGAGAGAGATTTAATGTGTAGCAGCCTCAAATAATCTGTGCTCTGTGTTACCATTTTCCACAGTTGGTGTCTCCCTAACACTCTGACTAAGGCACTGGGAACGGGATCAACAGCCAAGTGTGAAAGGCCCAGGTGGAAGCATGAACTTCCCTTTCAAAGACCCTTGGAGGAAGAGCATCTTAACCACCCAATTAGGTGCTGGGCCAAGCCTGGGGTGCCTGCTGGGCAGGCAGAGGGATTTGGCTGCTGTCATACCTTGGCACAAATATTTGACAGCTTGTCCCTCTCAATGACCATTTCTGATGCCTAAAGGGTAATCTTCCCTTGGCTTCTTCTCTGTATTATTGACATTTTGTGCGGGATAATGCTTTGTGATGGGGGGCTGCCCTGTGCATTATGGGATGTTCAGCAGTCTCCACAGGCTCCACATATCAGATAGGAGACTGCCCACCTCTGAGGATGAAAACCCCAAATGTCTCCAGAGGTTGCCAAATGTCTCCTGGGGCCACAACCATCCAGTTTGAGAGCCACTGGACCACATAATACCTCGTGAACACTAAAGGTATTACTTGCACTGCGGGCAACCTCTACGAAAAAGTCATCCTTAGACACATTCACGGGACTGTCTTGGAGTACTAGCAAGTGACACGCCCATCTGCTCCCCCATGTGGGGCTGAGAGGACACACAGTTTCCCACATGACGCATCATCCAATTTGTTGCTTATATATTTAGTTTTAGATCCTTTGCCCACCTTTCTTTTGGCCCTGGCAGCCAAAGATGGCTAATTTGCACAGCATTAAGTATTATTTGCTCCCCCTGTATATTCAACAACAACCAAGGATTTGGTTTTTACTTTGCAATTCTACTTTGCAAGCTCGGGTTTAAATGTTTTGGGCTATCACACATTCAAACTTGAGAGGGTAGCACAGGCGGTGCTGTGGTAATGATGGGGGGGGAAGAACGTCCATCAAAGAGTGACAAACTCCGGGGGGGGGGCCTTCTCTTCCCTCCAAAATGTCTCATTAGGGTCCCAGAATTGGCCTCCCTCTCTTCTATATCCTGCAGTCCAATTTAATTGAGCGACTGCCTTGCCACGGCACACTGCTCTTTCGACAGGAGGGTAAACTCATTCTGTCCATCATGACATTTGCTTTCTTAAGGGCCTCACAATATGCAGCTTCAGTAATTAAATGCAGGTCACATCGCAGCCTCCCTTTTCAAGACTGTCTGAAGGCACAGTGGGTTTTTTTCCCCCTGATGGTTACCTTTTGACCACGTGATTTTCAGAAGCTCACAGGTTTTTTTGTTGTTTTGTTTTATTGTTGTGCATGACCCTTCTCCCCACTGAAAGCCCCAAACCTCAGCATAGTGCAAATCCCATCCATGCAGCTGAAAGGGCTTTCGCAGTGGACAAAAGGTGACAGAGAGAAACTTGAGACCCTGGTTACCGTAAGGGTCTCCGATCAGCCTGCTTGTCGTGGTCAATACTTTTCATCTGCCACCCAGGACAGTTTACTGCTGGGAGATGAATCCCTTGTGTTTTATTGCCTGTGTCCATTTACCTTGAGTTGGGATGAGCTTGTCAAAAATAAAGCAAATCTTGAAAATGACCTAATAAGAGTGAAGTTCCAGGAAGGACTAAGGATAACTCTTCCCTGGAGTGTCCATTTGAAACAGGAGATTTCTCTGGGGGAACTTGGGAGTGATTATAATGAGGTTGGATTTTATTTAACCTAATGCTGATTTTGCACAGTACAGAGATTTGTCATTTTTAAGTCATATGCCAGATGAACACTTTAAAATAGATGCAACTTTGTGTGAATTTTCTATAAAATAGCAAAATCTGATTGCTCTATTAATAGCCAAAGTCCTTGGCCTTGGGAAGGCCGGGTGGCAGTGTTTTTAAAATTCATCATCTCTGCATAATTAGTTGTGAATCTCTAAATATTCAAGCTGAGGAATTAACCAGGAGCTGGAGCTGTTACCCTTCAGGGTCCCTTTTAATATCGTTCCACAGTCATCATTTCCTTGTGTTTTTCTAATTACTGCAAAACCAATTGTTTTTAACTCAACGGCCCTCACTCTTTGTAATTTGTTGAATGTAGTCACCTTCAAGGGAAGAAAATGTACTTCTTGTTCAGGAAATTGGGGCTTGATTAGATGACCGTCATCAGGTGGCTGTCAGACCCTGGTCCTGAAGCTTTACTTATTTGACCCAATCATTATATTTTGAGGGTCTGGGGCTCAAGGAAGGAGGGGGTACTCCTGAAAATGAGCTCCAAATTGTGATCTGTAGATCCCAGTGGGCTTCGATTGGGAGAAAGAGATTTATGAAAACTAAAAAGAAGTATTGACTCGGCTTCCTTACTCTGAGAAGCCCACAGTATGGCCTTGGGCAGTAGATCACACTGTGTAGGGTACCTGATTATCTTCTTGCTCAGATGGAGCTCCAGGTGTAGGTCTGATTACAAGCCTCCAGGGAGCAGGGCTATGTCACTAACCTGGCCCCAACCCCTGGTGTCCAGGGCTGATGTGGACACTAAGCAAGTGGTGAATAAGCCAAAACGAACTAGTGTAGAGGTCAGTTCTCTTCTTTGCTTTTATTCTTTTGCCAATCTCATTTATCTACTAACCAGTTCAACTTGGATACTTTCAAAGAACAAATATGGCAAGAACCAAAGTTCTTAATCTTGATTTGTCTCCTTCAGATCTCAAGGGTGGGATGCATTTTCATCAATAAGAATGACTCTCTGTGACCATAATTCCTAAACTGGGGCAGAGATTATGAAAATCAAGCCAGGCTGCTTGGAGCCATTGAAAAGAAACAAGAAAGCAAAAGATTCCTAGACGCCTCCACAGCACCCGTGAAGAATCATCACTGAAGAGTAATGGGTAAATTGATGCATTGCTTTGTCTAGCTCAGCCCTCACCTATACGTAGCCTCTCTGGGTCTTTCTTCCTCTGAACAAGGTCAGGTCCAAATGGATGAAGGATGTGTGTGTGAGGAGCTAAACAAGGCCTTAACCAGTTGTGTAAGTTAGTTGCAATTTTATTCAATATTTGTGATGTTGTTTAACATTTATAAAACAAGTATGGTATGCTAGGCCCTGTGTTAAGTGCAGACCATGAACAAGGAGCAATCTTGGCATTAGTGGGAGCTGAACATGCAAAGAAATAAGTATAATCTCAAGTGGTGAGGAGCAGAAATAAATTCAGGGTATTACAGGAGAGCAGCCAAGGAAGAGTAATTTGGGCATGGCTGATGGAGGAACATCTGGAAGACTTCCACCACGGAGGAGGTAAAGTCTGAACTGAATCTTAAAGACGAAGTAGGAGTTATGTGAAGGTTAGAGAAGAAAGGTGTTGATATGTAGGTCATTCTAGGAGGTGAGACCACAAAAGCAAAAGTAAGGAAGACCTTAACAGCATCCTGCATCCAGGACAGAAGGAATCATTCTGATATAAAGTTTAAAACAGGAAATGGAAAAAGATAAAGTCAGAAAGGCAAGGCCAAGATGGGCTCTGTGAACTTTGTAAAGGAGGAGATTGGATTTTGTCTGTGGGTAATGGAGAGTTCTAGAAGAGTTTCTAGCAAAAGGTACAACATGATAGGCAGGATGGCAATGGGGATGACATATTTGTGGGAGATGGAACTGGCAGTGGGCAAGGAGTAAAGGGAGGCAGTGGGCTATGTAGACTCAACAAGGTGCTGCTAGAGCACTGGTGGAGGGGCTAGACAGAGGGAATATTCACGAAGTATATGGGAGAGAAGCCAACAGGATCTCAGGACTGCCAGAATGTGGAAGGTGAGAGAATTAAGAGTCAAGGCAAACTAGCTTCACAGACTATATTCCTAAAAGAATGCAGAGAGTGCCAGTTGAGACAGAGAGCCTGGGAGGTAGAGATTTCTAGAGAGAAAAAGAAAGGTGTTAGTTTGGCCTTTTGCCCTTGAGGTGCCTGGTGGGGCTGGTGATGGGCGGGGTCGGGGGGGAGCCCAGTAGATGAGTCAGAAGCTAGGGAGATAAGCATTGGCTAGGGATTGTTATGACTTTTTACTAATCAGGTCCAGCAGGTTCTGCCAGGGATGAGACTCTCCTAGCCTCCCTTCACCCAGAGACTGGAACTCCACTGTTGCAACTCCCCAGGTCTTGACTCATCTAACATTCTGTTGGTGGCTTGCTGTCTCTCCCCTTCCCCTTCCAGCTTGGTCCCTTGCTCATACCTTCTCCAAGGCCCTGCCTGCAGGAAAGAGGTGGGGATGTTTGTTATGTCCAGCTTGCCAAATTAGAGTGGGCAGCTCTGTGGACACAAAGCCACAAAATGACTTCTGTCTCAAACCTCACCCACTGGGCCACCTACCCAGCTCCTAAATCCTGCCCCTGCCACTCGCTGCTAACAAACTAGGTTTTTCTAACACATTTCAAAATTAAGCTAAAGAAACTAACCTTGAAAGAAAAGACATGTATTTAGTTTAGTGTTTTATGAGCCCACAGGCAGGGTTTTGGAAAGTAGATTTCTATGGCCACATTCAGCGTGATTCAAAGAAGCAAGTGGGCAGGAGAAACCAGGAGATGTGGCGTCACAGGATACTCCTTTTGAAAGGAAATCTTCCCCTCACCCCCCCGCTCCCTGGGCCTAGCAGGGCAAGTGGCTAATGACTGAGCAGTAGCCTGGGGGAGGGTCTGGCGGGGAGGGCATGTGGTGACAGGCAGAGGTCCCTGACTGTGCCTTTCCTACAAGCCACAGAGGGAAAGATTGCCACTGTCAACTGCCCTTCTCTACATGCAGGAAATTTCAAGGAGCCAGTGAGAGAAGGTGTGTTTGAGAAAGGACAACTATCTTGGAGAACAGCCAATAAGGCTTCCAGATCTACCAACAATTCCATTCTGCAGGTTGGGGACCTCTATTACAAAATCATGTTACGGGGTAACATGGGGTAACATGGCAGGGGGGACACTTTCACAGGTGCATGTGATGAAAGCCAGGCAAAATGGTGACTGGCAAGAAAGGACATCTCAACCACACACCCAGGACATGTACTCCTTATAGTGTTTTTCTCCGAATCATTTGTATTTCTTTTCAGATCCATTTTGCCAGCATTAAAAAGTTCCTGCTGCTGTGTCCACCCTGCCTGCCCCTTCCTAGAGTTTGTTGGAAGCCAGCAGGTGCCCACAGCCATGCCAGCTGTCTGCACACGTTCTTTCTTCCTGGCAACACTGTCGTCAGCCAGGGCTGAGCTGCTGCTGGCTCAGTCAGGGTGTGTGGATGACAGAGCTCTGGCAACAAGTTCACTATTAAAAGCAGAGGGCAGGTGCCTGGCTGGAGGAAAAGTATCTTCTTGCTGGCAGGGCTGCTTCTGGAATTAGTCTACCTAGCCCTTGGCTTCTTATCCAAAGAAGCACCATTCGCTCAGAGGCTGTAGCAACAGAATGGAAGGAGCCCCTCCTCTCAAATAGGGATTTGCTCTGGTTTGAGGGAATAGGATGAACAAAGTGAGTATACTGAGAAAACAACTCAGGCTAAGACTCACTGCCATTTGCAAAAAAGAGCAGAAAGAAAAGTTGAAGGAACAAGTTCACTCTTCACCAGGTTCCCTAGCCATCTCCTAACATTTATTCCTGATTGCTTTGAACGACTCACTTAAACAAAGCAATATTAAAATGTGAACCCTGGGGTGACTGGATGGCTCAGATGGTTAAGCTTCTGCCTTTGGCTTGGCTTATGGTCCCAGGGTCCCGGGATCAAGCCCCGCATCGGGCTCCCTGCTTGGCTGGGAGCCTGCTTCCCCTCTCTTTCTACTGCTCCCCCTGCTTGTGCTCTCTCACTCTCTCTGTCAGATAAATAACACTTAAAAAAAAAAAATGAACCCTAAAGTAAGTTCTTTCATACTCCAGCACTTGTTCATTGACACAGTTTGGCTTGTTTCCTTTTTCAAGATGTTTTCAAATTGCTGTTGGACCATCCAGCCCCCCCTTTCCTTCCTTCCTTCCACCCCTCACTGGAAACTCACTGCCAGAGGTAGACCAGATCACTGAAGATGAAGATTGTACTCCTCTTTTTAGTAACAAGCCACATATGGATTCCCCGGAAATTCGCAATTCCCCCTTCACTCCTGACATCTTTCTTTACGTAGCTCCTAAGACACCACTCTCCCCTGGCTCTCCTCCTCTTTTCCTGCTGGCTCCTGCTTAGTCTCCTTCTTTTCTCCCTGACCTGTAAACTTGGGAGGATGGGGTTCTCTCTCTATCAACACTCTCTCCCCTCCTGACCTCATCTGGACCCTCTATGTGCTGACACTCAAAGTTACATTTCCAGACCAGACGTGATCTGCTGAGCTCCAGACGCCCACAGCACATGCCTACTCAACATCTCCACCCACCACAGGCAGCTCGCACTGAGCATGTGCAAGATGCTCCCCTCCCCCCACCCCCAGCTCTGACCTCAGCCTTCCCCATTTCAGTCAGCAGAGCGCTGTCCCTTTCAGGACCTGAATCTCCGAGCCACCCTAGACCCTGCTATTTCCTTTATCCCTAACCTCTTATCTATCAATAAATTGTGTTGTCTTTTTAATTAGATATGGAATCAGACCATTCTCACACTGTGTTGTATATGGCACATGTGGCGACTGATATTTAAGTTGACCTTAATTAAGATTAAAAAAGTCATAAAATAGAGAAAAAGAGGAATGGACCCAGTGAAAACTCTTAAGAAAACAGTGAAAATTAAATCTAAAAATTCGGTTCCTTGCTGTACAAGCCACTTTTCAAGTGCTCATGGGCCACGTGTGGCTCGTGGCTCTGGTACCGGCCAGGGCCGCTCACTCCTTTCACCAAGACCACCCTGCCCCAGCCCCTAAACGTCTCTTGCCTGGGTGATTGATTAATAATAGTCTCTGAGCTGATGTGGCTCCTTCAGCCTTCACAACCTGGTAGCCAGAGAAATCCTTTGGGAACATCTTAGATTATGCCTCTTCTCGGCTCAAAGTCATCCAGAAGCTCTCGGGCATGTCTAGCAAAGTCCTTGGAATGGTGAGCGAGCCCTCATGAGCTCTGGCTCCTTTTACTTGTCTGACCTCATCCGCCCTCCCCCTTCCAAACTGCTCTGGTGACAACCACGCTGGCCTCCTGCTGCTCCGGCCTCCAGACTTCCGCGCTGGCTGTTCCCTCTGCTGAGCATGCTCTTCCCCCACCACTTCACCACTTCTCCTCCTTCCAACCTCAAATACCACCTTCTCGGTGAGACTTGTTCAGACCGCTTTTTAAAATGTTAACCCTGCTGTTAACCCAGCAGTCCTGCCCTCCCGCTTCACTTTGTCTTCTCCACAGCACTCATCTCTTTTCAACAAATGATAGACATTTACGAGTTAATCATATCTGTTGTTTACTCTCCAGCAGGGAATTTTGTCTAGTTACTCACTGCTGGAAAGCTGGCCCGGAGGAGGCTTGCCATAAATACTTGTTCAATAAATAAATGGAGTTTTAGAGCTAGAAGGAGCCCTGGAAATCAGTCTTGGATGGAGCAGCTGAAGGTCAATGAGGTGAAATTAGTCACTGTGGACCCACAATAAGTTCAAGGGAAGAACTAGATCAACAGCTGGCCTGGCCCTAGGTGTCTTCAGTGGGTGGTCCTGAGACAAAGACCTCCTCTCCCCATTTCTTTGCCACAACCAGAGAGGCACCGACAAACCACAGAGAGCCAATGGGGACAACAACCTAAGTGCAAAGCCAGGGGTATTTATCACTTTCTTCTTGGTAAGCCTTTGTATGATTTCACCATTGGTCCCACTTCTCTGATAACTTGTAGGAAGAAAGGAACAAGGTGGAGGCTTGGGCTAATGGCTAGTCTTACCCCCATATGTCCCAGTGTGAAGACTCTTAGAAAACTGTAAACACATGGTTGCTAGGTTTTCCCTAAAGCAATTTATCAGTCTTGTTTAAAAAAAAAAGTCATGTTTTCATCATATAATTGCTAAATTAGTATTTGAAAAAAGCCGAGGAGTATGAACAAAATGATTCTCCATTGCATCACTGAAATATTTCTGACAATCCAGATTAGAAGGAAAGTGGACCCCAGATCCCATTCTGAATTAGGGGTTCATCTGTCCTCCCATAGCTGTAAGGAAAAGCCATCTGAATATACACATTTTTAAATGCCTCGGGATGATGGTTCTTCTGCTGCCAATTCTGATTCAAAAAGATAACATGGTGAGCAAGTTTGAACTTCATAAACAGACCTGTTCATAATGGCACGGCTCACAGGTGCAGAGCTACACAGCACAATATTAACAAAAAACCTGGAAGACTCCATCCATGGCTCACTGGACAATTTAACTTGCCAGAGGATGTAATTAAGAACAAAGTTATCTTTCTAGTCATTCCTTCATTACTGAGATAACTCAATTGGAGACTTTTTGGGAGATGCCAGATTTGGAAATAAAATCCTTACAGACTGCACTAAATGTCATGGAGATTATACCAGAAAACAAATTGATGCGCATAGACAATCTTCTGTACATACCAGAAAATTAGATCTCAGGAGAGATGTGGGGCTAAGATGTAAAGTCAGGGGTGGGGGTAGAGGCAGAGTACAGCGAAAGGCAAAATCAGCAGCTTCCGGCAGAGAGAGGAGCCCCGGATGTACAGGTGCTCCCAAGTTACCTTGGGTGGCGCTCTTCATTGCTTTCACTAACTTGCCCCTTCCAGCTCCAAAACTTTTATTTCCATAGTCCAGGTCACTGTCACTAGCACTGCCACCACTGGCAGAGTACGCACACATTCTGGGTACCTTGTCCTAAATAAGTAATACGAGACTGTTAAGATTATTCACGCAAGCTGAAATGCGGCAGAAGATCCTGTGATGATGGGACACGGTTCAGAGTGGGCTGTGACGAGGTCGCTGTGCACGCAGAATTCCAATCCACTGCCCCACCCCCAAGAACAACTCTGCTTTTCCCGCCTGTCTGCTTCACGCGGAGCCCGCACAGTCACTCAATTACCGGAGCTGTAGAAGCACGGCTGCGGTAATGAAGCCATTGACCACTCTGCCATTGTCCCAGGCATGGGAAAGTCCTCGCAGCTACCCGCTCTGCATTCTGTACACTTACTTCTTTATGGGGTCTTATTTTTCTCAAGTGCCTATTATAAGCTGCTGTTCCAAGCCCGATGGCTTATTTGTTTAACTGATCTCATCACTGGCTTTCAAGTATCAGAGGGTAGGGGGAAAAAATCAACCTTGAGAACAAAAGAATAAATGCTTGCGTAATTTATGATTTCCTTCTATCCCTTGAAAGGACTGGAGCCTTTAGGAAAGTATGCAATTGCTAACCTTTAGGAAAGTATGCAATTGCTAACCCTCTGTACTCCTTGCATCGACTGGAAGTTCATGGGTTGAAGGACTCGGTCTCCCCTCTTGCTCCCAGGTACACGCAGCCTGACCCTTGAGTCATCACTGGTGTGGCGATAAGGCCCTGTCGGGAATTGCTGAGGTGGTTGATACTGCATAAACAGTTTCCCCCTTTGTGCACAGAAACAGAATACTAGATGAAGGATTTTAATTCTGTGTATAGAATTATAAAAGAATGTCTTTTAGGTCTGCAGGCTGCCCTGTTAGAACCTATTATTCCCCACCCATCCCAGGCAGTTCAAGTCTCTAAACGCTCTGAAGTCTGTTTGGGAGGGTGTCATTCGGTTGGAAATCATAAAAACACATTTTAGGATGTAACCCCTCTCATCTAGAGTTATAAGTTCAAGCAGCTACTTGTTCCTTTATTCCTTTATTCATTGACTCATTCACTGATCCATTCAACAAATGCTTATTGAGTGCCTATTCTCTGTTAAGAGGAGGGCAAGGCTCTGGGGGTATGGAGTTCAATATGTGGGATACTGATAGTCCAGCCAGGATGATGTCCATGAAGGATGACGAGTCTCCAAACTGGGGTGATAGGGAAGCCTACATCTTAGAGTTCCAGTATGGCCCCAGTAACACTTTCTGCAGTAGAATGAATTTCTTCATCCCTTCATTCAACAAACCCTAATGGAACCAGGCCCTGTGCTGGGTGCTAGAAACCTAAGCTACCTCTTGCTTCCAACTTTCTTCCCCTGGCAGTCAGAAAATCAGGCTTCTAAGTGCCCAGTCACAGCAGTGACTCTCTCAAATCAGAGTGAGCTTTCCAGTGGGCAGAGCTGGGCAGGATGATGAGGGAGAGAACCCCAGAGAGGTGCCCATGCTGCTGGGTGTGTATGTTGGGTGAGGAGTGTCCTGCCATCACATGTAGCGGGAAAGCTCTCACTTGGCCAGCATTCAGTTGCTCTTGTTTTGTTGTTGTTGTTGTTGTTGTTGTTATTATTATTATTATTATTATTATTATTATTTCACTTTCTTGGATTTGCCTGAACCCCTTTGCCACTGTCACCACCTGTGGTTTTTGAACAATTTCCCCACTGACTCTGGGTGTCTTTAGGGTTTTCTCAACTCTCCAAGTTCCCAAAGCAAGCACAGAGTCCTTGGAACAGTGCTTCTCAAATTATTTTCCATGGCCCAGCAGCATTGGCATCACCTGGGAATTTGTCAGAAATGTTTGGACCTCAGCTCATCAGTACCAAGTTGGACATGGGATGAATGGATGAATGGATGTGTAGCCCTCTGTGTGGCTCTGATGCCCACTCATGTTTGGGAACCACTGATTTCGAGGTGTCTTAACATTTTTATGTCTAAATTAAGGCATGACAGACTACACTGGTTTACTCTCTTTTGCCTCTTAGGTTCCTGCCTTGGAGAGGCTGCCATTCTGAGTGTCAGACATGGAATTCAGGAGGCTGAGTTCTAGTCCCAACTCCTGAGTACGGACCCTGAATATGGTCCAGCATCTCTCTGGAGTTGTGTTCACTGCTATAAATTGAGGTTGTGGGCCCCGAGAATTTCTTTCCCTCCTTGTCCATGACCCTGTACTGAGGTCCTAAAGGCTGAAAGAAGGTTTGGCCCCACTGGTTGTGGGGGGACCCCAGATGTGGGTTGATCTGGATATTTTCTCATCGTAGCTGGTAGAAACTAATAGAAATAGCAGTGGGGGCTCCTAATGTCAGGACTGGAAGAGACAAAGGCAACAGGAGTGAGAAGAGTTAAGGAAGGGTGGGGAAGCTCTGGTAATTGATCATTATGTTCATCTTCCCACCCTTCTCACTGCCAGGTACCAACAAACAGCCTGAAGGGGGCCCACCGAGGACAAGTTGAGAAATGGTGAACACGGTGAATACGGCCCTGGTAACTAGCTAAAAGTGGGTAAATAGGAGGAAGCACAGAAGGGAATACTGAGTAAACCTGAGGGATGATAGAAATAACCCTGAGTCATGAGCAACTTCCTAGGTCCAATCACAGGTCAGGAGGCCTATGTGTGCCATCTCAGGTGGATGAAGATCTCCAAGCAAAAATGGCAGAGGCTGAAGAGATGCAGGTCTCTTGACACTGGCAAGTCATTTGACTACTCTGGGTATAATTATACCTCCTCTACCTGTCTCATAGGAACGAGTTAAAGGTTAAAGTAAGGATAAGATAATGAAAAAGTATCATTAAATCATTCTTGGTGGTGCTCTCATGGCTTGGGAAAGTGAGTGCCCATTCTGTAATGTCTAATCTGGGAAGAGCATCCATGCCTCAAGAATCTAGGGGCAGATCTGTGGAAGCATTTTAATTTCTCCCAACAACCCATGGTGTTCCTTAACAGTGCAGGGAAGAAGGTGAGCCTTGGGCCTTAGTTTTTATTCACTGAGCCCACAACAAATTTGATTCAAAAATTGAATCTGTCATAAAAGGGTTTAAGGAGGTCATTTTTCACCATCGGGAGCAAGAGGTGGAGGGTGTTCTCCTATCAGCCACGTGCCCCTTACCTGGGTCTCAGCCTTGGGGCCTTCACCCCCCCAGTCTGGAAGCTGCTCGCCTGGGATTGTGTTTTCAGCATATTCAAATGACGAGCAGGTCTGAGGCCTTGGCTCTGCTTCATTCTGCTTTTGGGAATTGATTTTTCCTAAATGAGAAAATGTACATGAAATCACAATCCGCTTCCTTCAACTCTTTACAAGTTTAGGGAGGGAAGTGAGGGAGACATTCAGCATTAATAAAAAAGGTCCAAATACAGTCAAAGCTGGGTATCCCAACATTCTGTCTCCTGTTAGTCTGTGTTGTTAACCAAAACATCTGCACTGCATAGCTAGGGGCATCTATTGAGGATGTCCATCTTAGAGAGCTGAAGGAAAACTTCACAAAACGCTGACAGATTTTTCATATTAGGAAGGGGTCCGTGAGCAAACCCTTTGGGAAACACCCATTACTCCTCAAATAGTGTTGATCATCAAAAAATAAACAGGTTTCCTTTTGGGAGCACTCCTCAGAGCCTCCATTGCATTATTGAAAAATTGTCATAATGTCCAAAGAAACAACTTGAATTGGAAGCCCTAGATAGTATGCCCTATTTTGAAGAAACTACTATAAATTTGAGAGTAAAGTCTTTTCCAGATCTTTTTTTTTAAGGATTCATATTTAGAGTATAAGTACATTCTGAGAATGTTAGATTGCCTGATTTCAAAAGCAGACCTTTCCCCTATGCTTCTTTTGAGCTTCACTTGTGATAATAAAGTGAAAAATTAAAAAGAAGAAGAAGAAGAAGCCCTTCCCAAACACACTTGGGCAGGGAACACTTATTTTCCTAGAATACCCATTACGGTCATTCCCAATGCGCTCAGCACGTGCCCTGGGCAACTCTGCTCTTAAAGGCCTTGTGGGGCAGGACGCTCAAGCTTTCCTGTGCTTGCGCTTCAGCCGAGCGTTTGTTAAATTGCAGTGTCTGAACGAGGAGGTCTAGAGCGCGGGTCTGAGATTCTGCATTTCCGGAAAGCTCCGGGGGCGATCCTGATGCTGCTAGCCTATGCATCCCACTTTGAGTAGCGAGGGTGTCATTAGCCGGGAATGATTAAAGAAAGTTCCCCCATTACCCTTAATAGTAGATTAACCTGCAGAATGAATTCCCTCCTCAGGCCAGAAAGGAGAACCGCTGTTATTATCCTCCCTCCTCAGTGATTACCAACAGGACGTGCTGTGAGAGAGCCTCTCAACAGCGTTTTGCTCGTGAGGAGAAGCGAAGTCACTGAATTTCTGTCAGCCCTGTGAGACTTGTACAGTTACTTCCATTTTCGACTATGCGGGTAGGTGAAAAACCAGGTGAAAGGCACGCGTGAGACAGGAAGGGATTCCTCTCCGCGGGAATAACTTCACTTTCCTTTTGTTCCAGCCAGCCCTCCATTCCCTGATTTTTCAAGTGAGTCGCCGATAGCCACCGAGAAAAGAGCAGCCTTGGAAAGGTGGGCCTGCGTCTGGAGCACAGTGACACTATCATTTGGTAGACAGGAAGCTGTGGGGTGGGGGCTACAAAAATACCCTGTGGTTCTGTTGACCTCACTCTCTGCTGTATACTTTTTTTTTTTTTTTTTTACAACCCTACATGACAATTTAATTAAGACATAAACCTCCAAAAACCAGCACGGTGAATATTAGAGATCAGAACAAGATCAGAACAATCTCCT
Source organism: Ailurus styani (assembly GCA_002007465.1). Lineage (NCBI taxonomy): Eukaryota > Metazoa > Chordata > Mammalia > Carnivora > Ailuridae > Ailurus > Ailurus styani. The sequence continues at coordinate 1,428,829 of LNAC01000406.1, forward strand.
TCCAATCCCCTTCTTATGAAGCAATTCAAGGCTTGTGGTTTCTATTCAATTTGTTATAATGACAGTGTTTAATCATGAAGTCTACTCAGCAGCCCGCCGCTGAATTGAGGTCACACATGTGACTATTCAAGCATGGAACACATAATCTATAACTAAGATTTCGCCCCTGAATCTCTGGAGGCTGTGTCATTAATTAAAAATGCGTTTATTTAAAAAATAATATGCACTGCAGCCTTTGAAAACGTAGCCTTGGCTTGGAATGAGCAGAAGTTTGTGAGGAAACATTCATGGTAGTTAGTATTGTTGTGTGAAGAACTCATCCGTGCGAATAGCTCAATCACATTTATTCGAAGATATTTAATTAAAAGTCTTCTTTTCTAATTTCTCAAAAACCAACAGGATAATTTCTACTTGTGGTTCCTTTCTAGTCATCAAATCATAAAAGAGAGTCTTCAGAGTTCTAGTTCAGACGCTTATGCGTGTCATAAATGCAACATAAGCCATGCAAGTTAAAAATTATTTAGTGTCATCCTGCACTGCAATAAATATTTTTAATCTTGAGGGAACAATGAAAAAACTCTGACCCTTAGCCTGGTCCTATCTTTAATCACACAAGCTTGTTTCAATTGACTGTGACAAAGGGCGGTGCCTCTCAGCGAGGAGGTTCATTCCACTCTGTTGCATTTAATGCACAATCTACTCCTGATATATCAAATTAAGTTTTTTATAGTTTAACATATAAATATATTTGAGCAGGATAGGAATATGTCAGAAGACATACATTTCTGGTTAGAGGGCAAACAGCATTTCAGCTGAATTCATGTCTCGGGCCTAAACTGGTCTATATTCAGAGTTAAGTTCTAAAATATAAAATCCTATGTGTATGTTGTGTGGATGTTTTTTTCTTCATCAATTTATATGTCCATATACCTGTGCTTACATGCTTGTTTCCTTTACATGTGTGTATATTCCGTGCCGTAATACTAAAAGCAGGTGGTGTTTCACGTGTGTATTTTTACTTTTTGTTTGAGGACGTACAGGATTTTCACATATCCACATTCCCACCGGGTAGAGGTCACTGACTGACCTCCTGGTGGAAACGTTTCCTGCTGCCTGTTTTCCATTTTTAGTCAGCAAGTGTGTTATTTCAGTGTGGGAACAATCTGATTTGGAAGGTCATAGGCGGTTTACCTGAGGAGGCTGGTTTGGGGAGGCGACTCTCAAGAGGCTGCATGGCCCTGGTGGCGGTCATGATGGGGTCGGACGTGGAATGAACAATGGCGTTATCTGCAGAGGCCTGGCTGTCTGCAGAGGAAGGCACTTCTCGTTCAAGGGTCTGAGCTCTGATGGAAGAAGCTGCACAAAGTGCTGGCTGGAGAGACAGGATGGGCTCGGTGTCCTCTGGGGAGTCTGGATGGCAGAGGTACCGCCCTGCGGAGCGATTTCCCGAGTCTGGGAGTGGGAAGGTTCCAATCCCACTGTCCAGCGTCCTCATCAGGCAGTTGGATTCTAGACAGAATAACACAGTGAGGATTAGAGAAGGCTCACATAAAAGGATAAAAGGATCGTGAACATTTGTCTCTGATCTGGAAGAAGGGGGCTTTCACGATGGAAGAAATACTGTTAATGGAGTAGTAAATTTGAAGTGAGTGGCATCAAACAGACATTTAGTTGAAGATGGAAATATTCCCTTCACATGAGGGAAGACAGCCAGCCATTACTGGCATTAAGAGTCACATGTACTTATACCCTGGATGGCTCTCTAGAGTTATCACAGAAAAAAATTGTCATTAGAGACCAAAAATCATTTTTGGTCACTTTCATTTCAATGGGGAATCATATGACTTCAACCAACTAGGTGAAATTTATTAACTGAAATACGATGAGTAATGAGCACACGTAACACATTGAAGTGTAATGTTCTAACAAGGGTAATTATGCACCTCTTACATGAATTATCACCCAATTGACAGTTAACCAAGTCTCTGGCCTCTCAGTTTAACTGTGAGGGCAAGTAATGCACACGCTCTAAGGGTCATCCCAAAAGGTAGCTTACCCATGATACTACCACTTTATCATGTGGCTTTCATTCGACCCAACTGCCATTTGAAGTCAATTTACTGAGAAGACTACAGAGCTGCTGCCTGTCTTTCTCTCTCACTTCATGCACTGACACAACCCATCAGTATCTGTTGGATTTCTTGTCACTCCCAGAAATCCCTAAAGCTATTATTCCCTAAAATGAATCGAGTTGATTTTACCACACATGAGTGACATATTCTGCCGTTTCATCTTTAAGAAATTTTATATATGAAAATACAATATCTGCAAAAATTATTGTGTATTTGATTTCTGAAATGGTGGTATAGTTTATCCAAGCCAATGAGACAATTTCCAAGTTCTACTTGTCACCCCCAAAGTCTCCTGTCTATATGATAATGCTATAGTCAAACATTCTTAATAAAAGTTTGTGTCAGCAGCTTATAGTTCTTTTTTTTTTAAGATTTTATTTATTTATTTGACAGAGAGAGAGAGAGAGAGAGATCACAAGTAGGCAGAAAGGCAGGTGGAGAGAGAGGAGGAAGCAGGCTCCCTGCTCAGCAGGGAGCCTGATGCAGGGCTCGATCCCAGGACCCTGAGATCATGACCTGAGCCAAAGGCAGAGGCTTTAACCCACTGAGCCACCCAGGCGCCCCTCAGCAGCTTATAGTTCTAAGACTAAGTAAGACTTAGTACCCTGTTGGGCAAATGTAACAGAATACGGCATACTCTTTGCATCGAGAGGCTCAACAGCTAACATTTTACTGGTGCTTTATGGAACAACATCTTCGAAAGTAGGAACTGCCAGTAACTATTGTACAAACTCTGACACAGGATTTTTAACTTCTGGAGCTCTCAAGTTCCTTATGGGATAACTGTCAGGATAAAAATATGTTCGCCATCCAGTCTCTAGAATTTAGAACGCTACCGAGCATACTGTGAAAGATAGCTGAAAGAGTTAAATAATGAACAGTGACATGCGCAAAATGTTTAACATATTTATCAGATATTAGCCAGTACCTGGTAGGTGGATAGTTTATCCATAAGTGCCTTTCTTACACAATCTCATTTGGTGCTGAGCAATTAGAATTCTAGAACCTGTCCATTCCTTACCCTCTTCCTCAAAAACTCTTGGCTGCAAGTGAGTAGTAGAATTCTGGGAATTTCTTAACATTATCGTAAAAAAAAAAGGGGGGGGTGGGTAGGGCTACGGACAGACTTTGCTGTTACAGGTTCTAGTAGGTTTGGTGCTCGTTTTGGAGGCCTTCGGGAGACGAAGTCCCTTCAGAGAAGAAGCTTCTGTTTTCAAAGGGGTATTTATTGGGAAGATGCAGATACCCTCTCTCACTGAGCTGTCTCATACACCATGGGACTTCAGACACTGGTCAGGGATTGCCAGGGTCCTGATTCATATAGCGACGGCCTGGGGTGGGCTTTTCTTTTTCAAGATCACAGGGCTAAGCCCTAGCCCCATTCATTTTAAGGCCTCCACCTGGCCAGCTTTACTCTCAACCAGCTTCAAAGACTGTTCATTATCTTCTGTATTTATTTCCTCCTCAGTTAAGGGGGACTGATTGTTACAGAAGGGCTTTTTTGAGAAAGGAGCAGCTGTTTCCCTGGGGAGGCACTGCCAGAAGAGTTCAAAAGGAAAGACCCTGCTCTTCAGAATTCAAGGTCTTTTCTTCATTTTCACCTAGAAATACAAAACCCCTCAGAGTTAGCAGTCCATGCGTTGTACTTGGAGCAATTCGAAGAGGCTGAACTACTTCGGTCTCACACAGGAGCAAGTGGGTCTTCATCAGAACTGACCCAGGGTTGGCCAACGGGAAGTGGACTCACAGGCTGCAACAGCTGAGATGGGTTAGTCCCCGCATGCCCTAGGCTGCCTCCTGTGGTACCTTACTCCCAGCCCCTTCACGATTGCGTAGCCCCGAACTAAAGTGTGCTCGGCAGGATGAGATGTGGGGGGGCTCTTTCCCTTTTGTGGACAAGAATCATTAAGTTTGCCTGCTTCTTGCAGTCATTAGGACCTCACCCCTTTCTTGGCATCACGTCATCACTTTCACGACCTTATGAGGTAAGAACTATCATCATCATCCACAAATGAGGAATCCTAGCCCAAAAGGGTTAAGTAACTTGCCCAAGGTCATGAGCTATAGAGAAAGAGCTTGGATTTGAATCCAGTCAGGTGTAACTATAAAGATCAGGCTTTTAATCATCAAGCTATCCTGATCCTTCCTCAAAATACAGATAAATCCAGAAGTGGGCTCCGCTCAGTTAATAGGCATTGAGGCCACGTTGTGAGCACAAAGCTCATAGAACCACACCCCTGCCCCCCGCCCTACTCCTAGGCAAGGTGCTCAGCAAGGCGTTCAGCTTCTCCTCTGGAATTGGAGCAGGCTCCTGAATTCTAGCTGGCTCCCACGCTCCCCACCCCAAGGTGTGAGTGCACTGTTAACGTTCCCTGTATTCACATGGTTGCTGTCCCTATGAGGGATGCTTGCACATCTAGATTTTTGTGGTTCCCGAGGACCGTGATTGCTCAATAATGCTTCCCTCTGCCTTCTTCAGTTGTAGCCACAGACGTCCATGCCAAGGTTTCTCTGGCATTAATCGCAGCTCTTTGGACTAGGCGATAGGCATTACCCCCAAGGACAGTTTTTCTGGCTTTGTCTAAGAACTCTCCCTTCCAAGTATTTGATGGCTCAGAGAGCACTGAATCCAGTTCCCTCAAATGAAGACTCAAAAAGCAGAATGAGATCCTTGGCTGCCTTTTCAGTGATTTTTTCTGGGGAAAAGCCCCAGCCCCCAAAGCCCCAAATGTGTTAGCTTAATCTGTAATGCAAGGCAGGGAATAGGGCAAGGAGAGGTCTGGGGTAGGAAAAATGATGGAGGCAGGCTAAGTATGGGGTACCCTTCTGAAAATACCAACATCTTCTGGTTTCTGTCCCCTTAAATTATTTTCCTTTCCCTTCTTTCCTTTTATAATATTGTCATACCAGAATCTGTAAAACAGGACTTTAGGTATTCCTGAGTTCTCAGATTCTCTGAGAACTGTGTGCTCTGACACTAAACTCACAAACCACCTGCTATTAAAGTCATTTTTTATTTCTAAAAATTACAGGTGCCAAATGTGGTAAATTTGAAGAACTCATTTGTAAGTACCTATGAAACGAGATGTAGACAGTCAGCGACTCAGGCACCATATGCCACATTTCACCCTCAAGCAAATTTCTCCAGAATGCATAAACCTTTGGAAATGGAGTTTATATTGAAAATGCTGACACCTTCTTTATGTAGTTTCTTTAAGGTGCTGTTTCTCACAGTTCATAAGAATAATGTAACCTGAAAAAATGTTAGATATTATACTTCTGAAGCCAGTTTCCCCCCCCCTCAGAGAATAATAAGAATCCACAAAGTAATTAAATGGTTGTGATAGGAACAAAGTTCAAAGTGCCAAGCTGACCTGGCATCTCGAATGAGCTGACAGTCTTGATCTCGACAAGTATAAGTTCACATTTGCGGCTGTGAGAACAGTTGCCAACAGGGCCTTGCTAATGAGTTCAAAGGTTGGGTCTCTGGATGGACCAGCGGGTTTCATCCTTCCAAGGTCACTGACTGCATCTCTGACCCAACTCCTTCCCATTGTCCCATTTGCCTTCTCTCTCTCTCTCTCTCTCTCTCTCTCTCACTCTCTCAAGGTTAAGTTCTCTCACTTATTGGCACCAAGAAGCCCAGACGTTTCATGGGATGACTCACAGTGGTGCTTCTCAGGCCTTTTAAAGTCATGGCACACACAGAAGATAACTCACTGAGAAAAACACTGGCTACTTGAGAGCTGACGGCTCCACATCTCAGCACCCCTGGGATCCATTCAGGGCATCAGCAGCAGAATGGCAGGGAATCTCTTACTTACAGGATGGACTCACGATCTTTTACTCACACCTCAAATGCATCACTTTGCAGATCTCCAGCAGGCAAGGAGATGGATATCTTTATGGTCTCTTAGCAGCAGATACAGAAATTTCTAGGCCTGCTTTTTTTGGGAAAAATCTCAGAGTGCTTGGATTAGGAATATTATCTGGCATCGAAGCTTGAAGTTACTGTGCCTAAGAGGGAGATGAGCAGCCCAGGCATGGGGTGAGTAGCCCAAAAGGGTAAGATTCTGCATGGCATGGTGGAGGAAGGAGTTCTGGAGAAACATTTCCAATGGGGATTTGTCTACTCTTAGGGTGCACAGTATCAAAATCCCACTCAATTTGCCATTGAGCATTAGCACTTGTGCTCCCTGTACCAGGAATCTTGGCAGGTGCTTTTAGTTTCCTCATCTGAAAATTAGATCATACAGCTTTCATCATGGGGGTGGTTTGAGGACTAGAAACACAGCACCTAATAAACATAGTATGGTGCCTGGAACAGGCACACAGCTATCATTCAGAAAATATCACAATTCTCTAAACAAATGTTATTAGACTGTAGGCATCCTGGGGCAGACTGGACTTTATTTATCTCCTCAGTATTCTCATCTAAGTCCATTCCTGATTCTGTCTTGTCCTTTTTCAACAATATGATGATTATGTGCTGCTGATAGAGCTGATAATAATTCCAGGCTGACTGGACAACTGATCTACACTTAATCACCAGGGCTCAGCACAGCTCCTGATACATAGTCAGTTCTCACTGTGTGTAATGAAAAGCACAGGTGGAGAAAAAACAGTTCTAGTATTTAGAAAATGTTTCCTGAAATTAAAGTGAATATGAGGCTTTCCTTCTGAAACCCCAATCTGCTGCCTTTTGTTCTGACTCTGACAACAAAAGAAAATAGCTGACTTCCTTCTTCAATAGAGCTGTTTTTCACAGACGGTCAGACCTCATTAATTCAGATAGCCAGAGGGATAAGATCACTCAGAATCATTGAATATTTTAAAGACCAATTTCTTAATACTTCCAAGCCCTTAGAGCCAGGGTCTGTGACCAAGACGAGGACCGCTCCTTTGGTGTCTTTTTCATTTTCCCTGCCCACCCCCTTCCCTTAAGGCATCACTGGCCAGAAGGTCTCAGGTCTAGAAGAAGCCAGAGTGGCACCATCACCCTGGCGCTCGTCCTCAGGGATTCTCAATGCCGTGCTGAGTGCTGGCATCCCCACGTAACATTAGTGCCCATAGTAGTAGAAGAACTAAGCTCTTACAGAGTCCGGTTCCAGGGGACCATCTGTAGTGAGCAGATGAGATTATTCGGTAACATCTTACATGGGTTTAGGCAAAGCGGTGAGTGTCTCTCTTTTAAAACAATTTGTCCTCTCAAGTAGATTGTTCCAAACTTGTTTTATATTATTTCTTCACACAGTACTGTTATCTTTAAAAATAGCCACAAAGGGAAAAGTTTATTTCCAGCACTGTTTCAGTTAATAAAAATTTCCAAGTTGGTGGAATCTGAATTAGCAATGATTTTTGAGGGTTTGGAAAATGCTGCTAATTTTCCCCTCAGCCTTCTTTTCTACGTGTCTCAAACTTTTTCTCACAGATCCTATCACACAAATCCATGATTGCTTGAATTTGTAAACCCAAACTCCTGGTAGTGTTAATGTATTTGTCCAAAGAGATTATTGGAAAGGAGAGGCTTGAGAAAACCTGACTCGAGTTCTAAGTTACTCTGAATATTCAGAAGAAGGAAGTGAAAACATAAGCATTAGAGCCAGAAAGACAAAGCTTGAAGACCTGTGTGGCTACCTGCTAGCTGTGTGACAACAGGGTTTGAAAAGTATTCTAAGCATGTACAATGACAGCTCATCCGTAATAAGCCTGGCCTAGTGCTCGTGACAAAGCAGGGGCTCAATCAGTTTTCACAAGTGGTTGTCAGGGAAAGGTGAGGGCCCCTAACGTACACTGGCATGGAACCCAAGGTAAACCAAATGTCCATCGGAGTGGTTAGTATTCTACTGAAGCACCTGGGTCTATTTTACTGAACAACTACCTTGTGCTTATTTCCTAAGCAATTACCTTTGGGCAACCATTTCTTTGTGGGTTAGCTGATTGTCATCAACAATAAGCAGTTGTGAATACGGACCAAGGTACTTGGGAGTTGGTGGCAAGCTGCCTCGTGCATAGAAAAGATGGAATCCATTCTCTCAAGAAATCCATTTGGGAGTCGGCACCCTGGAAAGCTTTTTAAAAGCCTAAATGAATGACATTTACTGATGTTCCTTTGCTCACAGACTTATTACATTCTCGGGGAACATGTGCAAATTAGTAAGTCATGATTTTCAAAGTAAAGGTACAGCAAAGGTTACAGACCATCTATCCTCAAAAGTTGTACTTGCTCCTGTGCAATGATCTGCCCGCTCTTAGAGGTCCAAAGAAACTACTTTAGTAACCATGGATTTTTTTTCCTCTTCAACACTAATAAATCCAAGGAAAAGAGAAAATTTAAAGTCCAAACACTTATTTACTTTGAGCATTTTCATCACATTTACAAGTTTCAGCCAAAAAATGCAATGAGGACCCAATACGACTCACCAGTCAGAAAGGATGTTTGAATGGGTGCTTAATAGCCAGGCCATATATAGTAACTGGCATGCTTTCTTCTAATGCAAGTGGTCATGTAAATAAGTCTTTGTATGACTTCTCTCCAGGTTCTAAACATCTTTAAGCTACGTGTGGTATTGGCATCAGAAACTTAAACCACAGATGGGAGAACAGATCTCTTTATTTGCACATCCTTCTCTTCATCTGTACGGCTGAAACAAGCTAAAAAAAAAATAAGCCTGTTGCCAAAGCCACATCAATTACATGGAGGTTATACATTCTAAGTTTACTCCATGGCTTTCTCAAAGTAGTCAAAAACGACTATATTGGCTATTTATTCACAACCACAGGGTACCTTTGGCTGTGGCATTAAGATGACCTTCTGGAAGAGTAAATTCAATTTGATGGCTTTGGAATGCATGAGAATACTCAGCCTTTAAATTCCAAGTGGATTTAAGCTTTCTGAGACTTGAAAAGTATATAGAAGAATGTAAATTTGTTTTCTAGTCTCCTGTGCTCTCTTTGACATAAAGGAAAACCTGGATATTTGGGAGTCTGGTACACTGCTACACAGAGAATGAATATGAGAATATTATAGGGAACTAACACGACAAAAAATTAAAAGGAAAGATGAGACCATGGATTTCCTTTGTAAAGGTGAAGGACAAGTTACTTAAACCAATATAAAAGATGCGCAACATTAGGCTGGGTTGGTATCTGGTGAACAAATACTCTGCATCTAATACTAGAGTCACATAAAATACTGCGCTGGGATGTGCTTCAAGGATATAAACTGGAAAAGGTGAGAAATGCATGTCAAATGCCTATGTAGACCATGAATTCATAGAAATACTTCTTGAATTTATTTACATATCCAGCTCCTAAAACCCCTGGCGGGGGGAGTTTGATGTAAGAGGTATTTCTTCCCATCAATGATGCTGAAACGACTTCTAAGGCTGAGGGAGACTCTTGGTCTAGAATTTGGGGATACATTATACAACTTTCTGAACCTTCTTGATTTTACAAAGGTTAATAATGTTCTCTATTCTCTTATCCCTCAAGACTGAGAAATCTTGAGATCTTCACATAACTCCCTCATCCCATGCTATGCTACTATGCTTGTCATGTAAAACAGTGCTCAGACTTGTATGCAGTGTTTACTGTGATACAGAAGTATAGTCTAATGTGACCAGTATGGTTTAACAACCAGCACTTGCTCGAATTGGTCAGCTGATCTAGGAATAGAGTTGGATCCCAGACTCCTATATCCTATTTTGGGAGTTGTCACTTTAGATCAAAGTTCTTGATGATGAGCCTACACATGGATCCCTCCCAACTCCCTACAAAGCAATGACTACCCCTTGACTATTTTCCTATCCATATGTCGAGTCTTGTCTTCTGTACTTTGCTATTTTTCTAACTTAAACAACAAGACAAAACACACGGTACACTCTCATTAGCAAAACTTTCTAGAGTACCATAAATATGTAGAATCACAATGGTTCCAGCCTGATGTATGATCACCATTTTTCTATGTGAAGAAATGTCAACTTATCTCTCCATCTTGTTTCCTGTTATCCTTGCTCATTCTCTATCCATGACAAAATTACTCTAGCCTCAACTTTTCCCTCCCAATCTAATTATCATTTAGCTATCTGTTTGTATCTTCTTTTCAAATATTTGGGCTGGTGCTTATGAAAGGCATGTCAAAGATCTAAACAAATGATGTTTACCGATTTTCCTCTGTTCACAGACTTAAAACGTTCTCAGATTACATTCCCAAATTAGTAAATCATGATTTACCCTTAGAGAAAGTACATGTTTGTCCCCAAAGGTTATCCTTGTATCTATTCAATGATCTATCTTCTCTCATACATCCACTCAATCTCTATCTGTCCTGCCAAAAGGAAGTGATAAGTTAAACAATTATCTGGTGAATCTGATAGACATAGATGGCTATTACGAGTAATTTTGTCTCTTTAAATCTTTTTTACTCCATATCAGGTTTTCTGGATTGTATGGACTACTGTCTCTTCTCTCCATTTCACCTGCCTGGATAACATCTGCTTTGATAAAGCAACTGAGGGAAGGGAGGAAAGAAAATAAATTGGGGGTGAGGTGCTGCAGGAAGAGATTCAAAATATCCTGATTTGGCAAGAAGTATATAAAAACAGAGAAGCATGGGGATCTTCAGATGTATCAACTTAGCAACAGATAAAAATTTATTAGGGATGTTTTCAATACATCCTACATATTATTACCCTAACTTTTTTATATTAAATTTTTACATGCTTTAAAATTACAAGTTATTTTAGTTTGTTCAGATTACTGCAGTAATAGATATTTAATGAAAGCCTCCAGAAAGATAAAAATTTAAAGTTCATAGGTGTTTTTCTCCATGTCTCTATATTTAATCAGTCTAAATGATTTTTTAAATTATATGCAGAAAGGAAGAAAGCCCAAGTCTTCATACCCCTAAACTTTTTTTTCTTTTAATTCACTCTAGCATGGCTTACTTGCTTGGTTCAGGATTTTAATTATTATAAGGTAATCTATTTTAAGTGAATATTTAAGGATCATTTATTTTTCTTTTATGTGACTGCAGCTGAAATGTGGGTTAAGAGGAGGCCGAAGTCGATGTGAGCCTATCTATCCAATTCGGCTGCGACTCTCCACTCACCAATATTCCATGGTTGTCTTACAGGAAGATAATAAAGAAGTAATGAAATCCAACAGACCAGTGGATATGGATATAGGTAAAAATACAGAGAGATTTTTGCTTCTGTCCATTAAGGATTAACAGCAACAGGAATACACCTATGCTGTTAAACACTGTTTTCAGATATTAGACAGTAGATAGCATAGAACTTGACCTCAGAATCATGGGAAACAAATGAGATGAGCCCTACAATCTCCCCAGCGACCTTTCTGATGACAGTTCTTAGACTGCAACACAGAGAGAAGGAACATGGAGCCTGTGGATCCTGTTGAATTGAAGAGAAAAATATATACATGTGTGTTTGTGGGATGGGGTGGGGCGGGTATCAAGTTTGCTAGAATTTGCAGGACTGTATATTTTAAAGAAAAGATAATATCAGAGGTGTGCCTATAGTTTTTGGCTATATAGTAATCTGAACATGCATGAGGTAAAATTCATGATGTCAGAGAAACAATTACTATGAAGCACTAAGTTAAATAATTTCTTGAGCTCACATAGTCTGAAAATAATTTGTTTTCACCATTCAGGGAGGCTAGGCTTTCTAATATGTGGACTATAGGGTAGAGTTCTAAGAAAGGTCAAACCTTAGTAAGGAGGCTAAATTATACTTAGAATAAAGGCTTCCCTGGACTTGTCAGAAGAAAACTTAAGAGTAAGCTTTGAAAAATAAAACTAATCTGCAAGTACTTTAAAAGCACCCCAGAACAAAGTTCAAAAATTTTTATAGGAATACTGAAATCCAGCACTTCACAATATAAAATTTATAATCTCAGATATCTAGTCAAAAAGCACTAGGCATGCAAAAATCAGGAAAATATGATCCATCTTCAGGAGAAAAATCATTCAATAGAAACAGGGAAGAAATGAGAGATAATAAAATTATAACATACTGTAGATAGGAGGCTCAGTCTGAGCCTTTGGCTCAGGTCATGATCTCAGGGTCCTGGGGTTGAGTCCCATGTCAGGCTACCTGCTCAGCAGGGAGTCTGCCTCTCCCTCTCCATCTGCCTTTCCCCCAGTTCATGTTCTCTCCCAATCTCACTCTCTCTCTCTCAAATTAACAAAAGCTTTTAAAAAATACTGTAGATACTATAAATATATACAAAGATATAAAATAAAATTTGAACTTCATTAAGAGATACTAGAATAATAAAAATACCCAAATGAAAATTATAGACAGGAAAAAACCTATTTAAATAGAAAAAATACACTATATAGGATTAATAACAGATTAGCAGTGATATCAGATAATGGGTCAGCAGAGATGTCAGATACAGCAGGAAAAAAATAGTGAATTTGAAGACATAGGATATAAATAATCCAAAATAAAGTACATAGAGAAAAAAGACTTAAAGGAATAAACAGAGCACTAGTGACCTTGAAGTCAAATATGAAATAGTATGTGTAATTGCAGCTCCCGGAAGGGAAAAAAGAGAAGAAAAATTATGTGACAGAATAACCAAAAATGTACCATATTTGATAAAAACTATACCCCTAAATCTAAGGGACTTATTGAATTCCAACTGGAACCAACATGGAGAAGACTCACTAAGGCACATCATAATTAGGTTGCTAAATATCAATGATAAAAACAAATCTTAAAAGCAACAGAGAAAAAAGATACTTTATAGAATAACAATGATAAAACTGACAGCAGACTTTATGTCAGGCACAACATAATCCAGAAGATAGTAGATAAATATCTTTAAAGTGCTGAGTGGAAAAAAAAAACCTATTAACCTTATAAAATTAATTTCAATTAATCAACTTTTCAATTATTTTAAAAATCAAAGAAAAAAGAAATACTTTTAAAAGCAGCAAGAGCTGAGGGGTGCCTGGGTGGCTCAGTTGGTTAAGTGGCTGACTCTTGATTCCAGCTTAGATCATGCTTTCAGGGTCCTGAGATCAAGTTCTGCAACAGGCTCCTCATTCAGTGGGGAGTCTACTTGAGGATTCTCTCTCTCTCCCTCTGCCCCTCCACTGCTCATGTTCTCTTTCTCTCTCAAATAAACAAATAAATCTTAAAAAAAAAGAGGTGAGAGAACTTATTCCCAGAAGAGTTTTAGTGTAAGAAATGTTAAGTATATTTTCACAGGCAGATAAAAAAATAGATATCGGGTAGAAATTTGGATGTAAAGAGCACCAGAAATGGTAAATATAGGTTGTAATATAAAATATATTTCTATTTTTAAATCTTTTTAGAAGATAAGTAAAGCAAATGCAAGGGCATACTACAAGGTTTCTAACATATGTAGACATAAAATACAACAATACTATAAAGGTTTGGAGAGGTTATATGAAAGTCATCTGTGATACATTATTTAAGATAGATAATGCTAAAGTAAAGAGATAATTAGACTACATTTAAACATTAGATCAATCACTAAGGGGTGCAGCTAATGCTCTGCAAGTGGAGATAAAGGGGAATCATAAAAAATAATTCAAAAGGAAGGAAAAAAAGGCAAAAATATGAAGTACAGAGGGGACAAGTAGAAAGTTACTTATTAAGACAGTAGATTTAAACCCAACCATTTAGATAACTACACTAAATGTAAATGGCTTAAACATAGAATTAGTAGGCTGACTGTACCCCTGGGGCAAATAATAATTAAAAAAAAAAGAATTAGTAGGCTGAGTTAGTCAGATTTGATTACACACACACTAAAGCAATTACTTGCTGTCTATGAGAAACCCACTCTAAATACGCTCAGGGATCAGAATATTCAATTCTCTCCAAGTTGATTTATAGATTCCAGGCAATAACATTTGGTCATTTCTAGTTTGAGCTATTATGCACAAAGCTGCTCTTAACATTTGTGTAGGAGTCTTTGGGTGGACATATATACTCTTCTCTTGGGCAAGGGTGTTATTGCTGGAACTAGAAATGACCAAAATGTTTACTGGCTAGTAATAGAGAAACAGATTATGGTGTATTCATACAATGAAATACCAATTGGTAATTAAAAAAACAGAAACAAAAACACAACTGCGAATACATATAATGTGGATGTTTCTCAAAAGAATTTACACTAAGTAAAAGAGGCAGACCCCAAATGCTATATGATTGATTCCATTTACATTAAATTCTAGCAAAGGCAAACCTACAATAGAAACAAATCAGTAGCTGTCTGGGACTCGTAGTACGAGTGGATTTCATGTATAGGAGCATAAAAGAATAGTATGGGGTGAAGAAAATGTTCTAAATCTTTTTTAAAAAATGTATTTATTTATTTATGTAAGTAAGTAATCACTATAGTCAACATGGGGCTTGAACTTGACCCTGAGATCAAGAGTTGCATGGTCTTCTGACTGAGCCAGCCAGGAATCCAGAAGATGTTCTATGTCTTGATTGTGGTAGTGGTTAAACAACTATATACATTAATCAAGACTCATGGAATAGTATATTTAGAAAGGGTATATTTTGTTGTATGTAAATTATACCTTAATATGCTGGATTCTAGGTATTATATGCCCAGCTGGCCAATAAAGATTTACTGAAATCCAAAAGTGCAATCCTGAATGAAAGTGGGCTTTCCCCAGGTATAACCTCGAATTCTCCTTAGAGGAATATGAACATGATGCTGAGAAAGAAGGGTCTTCAGGAGTTCCCAGGGAGGACAACTGAGACTATTCCTTAAACCCAGATCAGGCAGCACACAAGGGGCTTTGTTTCCTCCTTCCTCCTTTCAACTATCCTGGCTAGTAGCTACTATTATGCCCATTTGACAGAGGAGAAAAGCAAAGCTCTCAGGAGACAGAGTCAGCTGATAGTGCCAGTCTGACTCCAAAGCTCAGGCTCATTCTATTCATTAACCTGCCTCCCAGTAGGGGTGGAGATCCCCAGTATCAGCGAGCTTGCCAGGGACTTGATAGGCCAGTACTTCTCTAGCTTGTGGAGTAGTGCACAGACCCCTGGATTCTCTGGATATGTGCCTGAATCTCCTCTGCGAAGAGGGTCTTAAATAGGAACCAGAGCCACTAAATGGACAAGCCCTGTGGAAATGCACTTAACCTTCATGAGACCTCATCTTTCTGTAGAATAACAACATTTGCTATGTGCTTACCACAGGGTAAATGCTTTACTTGCATCAGATCATGATAAAATATGCAGTGGACACATTTTACATACAAGGAAATGGAGATTAAGAAGGTAAATAAATTTGCCTATGGTACTATAACTACAGGTAGGAGAGCCAAGGTTTGGAGCAAGGCCTACACAAACCACAAAGTTTACGGGGCTGACAGCTACATGATTCTCATATTGTCTTCTGTCCTAAGTTTGACAAGCCTTCTGTATCAGTAAAGATGCTTCGGGTGAAAAGTCACACATTAAACAGTAAGGATGGGTTAGCTCATGGTCCAGAAGTAGATCAAGCTTCAGGGCTGCCTTGATCTAGGGCCTCTGTCTCCCCTCCCCTGCAGCTGTCTTGGCTCTGCACTTCCTGTGTGTCAGCTTGGGCTTCATGTCAGTAGGAGCTGTCTGTTGGCTCCATACCTATCAGCTGTATGCTCCGGAGTCTAGAAGAAAAGAGAAGCTGGCTCTTCGTGTGATTCCTTTCTGCATCTCCAACCACTCTGTCCCCTGAAAATTAGTCAAATTAGGTCACAAGCTTATCCTTGGACCAATCCATGCCACTTGGGGACGGCCATTCATTGACTGGCCCGGAGCCTAGCTTCCTGGGCCAATTGCTTGCAGGGAAAATTACCATAAGTGTCCTAATAACATTGTATCCTTGATGTGGAAATGAATATTGGGAAGCCAACCATAATGTCTGCTATATTCTTTCT
Organism: Ailurus styani; assembly: GCA_002007465.1. Classification (NCBI taxonomy): domain Eukaryota; kingdom Metazoa; phylum Chordata; class Mammalia; order Carnivora; family Ailuridae; genus Ailurus; species Ailurus styani. Next base: position 1,444,900 of record LNAC01000406.1, read on the forward strand.
TAGTCGTTATTGCAACTGAATCTTACAGCAGTGCTATGCCTCAGTGGTAATCTCCATTTTACAGATGAGAACACAAACAGGCAGCCTATATCTCTCAGGAAACACAGACACATACGGCAGCCAGGATTCAAAGTCATGTCTTCTCACTCCAAGTCAACAGCTCTTTCTGCTACTTGGACAACTACAGTGACCATACCCCACTTCCTCTTCAGACCAAATTCCAAGATGTTCCTGAGAAGATATTTATCTTCGAACTTGGAGCTTCTGGTATTTATCATCTTTTTTCTTTCCCTAATTCAATAACCACCCCATTATGGAATCCAATAAGCCATTTTTAACCAGGTAGGGAGGCTTTTTTTTTTTCCAGGACTTCCTTTCCAATGAGGCTTTATAAGTATCATTTAAAATCAATACAAAATTTAATATCAATAGTTTGATAAACCTTAAAATCTATTTAGTGTGATGCAAACTTTCTTCTCTTTTCCCTCTTCAATCTCACTTTCTAAATAACCTCATGTTCAAAAAGACTGTCCTTTTCAAATTCTTTTTCCACATCTACCATCAACACACTATCAAACCATACCCCTAGGCCTCTGGCTCGTACCAGCTATATTCACTCCCCGTAACAGACCCAAAGAGAAGGTTCTGGCCTTTGGGATTTTAATGCAAGAGTGTCATAAAGATAGCTTTTTTTTTTCCTTAAAAAAATGAATGAGAGAAATAAGATGGAAATAAAAAACCCAAAAAACCCCCTCACATATCTGCTTAGCTACACAGGGCATTGTTTCAACTAGAGTTCCAAACGAAATGGGGAAGGAGAACTGGCTGGTGGATGATTGTGGCTTTAGTATCTAGCAGAGCCCCAGATGCTCGTAAAAGGAATCCCTTGTACATTGGGCCCATCTTACATCTAAGATGTGCTGCCATGAACGCAATCCTTCAAATTTCCTGACAATCATGTGCTGAGTTGGGGAAAGCAGCAGCCAGTATATCCAATTTACAGATAGAGAAATCCAGGCAACAATCTGCTTAATTAATAAGGGACAAAACTATAATGGAAACTTGGGTATACTGCTTAGGTCCACTGCTGTTTATGTTACATTATTTAGATTCCTGAAAAGTTAGCAAAGTGGTATGAAAGATATGAAAGCTCAGGATTTAGTTTAGCACCTCTGATTCTGGATTTTAAGTTTGAACCTTACATATTTTCGGCCTTTCTTTGGTGTTCAGGAAAAGTAAATAAGACTTGACAGAAAATCTGATGAGAAGCTGCAATCATTTTAACCCAAGGCCAATATATAAAAATTCAAAAGATGTTATCAGGAATACATGTTGGTACCATCTAGGGCAACTGTCATAACATGGCCTTCCAACAGACATATATTATCATTGCATGTTGAATAATATTGAATGTGCTATTGATTCTTTAGACCATGTGTCTCTCTCTCCACACGACGAGAAGAAAGAGATGAAAGAGGCATCAAGGAAGACTCTCATTTTTCTAAATGTGAAGAATTGTGAGTAATGGGGGAAGGTCTTTAAAATAAGGAGCCAAGTTAGAGCGTGGTGAAAACATCATAATGGGGAAGGAACCTTGGTGAGGAAGAGGAGATGAGGAGGCTGAATGGAATCGTGATATCGGAGACCATACTGAGACATCTGGAGCTAAGCTTGGAGATTCTGTTTGTAAACAATTTCTGGAGGAGCAGAAAGAAAAGCTACAATGGACAGTATTACTGAAGGTGGGGTTATAGAGGAAGCCAAAGCCAGCTGAAAGAATGTCGGGAGATAAAGGCTGGAAATGTCTCTGGCAAGGTCAAGCAAGTGATAGAACACTCAGTGATCCCCGGGCCCTCCCTCTCCCCAGCAGATAGGGAAAGGGTCTGGGGTAGAGCAGAATAAGGAGAATAATGCAGCAGTTAAGTGGCAGAGTAGAATGTCTCTGAATGACACAGCTCACTCCATTTGTTTCTGAAGAAAACCTCTCAGTTTCTATTCCATATGCCTGCAGAATGTCACCCTACATGTGGAGTTTATTATCTTTGTAAATACAGACTCACTCATGGGATATGGCTTATTGTGAAGCAAGTCACATGCCCCACAGCCTGCATCTGATCCTATTCATTGACCTCCATCATCCCGGGACACTTCACTCAACCTGGCAAGAGTTCGCAAGCCTGAAGCAAAATCTGACTGGATTCAAGGATCTCTGTGCAATTAAGGAAGCAGGAGTGGGTACGTGTATGTGACTCTAAGGTGTCACTGTCTCATCAAGAGGTTGGTGAACAACAGGAATTTCTCACTCCATGTACAACGGATTGCTCTTCCGTCTGGCAGTTTCATTATGACACTCTATACAAGTTCTATCTATAAATGAAGACTGAGCACAAATTCAGCATAGCACCTCACCCAGTGTGGAATCCCGGACATGTTGGTTTGAGGGCAAGAAGGCCATTTAACCCTGTTCCCTGGCAGTTCAGTCTTCTTGCAGAGCAGAGCAACATGAGAATTGCACAGTGGACTAATTGTCATCCACGACTCTGGTGAGTCAGCACAATTATTTACATGGAAAGCAACTCCTGCTGCTTTCAGCAGGAGTATCTCATGAACACCTGAAATCATCATTTTTGTCCTTAGAAGAGCTTTGCTCTAAAACACAAAATCTCTCTAATAGGGATCTATTACTATATAATGAATAAATATAGCATGCACAAGCATGCAGATTTCTGGGGGCCTTGGGCCCTTTGTTCGTGCACAGGCCTCTTGAATCTTTGCTCCCACAGGGGTGAGGGGAGCTCCTCTGCAGAGGGCTCATACCTCCATGAGGAAGCTCACATCTTACAGACATCTGAATGAGTTTTCATTCCAGATTCAGTTGAAGTAAAAATGTCTAGCTGTATTTGCTCCTGTGAAAGTGGACTGCTAGCCCTTCAGTAACTGGGGGCCACTAGGGCCACCTGCTCTACTGTTTTACGTAAGTGGTAATGCTGTAGGCTGTCTGATATTTGACCCCTGGCATCTGCAGTCTCCCCAGCCTCCACCCTGTTTATAGGATAAGTTCACCTGCTCATTTTTCCTCAGATTGGGGTGAAGCAAATTGAAATCTGTAGTTGTCGGCACAGATGACAGCCGTTCAACTTCCTCTAACTAGCTGATATTCTAATCACCGTTAAAATCTAAGTACATGTAATTGTATTAGGTTTCTACAGAGAAACAGAACCAGTGTGCAAATGTGTGTGTGTGTGTGTGTGTGTGTGTGTGTTATAAGGAATTGGCTTATGCAGTTGTGGAGGCTAGCCAGTCCCAACGTCTACAGGGAGAGTAGGCAAGCTGGAGACCCAGAAGAGCTAATGGTTTAGTTCTACTCTAAGTCCTCAGGCCTGAGAACCAGGACAGTTGTCAGTGTGGTTCCAGTGCAAAGACCAGCAGGCTTGAGACCCAGGAAGAGTTATTATTTCAGTCATTTCTAGTCTGAAGGCAGGGAAAAACTGTCATCCCAGTTCCAAGGCAGTCAGGCTAGAAAGAGAACTCTCTTTCTTTTGGTGGGGCCAGTCTTTTTTTTTTTTTTTCCTCTTTGGGCCTTCAGTTGATGGATGAAGCCCACTACATTTATTTTTTTAATTTTTTATTTTATTTTATTTATTTGACAGAGAGAGAGAGAGAGAGAGAGAGAGAGAGAGATCACAGGTAGGGTGAGAGGCAGGCAGAGAGACAGGAGGAAGCAGACTCCTGGCTGAGCAGAGAGCCCAATGTGGGGCTCGATCCGAAGACCCTGAGATCATGACCGGAGCCAAAGGCAGAGGCTTAACCCACTCAGCCACCCAGGCCCCCAAAGCCCTCTACATTTAGAAGGGCAATCTGCTTTACTCGGTCTGCCAATTTACATGTTAATCTTATCCATAAACATCCTCACAGAAACATTGAGAATATGTTTGATCAAATCTCTGGGCACCCTGTGGCCCCGTGAAGTTGACATGCAAAATTAACCATCAGTTATTCAGGAGATGTTGTTTGCGGCACACCATAATGATTAAAAAGCCAAAATGTGTGTTTGTGGGGGAGAGGGGGACATTTTCTAATTAAAAGGTAATTTTTATATCTCCTTCAAATAAACACTTGCAAGATGGCCTATTTAAGATGAGCTTAATGGAAACTATTCTGCTAATACCCCCGCATCCCACACCGAAGCTTTGAGAGACATCACTGTTACTTAGGAAAGAAATCATTGTTTTAAAACTGCTTTCCCAACATTTTTCTGATGTAGACTTCTCAAACCTTATGGAAACAGACAGAGAATAATTCTAAAACCTCTTCCCAGATGACGTAAATGAGGCACATGGGGGAAGAAATAGCTTGTCTAGCATCATAATATTTGGAAAATGAATGTGCCTGGATTTTTAGAATGCAGGATTGCAAATCCCCCCATCCCCTTTTAAAAGGATTATAGTGGAACTTTCATATGTAGAAAATGATGGCTATCTTGGTGATTAAAGAAATGACTAAAAAGCAGGTATTAAGGAGGGAATGGATTGCATGGAGCACTGGGAGTTAAATGCAAACAATGAATCTTGGAACACTACATCAAAAACTAATGATGTACTGTATGGTGACTAACATAACACAATAAGAAAATAATAATTAAAAAATAAAAAATAATAAAAAATAAAAAAGCAGGTAGAAAGCAAAAGGATTAGAGGATATTACTTTTAAAGAGGGGTGTCTTCAGTTGCTGCCCTTTCAACAAGGTAGCTCACTTTTCAAGACACCTGGTACTGGCTTGGGGGGATAAGGAGACACCCTGGTATTTCCTGACAGTTGCTGGCCCATCCACTTTCTGGAGACTTACTACTTGAGTGTGCCCCCACTGGACTTCCAATCTGCCAGTAGTTGCATTTCTTTGCCTCAAGGTAACAGCCCCAGAATCAGCCCTTGAGTAACCAGTGATGGGAGGTGGTGGTGAATACCCAGCTCTCTCACTCCTCAGTCACTTTTCAGGGGGGAAAACTCTGAGGCTTAGGTGCTAACCCCTAGAGTTTTTCTGAGGTTAAGCTTCTGAGGTTACCACCTAGAGTGGTAACTAGGTAACCAGCATGTGTGTGTGACCTGTGTAGCATGACCTGGGTCCTGCGGTTGCCATCTTGAAATGCTTAATAACTTTTGGACAAGGGGCCCTGCATTTTATTTTTCACTGGGCTATGGGAATTCTGTGGCCAGTCCTGGTGGTAGCTGGCATGAGAACCCACTTTTCATTGGCTGGTCTATCTCTTCTATCGGACTTCTCCTGCTAGCTGTTCTTAAACTTCCTGATAACCGACTCATCCTTAAATCCTTTTCACAGGGCCTCCTTCTGGGAGATCCCCAAACTAAACTGTTGCAACTATCATCGGAATCCTGAAAAACACTATAAAGAATTAACAAAACCCATCTTACTAGTTTTTAAAAATAGAACAACTCACATGGGCTTAAAACTTACTAAAAATAGGGTAGTGATTATATAAGGGGTCATTACCACCCCATATTGTAATGCCTAGGGAGGTTTTATTTTATTTTATTTTATTTTATTTTATTTTTTTAAGATTTTATTTATTTATTTGACAGAGAGAGATTACAAGTAGGCAGAGAGGCAGGCAGAGAGAGAGGAGGAAGCAGGCTCCCCGCTGAGCAGAGAGCCCGATATGGGCCTCGATCCCAGGACCCTGAGATCATGACCTGAGCCGAAGGCAGAGGCTTTAACCCACTGAGCCACCCAGGCGCCCCCTAGGGAGGTTTTATAAGGAAGTAACACCTCTCTAAGCTTCCCGACTTCTCTGTCTCACAGACCAAGTGCCTAGGTGAATCCAGCCTGCAAATGTCTCCCTGAGGAAGTAGGCCAATAATTAGCAACAGAGCTGGCATTTAAACAGCAGCTCTACACACCACCTGTTTTAAAGAAATTATTTGTCTTTGCCATTGTGTCAAGAAGAATAAGTTCACATAATTTGGGAACTACTAAGGCATATAAGTTCTTGATTATTTACAATGACAGGATTATCTATAGCCATCAAGTTTCTTTTGGGAATGTCCAACATAATTTCTTAAAAAAGAGTTAGGGAAATTGACCTATAAGGAACATACTGGAGGATTCAATCTTCAACTGAAGTTTAAGAAAGAGATGTGAATAAGGGTTCTGGTTCCAAATCAGATCGGCTGAGCTCACCAAATCCAGAGCCATGCAGTGTCTGTGTTTGTCTAGCATGGTGTCTGGAATGGAGTCAGCGCCTCATAAATCATTAGTAACTGACAAAACTTGGTTTATGGCTGTGCCTTGAGGTTTGAGTACCAGAAAATGAAATTGCCTCACCCCTCCCAGTGAAAAAGCTCTAGGTTTGCCTATTAGCCCTTTCTGACACACTGGAATTTATCAAATGTAAAACCAGTGCATGAGGACACAGAGAGAGGAAGAGACTCGGGTGGGACACCACACGTGACTGGTGGTTGTGGGTTAGGTCTGTTGGCAGCATGTGGGGGAGGCAGTACTTGAGAACTGGCTGGAGAAACAGAAAGCCATCTTAGGCCTTTCTCTCCATGTGGAGCTGTACATCCAGGAACTTCTACCACCAAATCCAATCATCCTTAAGTCATGTTCGATTTCAGTATGAATCCTGTCACCACCTTGGGGTGAATTATAAATAGAAAACCTCACTGTGACTCACTTTCCTCATTGTTCAGAAAGAGGATATCCAGATTACTTGTTTTGCAACCGTGGACAGATAACCTGACTACTTCTCTCACCTTTCTCTTGATAACACAAACTTTAGTGCAGTTTGATGGTTAAATGCAACTGTCCCCAGAAAGGCTAGGCTTTTTAGGCTGCTTACTGGATAAATAATCAGAACAAAGAGGGTAAGAGATTATATAAACCCATTTTGAAAATGTTTTAAAATTCAAGAATTTGTCCTGACCAGATTCTGAACATGATGTATCTTTCTAATTAAGTTATATAAAGACATTTTTTGGTGAAAATTCTTTTGTCCCTCTTACATACAATCAGTCTAGACAAAAAAATATCAGTAAGAATTTATGGATGAAAAAAAAAGGTAAAGTTTGATTACTAAAAGGAACACACTCATTTCGTACCAATGGGGGAAAACAATAGTGCCCGGGGGAGTTGTGGAGGTGAGGTGGGAAGGGAATTAACTGTCTTTTTTTCAGAAGCTTTCCCTCTTTCCTGAATGGAAACTCCCCATGCTACCTTTCCAAGCTGCTGCGAGGACCTTGAATTCAAACTGACAGCTGGGACTATCATCACACCTGACAGCACCAATCACAAGACAGCAAAGGTGGCCTAGCTCCTGTATTTTCCACACGGGACACTTATGAATGTCATCTGCACTCATGACATTGATGATGACGCTGATGCCATAGACAAGTAATGCTGTTTGGAGCAGTGTCTCTGACACCGAGGACTAACCCAAATTATTTTTGACTAGATTGGGACTCATAGGGTTAGAAGCTCCATGGTGGGCAGCCATATTGGGGGCCCACTAACCCACATATCTGACTAATGTCTGTCCTGTCTGGAGTACCTTAATGATTGTAAAGTCTTTATGTGTGTCCAAGAGTACCCTGTCCATGAGAATGTCCTTCTGTGTCCATGGAAATGATACTATCAAAGACACAAAAACCCCAATTACTTATCAATGACACTATCTCGGCCCTGGATAGAGGCATTCAGGTCTGCTTCAAATTAACTGAGAACCTCCGAATTGCTGAAGTCAACAGTTTAGTCTCATACTGCTGTATAGAGTCCTACTGGTAATAATTTTGCTGTAGAGCTGTTTTGGACAAGAGCCAAGGTGACAGATTGTGAAGAAAAGAGTTATCATAGCAGGTCTGCAAAGGCTTACCTTTAGCCAGGCCTGATTGCAAGGTTGGCCCTTCACAGCACCCTCCAAGGATTTCAAGAGAGTTTTTACCACCCTAACTGATAAGAGTGGCTCACTGTGCCTAAATTGTTCATATAAACCATGTGGTTTTTGCTGAACACATGCTTTCCTTGGGGGAATACAGGATTTTAACATGTGCTAGGCAAGATGGTACCTGTGTGACCAGCCCCCAATAAAACCCTGGGCTCAGAGTCTCTAAAGAGCTTCTCAGGTAGATAACATTTCACATATGTTGCCATAACTTGTTGCCGGGGGAATCTAGCCTGTTCTGTGTGGCTCCACTGGAAGAGGACCCTTGGAAGCCTGTGCCACATTACCTCCCGATGCTGCCCCATGTGATGTTTCCCTTTGCTGGTTTTGCTTTCTATCCTTCGCTGCAATAAATCATGGCCATGAGTACAACATAAAAAAAAAAAAAGATATCTATAGCTACCTATGCTTTAACAATACCCATCTTAATAATAACTACATTAACTACCAAAAAATGAGTTTTTGCTAGTCCTTGGCATAGTTGTCAAGCACCCATCTGCAAAAACACTCATTTCATGCTCATAACAACACTTCAAGGCAAGTCTTTCTGTTATCTTCATTTGGCAGATGAGGGTATGGAGGCTTAGAGAGATTCACGAGCTTGCTCAAGATCACAGCATCTGTTAGGTGGCAAAGCTTCTAGAATCGTGGGATCTGGAGCATAGGTCTATGTGACTGCAAACCCCTGACTGGGAGATTGTGGAGGGGATCCATGGAAGCACTCTAAAAAGATGCAAAACTTTAGGTAAATGCGTGGTGGTGACGCTATTGTTACAGATGATGATGAAGTCTGGGCCAGAAATTGTGGAATTCGTTTTGCCAATTTCTAGTTTACTGGGATCCTGTGATTGAAACCCTGTCTTCCCACAGATCCACGAGACGAGGGAAACTGACGGGGACAGGAATCTTGGAATTCAGGGATACATCCACTCCCTCAAAGAGCATTAGATGTTGGGCCAGGAACAACAATAAAAAAAACCCCAAACATTAGAGAACATCTAAAATAAATCCTTCATCTGATGACTGAGGAAACAGAGAGATACAGCATTTTGTGCTAAGTCATAACATCCCAAACTGGGCTTTGGACTCTGATTCCATTCATTCCTCGGGACACTGCCTCCTCCTTGCCACTTTTCTCCTTTAAAATTGGAGTCAACTGTAACCCAGCGTCCAAGAATTGCTTTTATTTTTTAAATTCTGAGTTACAAAGGAAAGAGACCTGTCATGAAACCGAATTATATACACAAATACTTCTGACATCAGGGAAACATTCTGATGACTGGGTCAGTGGTGAGAAGTGACACCCTTGGAAATGCAATCCACTCCTGCAGAAGCAGGACAGCGGATGCCGGCTCCAAATATGTTCTTATACACATAGGAGTCCTTCCAAATGGGCTCTGAAGGCAGAACACAGGGCTGAGTTTCAAATGGGCAGAAAGTCACCTTAAAGCATATTTTCCTTCCATTTGGGAGTTGACACAATCGAGTTACAGACAGAGACTGTTTATCAAGGTGGCATGAAAGTCTCTCTTCAAATTCCTCCCACTTTTATAATCAAACAATAACATCTCCAGAGGATAGGTTTTAGCTACAGAAGAAACATATTGGAAATTGATTCAATGCTGCTGGCTTGGCTGTGACAATGTTTCGTAACCTGGTAACCTCTCAGTTTGTTCTTCTCCCTTCCTGAAAAGCTTTTAGCTGTGCTAGGGTGGCAAACTGAAGATAAAGCAAACATCATCCTTTTATCTGATCCTGTGCAAAGAGAGGTACTGGACCACTGATGAGATGATTGCTAAATGACTCTTCTCAAATTCTATCAATGGGCAGATGGAAGAAATTAAAACTGACATTGATAAGTTACTTTTTCAGGCGCTACCCGTTTTCACAAATGAGGGCTTCTCTCTCAAACAGTTAAGCCCTACTTGCACATGTATGACACCTTAAAAAGTGCTTCAGAAGGCTCCATGTTGTAACAGATTCACTAAGATGCTTTCCTTTCTCTACATCCTGTTCTCTTCTCTAGGATGTCTCTTGAGTATGGATTTGTTCAAGTCAAGAACACCCTGTTCCCAAGATGACGTTTCCTCCTTAGTTGCATATTTCAACACACAGCTCAATTTTCATCTCTACAGTGTGTCATAGTCCTTACCTGATCTATCATTCTAGCACTCTATACCTCCTTAGCGCTAAGGTTTTTGCTCCAATGTGCCAGACTTAATGAATGTATCACTGGGATTCGCGGCGGACTGAGTGTACGGATAACCTTAATTGAGGTGGTTTTTCATTAGGTATATAAGATTGAGGGCTTACAGGAGGGACAGTGCCTTCCAAGCTTCTGAAAAATCTACAAGCTCCTCCCTAGCAAGCTTTTTCTTTCTCCCTTCCTCCCTCCTCCCTTCCTTCTTCTCTCCCTCCCTTCCTTCCTCCTCCCTCCCTTCTTTTCCTTCTCTTTCTCCCTCTCCCTCTTCTTTTTCTTCCTTCCTTCCTTCCTTTCTTTCCTCCCTCCCTCCCTTTCTTCCTTCTTCTTCCTTCCTTTCAAATCACTGTTACTTCTCAGTCCCTAGTTTTTCATTCCCTTCATGGGAATAGTTTAGAACTGCTGGCTTTAATAACACTTAAGGCACAGACAGTTGAGCCAATTCACAATGTGTGGTCAATTCAGAATTATCTGTGGTAATATGGAAGAGAAAAAGATAAAACTTTCAGAGTTGCCCACAATCTGTTTCTAACTTACTCCTCCGACACCTGATGTGCTTCAGAATTGATGATGGGTAACTCTACATGGGCGGTCAGGGCTGCCTTCCCTTCCTCCCCTCTCCATCTTCTCCTGGCCAGTCTCTCATCTGGAGATGCTAATGGGTCAGCCAAATGGTAGGTGGGAATGGGGCAGGTGAGGGATGTACGGCATAGATCAGAAGGATAAACAGGATGGCCTATTCAGCCCACAGATACACTTGCCAAAATATATTTGTGTTTTGCTTTGGATCGCACTTTAATTTTTACTTTTAAAAATAAAATTGTGAAACATACTATCAATACAGGAGTGTATACAACAAATAAATTTATTTAAATAAATACCCATAACCCACCTTAATAACATAAACAGTGTTTTTAAGCCACTCTTGTGCTCCTCTTTGGTCATATCCTTCTCCCCCTACTACCTTGCCATAGAGCAACCACACTGTTGTTGAATTTCATGTTACTCATCAACTTTCGGTGTTATTTTTGTTTTCAGAGTAAAAAAAAAATACATGATATTTTGATTATGTCTAGGCACATCTCCAGAATTGTACTGGTTTATGATGTAAACATTTATTACTGTGGATATTAGTCAAAAAAGTTTAAAAGACATGGCCCTTCAAAAACTCTTGGCAAGTATATCAGGACTGTATGCCATAGCGACCATAGCAACAAAGTCATAATAGCAAAAAATGGAAACCAACCCAAATGTTCCTCAAAAGTAGAAAGGATAAATTTGATACATTTCTGTTATGGAATACTATACAGCAGTGAAAATTAATGAACAGCAGCGGCATGTACCATTACAGGTTCATCGCAGAAATAATGTTGATTAAAAATGCCAAATGCAATAGAATAAATACAGCATGATTCTATTTGTATAATGTGCAAACTAAACAACAGTGTGATAAGATATACAAATAAAAATGAATACTAAGAGACAATATATATGTGTGTATATATGCACACACACACACATACACACATACATACAGACCAAAATTTCTTTATCTGCTCATCTGTTGATAGGCACTTAGATTATTTCTGTGTCTCAGCTATTGGGAAGAATGCAGCAATGAATGTGGATGTTCAGGTATCTCTTTGAGATAGTGGGTTTATTTCCAAATAGAAGTATCCTACAATCCAGCAATCCCCCCCTCTGGGTATCTATCCAAAGGAAATAAAACCCCTAACCTAATGTGTAGATTTCCTTTTATTTATCTTGCCTGTAACTAATTTGGCTTCCTGAAACTGAAGATTGGTAACTTTCTTTAATTCTGCAAATTCTTAGTCACTAATTCTTTTAATACTATGTTTACCCTGTTCATTCTTTTCCTTTCCTCAGGAGATACAATTAGTTACATGTGGATTTTATCACCTCTTACTTAATTATTTTACCCTCTCTTTCATTTATCCGCCCCCTTGATTCTCTGTGACACATTTTCTGTAATCGTTCAACTCTTTTAGTTGAATAATGCTCTCATCAGTGGTAATCAATACTAACAGCTTTTAATTTTTTGAAGTTCTATTGTATTTTTTTTGATATCAGACTGTTCATTTGCTTGTTCCTTTGTTAACATTCATTTCCTCTTGTGTTTACTTTAAATATATCAAATATTTTTATTTTATATTCTCTGTTGGATAATTCCCAATTCTGCAGTCTTCGTGGACTTATTCTATAGTTTGTCTTCTTTTTTTCTTGCCACTTGCTAATGAAGTCACTGTTTCCTCTTTTTAGTGATTTTCTATGTGAGTTCATCTTCCCTGGAACTTTATCTGTGTGAAATTCAGAGTGGTGGCATCAAGAGAGGATTTGAGTTGGGTCCTGCTGTATTTCTGCAAGCACTATTGACCTGAGTCTGCATTTTTAAAAACTTTTCATTATGATAAATTTCGAATATTCTCAAACAGTGGGATTGCCCAGCTCAAAAGATATTAATATTCTGCCATTCATGTTTCAACTGTTCCCTCTTCCAGTTTCTTCTCTGTAGTATTTAAAAGCACAACTCAGAACATTTAAAAAAAAAAATTCAAGCTGGGGGGATTTAAGGGACACAGAGACTGAATTAGTGCCTTCATCCAAAGGAGTGTGAGTTAAGGATTTAGAATCTTCAGAGAGTTCTTTTTCTTTTCTTCTTTTCCCCCTTTCTTCAGCTAGAGTTAAGACTGAGTTGAGGTTGCGTTAGGGGCTTATGCTTGCAGTCTTCCTCTGGGTTTGTTGCCACTGCTCTTGGGAATCCAGCTTGATGCTGGTGGGGAAGGGATGTGTTTGATCTAACATCTCAGCCTGCTGAGGCCCTAGGCTTTCATTATGTCAAAAGTTTTGCTCCTTAAAACCAGAATCCAGGGAGGGTGACAACGGTCCCAGGTCAGCCAGGTATGAGGAACTTTCAGTGCTAACACCAAGGAAGTCCAGGCAAACTAGGACAGCTGGTCACCCTAGTCTTAGGTCATCAGAGACCAGTACATACCCCATGGGCAATTGCTGGTTATAGCGCTCTGTGACCCTGCCACCTCCCCCTGCCTGACCAAGGATTCAAGCTCTCTTGCTGTTCATGCCTCTGATACATTCCTTGTAGGCAGTTTAACAATGCATTTAAGAAAAGTATGTATATTTTTATATTATATTCCATACTTTTAGATGTGAAGTTCTGGGAAAGGACTTTGAAATTCTAATTTGAAATATTGCCAGATAAAGGAATGTTTCTGAAGATTTGCTTTTTACAATTGAGTTCATATTTTAAAATGTATCATAGGTCACATAAAAAATTAGACTTTTTGGCTTCTGGTGAAAAATGGAAAGACTTGGTTACATAGAGCCAGGCTTCTACAGGGACAACTAGAATTGACAGGTAGCTGCTCCCCTGGGGTGGGTCATATCCTCTTCATTCCTCAAAACTCCTATCACTCATGTAATATATGCTTGTGTATGTCCAGTCTGCGCCTGTCTCACTCCTTGACCCAGGGGCTTTTTTGAATTTGCAACCCCTGACCAAGCAATCCGCTAAAAGGATTCTTGAACTGTGCTGACTGCAAAGTGACCAAAAAAGTACCTGGCCATCATTTAGGATTCTCAGGGGTTTATTTACTTCACAGCTATGGACTAGGCTGGGTTTGGATGCTCAACTCCATACCAGTAATGTTGCTGAGCAAAGTATTTAACTTTTCAGAACATCCGTTTCCCTACTTGCAAAGGATGACCTTAATAAGTAACTTGGGGGCTTGATTTGTGGATAAAACAAGGCAACATACATAAAACATTTTGGCGAGGGCCCAGCATTAAGAAAGCTTTTAATAAGTAGTAGATAGTAAGGTAATATATACCATCATCTTACTTCTTTCAGAATTTTCTGTCACATGGGGCAGCTTTCTGGGGCTGAGGCACTCTGTTCTTTGACTTTGTTTTGACCCCCACCTATTCCTTACCATGCCATAAGTTACACACACATTCTTAGGTTTACTTTAAGTGAATTAACTGCCTTCAGAGAAACTGAGGGGACTGTACAAAAAAGAAGTCACTGTACAACTATTTCAGATTCTTCAACTTTGTGCTATAGAGCAATAGACCTTCAAAAAAATGTGGGAAAAAAGGCAAACTTATTTAATGTGTCCGCCACTGCCTATTCAGTGGGCCCTGTCCCCTACTAGTACCTGGGTTAATTCATGCCGTCCCCTGGGGCTTCATGTCTGCCTCTGCCCTTAGCAGCTGAGCTTCCCCATCTGAGGAATACCATCTTTATCTTTCCTAAATGTCAAGCCATTCCTTCTTTTGCTCTTCAGTTCCCTGGTAGGAGAATGTACCAACTTGATGACTCATCCCTTCAAGGTCTTGCTGGTACCAAGCTGAGAACTGCACTGCTGCTATCAGTCAGTGATACTGAATGTCTGCCCTTTCCAAAGACCTGTTGTAGCATAACAAGTAACTTGAGCACCTCTACCTAAAGGAATTACCAATAAGTAGGAAATTCAGATACATTCTAATAGGCTACCAGGAGAGATCTTTTGGGGCAGAGAGCCCTTTTGCAACCCTTAAGTTTTCCTGGATGCCCACCCTTTCATGTAACTACATGATTCTATTTATCACAGGCCACCACACAGGAGGAAGCAATATGGCGCATTTGACTATACTTCATTTGATCAGTCCAAGGATAAATGAGAGAAAGTAAAAATGTGTTTTGATTTGAAAAGTTGGGACATGAGCATCATAGTGATTGGATGGCCACTTTTTATCTCATTAGTCTTCCTTTAAAAATCTCCACAGTCTGTGTATTATTCTGTAGGTTAAAGTTCAAACATCTAAGCCTGGCTTTCATGGTCTCCACAAAACCAACTCTATCTGTACCTCATCCTTAAAAATTACTCTCTACTCCAGCCAAGTGGCCTGTAGAAGATGTTCAATATAGTCTTGTTGAACCAAGTAGAACTCAGCTCTCTGGTGTAAACTATAGGAGCAAATACTTTATAGGAGGGAAAAAAAAAAGCCATACTTTCATCTCTGTTGAAGTATGCCACATTCCTATCTCCAGGCCATTGCTTTTGCTCGCCTTGAGTTGAAAGACATCTCCCAGTCTGGTTTGCTGATGAAATCCTATCATACTTTCATCTTTCCAAGTCTACAATTCTCTATCTCTAGGGAAAACAAAACAAAGCAAAACAAAACAAAAACAGAGGAAGGGAGTCATAGACTAGGCTTTAGTATGCTCCCAAACAGAAGTCTCTACCAAAGACTTACCTAGTGACTATCTCTGCTAGTTAGAGGAAAGTACGAATCAGGAGAAAGTCGACAGATGACAAGAACAGAGAACCAGCCATAAAGGAACAAACAAACAAACAAATGAAGAGGATGACATGTATGGCATGTGATGTTCCAAGCACAGGGCTTAAACATAATGGATATTCAGTGAGTGAAAATGAATATTACTATTTCCAGTCCTTGGTCAGAAGAAACCGCATGGTCCTATTTCCATGGATCTATTTCGTGACAGATGGAATGTATATTTCAGGCTGCCAGATGCAAAGCTTCCCTTTTGGAGTTTGTCACTTGTGGTTAATAAATGGGAGAACTCCATGTAGTCAGGTGAAGTTTCCTTTCCCAGGCTATTACTTTATAGTACCTCTTAGACGTCATTTTGTATGTTTGGAAATGCAGAAATAGCATCATCCTGAGAAGTATTAGTATGAAATCCAAATTATGTAAACTACTCCCTCCTATTCTTTATCCATAGGCATTATTATCTAAGTAGTTTTTCATTCAGTGCCAGTGTGTTAGTAGTCAACAGAACATTATTTAGTCCGACTCTCACTTTCTTTTCATCAATAGCTCACCCTTTCTTCAATTAAGCCTAAGCATGTCTGTACACTATTCAAAATATGACACTTGACCTAAATGACCTTCTACTAAAGAAGCTGTAAAAGTCTTATCAAGTTTCTAAGATACGCTTTAATTTTATTTTTAGTATGAATGTCATTCCACATACATTAAATTTCTAATTTTTTTCAAATTTTCTCTGTGGGGTAAATTGATAATATTCTTGAAATAAGACAGTTATCAAGAAGAACTTTAATTGATTGACAGCTACAGTAGTAAAAGCCCTGGTACCCTCTTGGTTTTCATTCTAGAGAAAGGAAAATTCTAGATGCATTATATTACACAGAAGGTTTATTTGAACCTCTACATACTTTGTGGGTGACCAAGTATACATTACTCATAAATACGGCAGTGGCAAACTAATCCAAGTTCAGTAGATTTTCTCAAAAAGTTACTCAAGGTAAACTATGCTAGTGGTCATTTAGGTCATGCAAGACAAAAACTAGGCATCAATCATTAGAATTAATTACATCTTTTCCAAACACGATTCTATTTTCTGTGGTTTTCTTAAATGATGGTGAAAGTGTGTGTGTGTTTGTACCAAGGAGGTAGCCTTGGTAAAGGGTGGGCTGCTGGCTAACATGGGTACATGTCCTGTAAAAGCCATTCTCCCTTTCTTCCAGAGTACCTCGTGGAGGATTTGTTTTTGTTTTTGTTTTTTCTGAACATATGGCCTCCTGCCTGGCATGTTTCCCATCCAATGTACTAAGTACTGACCAATGGCAGAAGGGATGGGTCAATTGCTAGGAAGTATTCAGAAAGGAATGAACCATATCCTTCCTTATCACTTCTTCCTGCTGGTTAGAAAGTGGATGGTTTTTCAATAGCCATCTTGAACAATGAAGTGACCATGGGAATGAAAAACATATGAACCAGAGGGACAAGACAGGAAGAGACTGGTCCTGTCCTATCAGCCTGGATTACCTTCCTCTGGACTATCCTGTGTGACAGTAAGAAATTTCTGTTCTTATTTAAACCACCGTACTCTGGGGTTTCATTCACTTGCATCTGAACTTAACACTAGTGGTACTAATAACTATGGAAATCCTATCTTGGATTTAAAATAACTGTGGTTTGGATAATTCAAACTGTAGAGTCTATGTATGGATAACAATTGTTGGCCATACTGTATTAGGTCATTAATATTAATACAATAAAGTAATTTTCAGAGCTGCTTCCATTCAGATGAGATAAACACCCAGGTCCTGGTTCTTACTCTCCATGTAACTGAGGTTCTTGAATCAAGATTCTGTGAGACCTTCTCTTTCCATCCTAAGAGCCACAGCTGGAGACATTTTGACATCAGGCTAGGACTTCTCTCCTCTTTTGAATGAAGAAGCTGCTGCATTTGTTGTCCTTCACTGGAATCTGATATATAGATTCTGTGACAATAGTAACTATGTGGCATGTGACTCTTTTATCCCTTCTCCTCTATCAAACTCCGGACTGGGCACAATGCTATGTGGATTCGATGCTTTATGGTTGGGTGCGAAAAGGGTAGGAGAACAAGGTGTATGTGTTACACCGATGTGAAATGGAGATTGTACCCAGTTCTGCGAATCTCCTCTATTTGGCTCAACACAGCTTTACCCCACTTCTTTGCTTTCAGGCAGGCTTTGTCTCAAAAGCATGGTTATATGACAAAATAACTTTTCCTCCCTGGCACTCCTTGTGCTATTCAGTGTCTGAAGTCAGGTTGATTCTGTCCTTTCTTCCTCACCCTATAATTGGCTCAAACCATTGATGTGAGTGCCTAAAACTTGAATAAAAGTTTCAAGATTTCCTCTTAACTTGAGGTAAAACCTTTCTTGAGTCTTTGTTATAATGAAAATATGTGACCTGAAAAAATACCTGCTTAATCGACTGCTCCACCGATATGAGTGGTTTACCAGATTATCTAGCTAGAGTCTAGAGAGAAGAGGGAATAAGAAAATGAAATGCCTTGGGAAAATGGAAATAAACTGGTGTACAGTCTAATAATTAAGTCAAAGGGGGCTCCTTATTGAGCACCTTTTATCCTCCTGCATAATATATTAGCTGCTGGCTAAGGCTAGTTTGGGGGAAAATGGAGAAAGGAGGACCACAGAAAGATCCCAAGGAGGCATTTCCTGAGGTGGGTAGGGGAGTACCAACGCAACTCCACAGAGCTCCCCAAAGAAAGCCAGATTTGGAGCTACACCATGCCCTTTGTCATGCTCTCCTCTGGTGATAGGAGCCAGAAGGGTTCCTTTGGAAGAGACTAAGAAGACACAGAGCCAACAGGGGAGAGTAAACAGATTTCAGGCCGCTATGGGGCACTGGGGTATTTGCCCATTGGGCTACTGGACAGCTTGTTCTTTGTACCTCTTTAAAATTTGGAGCAAATAATATGCATCCCTCACTTCACTAGTCTACCATGAATCCTTGTTTTCTTGGATATCATTCAATTCTGCTTGGCTTCTTCCTCAAACTCCTCAAAATACATTTTCTCCTCTTTATAGGAATTTCTGAATCCTCTGCCTCCGCTCAGACGATTATTTTTGATGCTATCACTGGCTGGTGTTTTTAATAAGAAAGTGTTATTTGAATTCCCACTGATCATTTAATCCTATTAGATAATTAATATAATACATAGGGTGAACCTATTATAGTTAAATAGCAGGAAAGAACAATTAGAAATATGGGGTTTGTGATCATTTGTGTTAACATTTCTATTAGGCCAGGCTAGTCATTTTCTTGTTGTTTATTAACATGGAAGTCTGACATTTATTAGGGTGATTTTAAAGAAAAAATTTAGCTGTATTATTTTACTTAATTCATGAATCTTGAATTTCAATGCAAAGTGGCTTAGTTAACAATATCTTGTCTTGTAATCAACTCATAACATTTTGATTAAACCAACGTGATTGTCCTTAACCACAGAAATGCAAACATTCGGGTTCACAAAATTTCTGATTATTCCTTTTTGTGAAAGACATTAGCTGATATTTGGTTAGAAGCATATTATATTTAGATTTGCTCAGTTGCTGTAAGTAGAAAAACATTCTATGGTTATATAATATTGTAAGGCTATGTGACAACACTTAGTTTAGACAAAATGAAGAATATTGGTTTATCAGAGTGCTAAAAATATATTCTCATTCTTCTGGAATAAAAAGAAATAACCACTTGATCTATTGAGTCTCATTCAGTCTTGAAATGGATGAAACTTTTAGAAGGTCAGTTGTGGTGACCTTATTGATTGCTTAACCTAGGGAATATTCTCAACCACGTTCTCTCTGCTACCTCATGCAATAAATAGAAGCAAAATACTGACTTCTCCAGCATCCTTTGCAGCTAGGATTGGTTTCATGATCTTGTTCTCATCAATGACATGAAAGATGGAGTCTATGGGGTGGATTCGGAAGGACCTTTTACTCTTCCTTATACTTTGTGCCTTGAAGGTAAATGGAACGCCTAGAGTATCGGGAATCCATTTGCAACCAAAGGCAACAGAGATGAAGACAAAAAGCCAGGGCTTTTGATGACAACTTTGAGCTGCTAGCCTTCGTTCATATTTACCTTTCTCCAGATTTTTAATTGTGTAAGATGATTAAATGACTTCATTACTTATGTAAAATGGATAGTCAGTTTTGTTGTTGTTGTTTCACTTGTAGCCAATAGCAGGTAATCATATAGTTCTCCCCTAGTTTGAGGAGAAAAATCTACATTATGTGCAGACCAAGTCAGCTCCCTGTCAGAAATATGGCCCAAATTTACTTCCATGAGAGTAACTGAAAGCAGCTCTTTCCAAGGGAACTTTGTGTAATGATGGAAATGTTCATACAGACTACCCTGAATATGTGGCCACTGAGTATTTGAAATGTGGCTAGTGCAAGTGGAGGAACTGAATTTTTAATTCTATATAGTTTTAATTAATTTAAACTGAACCTGAAATAGCCACTTATGCCTACTAGCTATCATATCCAATAATGCAAATCTAAAAAAAAACTGGAAGTCTATTAAAGCATAGTTAGATTAGTGTAGTTCTTTTGAAAAACACTCAGCCTCTGACTTTGTATATGTTATTTCATAGGCCCATGAATACCTCATTATGGAAAAATGATGATTCAGCGGGGCTTTACATAGTGTCATGGTTGAAGGTTGTGGAACACTATTTAACTTGCATATTAGCTAACTACACATAACTGACACCAATTTAAGCATTTTACATTGACAACTATAATAAAGGATGTCTTTTTGGAATAATAATCTTGTTCAGACTGCACTCATTCAGCTGTTTGTTAAGATTTTTGTATCCTCAATTACCAATGAAAAGAATAATAATGATGTGCCAGTCTCATTAAGGTGGGGGGGGGTAAATAACTCTCTGAGATAAACTGTAAATTAGAGTTTGCAGAAGACTTCTGGGTATTCAAGAAAACCAGGCCCAGAGTGTATCAACTCGGCTCCAAGAGTAGTGAGGAGCTCCGAGCTGGCAGCTGAAGGGACAGGACCAGTGGACACTCACCATCCAGACACTCACCAGAAATCTGGTGGTGGTGGGGGGGTGGCTCTCATGACCTCGAATGTGGAATTCAATATTAACTGCTATACCTGAATGTGATTGGTAGAAATTATTCCATCATGCTTCAGTATCTTGTGTAATACTAAATCAGCATGCTTCCATGCACAGCTATTCCTAGATCCTGAGGAAAAACGAATTCTGCCATCATCCACAATGGCCCAGAACAGTTAAAGGTATCACCTCTTCCATCACCTGACAAGGATCACAGTCACAGACAACTACTCTGTCACCAGCTACCTCCTAGCTGCTGAAAACAGGTCAGCAAAGGGTCAACAAGCTGAGGGAAGCTGAGTCTCTTCAATCTAGGCTGATGCACAATTTCAAGAAAGAGCTGACAAATCAAACTTATTTCAGAAACTGGACTTCTTATGCTCACGGTTCTCCCAGAATTGATGAAGAAAGTAAGTTGTGAGGTTTTGGCAAAGCCGTATGCACCTAAATCTATTTGATTCTGTGTGTAAAACACATTCTATTAAAAAAAATCAATTTAAGAGAGCTACTATCCTTCATTTCTAACCAATGGTAGTTATGTAAATGCTTCTTGAGACAATTACAGAAACTGGATGGACTCAAAGTTGATTGTTTTCCCCAGAGAAATTATTTATACTCAGTATTATTCTCATTTCATATTGACAAGGACTCACTTCTCATCGGTTTGCAGTGTGTTCCTTTGAAAACACCTATGTTTTCTTGATAGGTCTTATTTTGAACTATATACTTTATGGTATGAAGAAGACAATGTCTTCATATGTCTGATTATGTCTTCTCGATGTCTGAGAAGATAAAAATAACCATGTGTGAGAAGTTAAGACCCAGTCCTAGGGGCGCCTGGGTGGTGCAGTCGGTTAAGCATCTGACTCTTGGTTTGGTTTTGGCTCAGCCCATGACGTCAAGGTCGTGAGCTGGATCCCCAGGTAGGGCTCTGTGCTCAGCATGGAGTCTGCCTGAGATTCTCTCTCTTTCCCTCTCCCTCCCTCCCCCTGAGCTCTCTCTCTCTCTCAAATAAATAAATAATAACTTAAAAAAAAAAAAAAGACAGGGCGCTTGGGTGGCTCAGTGGGTTAGGGCCTCTGCCTTTGGCTCAGCTCATGATCTCAGCTTCCGGGGATTGAGGCCCCCATCGGGCTCTCTGCTCACTGGGGAGCCTGCTTCCTCCTCTCTCTCTCTGCCTACTTGTGATCTCTCTCTCTCTCTCTCTCTCTCTCTGTCAAATAAATAAATAAAAAACCTTCAAAAAATGAAAAGAGTCTGTTCAAAAAAATTATTTAAAAAAAAGACATTAAGATCCAGGCCTCATAGAGGCTAGGCAAGAGACACACTCTATAGGAACACACCGTGTCTGAGAGAAGGTCACATTCAGAAAGTATCACCCATAAAGATGTACCAAGATGGAAATGTTTACCTATGATGTGGCTCTGAAATGTGGAATCTGCAACTGTATCTTCATCCTCTTGCAGGTTTTCACTTGCTTCTTTTATCTGCAGCAACAAGAAAATACTATAAATTCTTAATTTGTTAGGTTAAATAGATTGTTCACAATCCTCAGAATGATGGTTCATTCTGTAACAAATGTGGGTATGTGTCAGGGAGTGTGTATCCACGCACACACACATATACAGACACACATATGTATGTAAGCACATATATCTATACATACACATATGTGGATGTGCATATGCGTGTGTATTTACACATAGATGTATATATATACACATAGATATTTTCTTCATTCCACTTTTCCCTACTCTATCACTTGGCTGTATCACAAGTTTTAACTATAAGAGCAAGAGTATATTTTCAGAAACATAACCCCAGACCTGAAAATGAGGATTTACAGGATACCTAATTCTCCATAAGATGTTAAAGATACAGCTTTGGCTTTTAATACTTAATAAAGTCAAGAACACCGAGCTGTTAGGGAAAATTAAAGTCAAAGGAAATATAATTCCTCCAGAGACAGTGACTTCTACCACAAGTTATTTTAATAAGAAGAAAGAAATATACTTAGATCTCCCGACCCTTTCCTGGAATGTAACTCTCTAAGAAAATGATTTCTTTTGTTCTTTCTATGATGAAACATAATGTGACTATGATGTATGCTTAGTGAACTGGAGCAGTGACACATTTATATCGATTTTTTAGGTCAAAAACATTCCCCTTCTATTTTAGCTGAAATATCCAGATGCTGAATGGGGTAGCATTCGGCAGAACTCTAGAGAGACCTGAATAAGTCACAGTACTTTATGAATGAGAATTCTGAGATACAGCAAGTTTCCTTCAACATATTGTAAGTGGAAATGCTGGGATTAAAACTCAAATCCCTTTATTCTCAATCTAGTGGCCACTGTAGCAAAAATGTGACCAGTACGAACCATTATCTAAAAGGCAAATTCTGAAATACTATGCAGCACGTGCTGCTTAAGCTCTTCACGCCTGTGATCTCAAAATCCTAAGAACTGGGCTAGATGCTATTGTTAGCCTCCTCCTCCTGAAGAAATAGACAAGTAATTGCCAAAGTGTTGGAACCAGGATTCCAACTCAGCAAAACTGACTGCAGATTTGTGTTCATCTGAGGGCACTTTGTTTTTCTCAAATTTCCTTTTGACTATTCCAGTAGACTTGGCCTCAATTTCAAGACAGCTTGTGGTGTTTGGCAGAATGACCCTAAAACGCTCTTTTAAAATACATCCCCATCGGTCACCTGGGCAGCCAATGATAATGATGTGAACTGTGCATTGAATGCAA
The DNA here is from genome assembly GCA_002007465.1 of Ailurus styani. Classification (NCBI taxonomy): domain Eukaryota; kingdom Metazoa; phylum Chordata; class Mammalia; order Carnivora; family Ailuridae; genus Ailurus; species Ailurus styani. The sequence goes on from LNAC01000406.1 coordinate 1,468,256, forward strand.
TGGGGTTCTCCTTAGGCACATACATTAGAGGCTGTCAGTGGATTTGCTCAGGGGCTTGAGTTGAATGCCAAGAAACTCTTATTTCATACTCGCAATATAGAAAGTCATACGGTTGCATACTGACCTTGAGCTAGATTTAGCTTTCGACTTTTTACCTATTATTCATATCTAATGGAACAAGACCAATTATCTATATTTTATAACTTCACTTCCAATATCAGAATGTAATTGGTGCTTGTTGTGGATGTGTTGAGAGCCAGAGGTGGCAAACTCAAGAGAGTATGGAAATGGCTTCCTGAACCCCACAAGGAGAGACCAAGGGTTGAATATCCACAGGCCACATTCATCACTTTCTTCCCCCATCAGCTCTCTGCTCTGCAGGCACTTCACTGTTTGTTAGCACATTCAGAGGAAGAAAGTTGGGGAATGGGGAGAGGGTGGGGGAGACTTCATCAGGTCTGTGGACACTTCAGTAGTGGACATTTATGGGTAGCAGAGAAGAAAAGCACTGTGAGCTTAAGCAAGGCTAACATGCTACTTATTTGCCTTCCAAGGTTTGCCAAGCTCAGCGATCTGTTTGTGACAAGGCTATCAAAAGACCCACTGACAAAGGGATCCCAAACAACCTACATCTCTATTAACAACCCAATATGAACTTTCTATCCTCATTTAGAGAGATATCAACGAAATCTCTTTATATTCTCTGCCCATACCACCTCTTATGAAAACATATCTCATGTTTTCCCTTACCTGTTATGTAAAATAGTATTTCCTTTAGGTTCGTCTACACTGATCTATTTTAAACTTGAAGGTATGCCTGGCTAACCTGCTGGCATATAGGGGAATCATCCTTTCTATCAGTCTGTGAGATTCTAAACTAAAGAATCCAATATTTATAATCAGATTCTTATCTTGCAGATAAAGGAAAAGAGGCTCATATGGTGTTAGTGATCTCTTCAAGGTCACAGAGGATTTTGGTTTTAGAGAGGGCATTTCTGGCCCCTCTTCATTGCCAAAATTAAAGTTTTCAGAGTGTGCCATATTGTTACAGTCATCCTTCCCAAGAACTACTATTTTCTGTTAGTGTCTGGCAGTTAGATATGTAGGCAGTATTCCATGTATACGTAAATTATATTTTTATTTAAAAGTAGCAAAAATTTTCAGAGACTGTGTGTGTGTGTGTGTGTGTGTGTGTGTGTGTGTGTGTGTGTGTGTGTGTTTAACTTCTCTGCTTCCCTTCCCTTCTGGTTCCCTAATTCATCTGTGGAACTTAACCACCACCTTTCTCTGAGTATCATATTGAGGAAAGAAAAAAAAAAAGCCATCCTATAGTCCTACCTGACAACTCCTGTCACAACTTTCCTAGGGCTTTATGTGCTTAACAGCAAAAGCTAAATATGGCCTCTGGGGACTCATCAGGAGGAACTTATCAGAGGAAAGGTCCCTAGTTCTTTCAGGTTTTCTGGGCTGATGACCCATGAGGAGCAGATGACCCATGACAGAAAAATCTGAAGAAGATAGGTATAAAATCAGCAAAGGAATGGCAAATGGGGGAGTGCCTTCGAATGGCATATGTGTTGGCTCTAATTATCTATACAAATAGACTTCAATGCAAAGCGGTAATTTAAAAAATCCATTTGCCTATGGAAATGGGGGCATAATTTAGTTTGGTAGCAGATTCCCCTTGTTAATTACATTTTTCATAGGCTGAACTTAAAATTAATTTTCACTCTGATCATGCAGTGGCTGGGTATTAGTGAGAGGTTGTGGGAAATTTCCTGGGAGTAAGGGGCTGCCAACTCAAGATTAAGAATTTGCCAAAGATAGGGACAACTGGGACGATCTTCATGTGATGAAGTACTTCAAAGATGGGAGTTTTCACACAATCAAGAAGTTTGGCTCAGAAAAGAATGGTGGTTAGAGACATAGAATTCTCTCAGCCATTGTTCTAATAGGGACTGATACAAATTAATGTCTGCAATATCCTATTTGGTAAGAAGTAGCAGGTAACTCAGGCAATAACTAGCGGCTATTTTTGATTTAAGTTTATTGTCAGTACTCTGGGTCCTTGTAATGGTGCATCTTCAATGCTTATCCATCTTTTGGGCTCTGAACTTGTAGTCAAAAACTGTACCAAATACTGGTCTCTAACAGGAAACCATTAAATGTCACTGTGCCCATTATATTCTACTAACTCCTATCATTAGAAAGGTCAGGGAAGAAGGACCTTACAAAGGATCCTAGAGGAAAGTAGAGAAAGTAATTCACCACTCATATATATAAAACATTACATATATATATTAGGTATGTATGTATGCGCATTATATATATGTAATTTCAGAATTAAACCCAACATTTGGGGTCACCCTTCATTTGGAATTCTGGTTACATTTCTTCCCTGACTCATCCTAACATGAATTGCTTCCCAGGAAGACAACATTTTGCAGTCAAAGTTTATTACAAATGAAAAGAACATAATGAACCTAAGTGAGACAAGAAGTGATTTTTGGAAGGAAAACTCCAGAAGGCATTACCTTTAGAAAAGTTAGTCATTTAGAAAAATTTGCAGGAGGAGGCCAAAATATGCATGCTTCTTATTAGCATCAAAATAGCATTTAGAACGAACTGTTCAATTAAGGATGCTGAAATTATAACATTTTGCAGAACTTAATAAGATGATAACAATTTGCGTAATTATTGTACTATTTTATCTTATTTCATCACCGCAGTACCATTTTAATGGAATAGTTTTGATGCTTTTTTATTAGCATATGTGATTTTCTTTTTCAGACTATGGGACACTGGGTGAAAATAATACTCATAGTTTAAATTAAAATACCCATATTGAAATGGCCATCTCTTCCCAGCGCACGATGAAGGTATACGATCTCGTTAATTTTGTTAACGATTTTTATTTTGTCCAGTGATAGTTAAATAGGAGCCTGGAGCTGCCTTCCCTTGAGACTTCTCATTTCACAAAATTATCTGAATCCACAGGAAGGAAGGGCTTATGACATGCTGCAATAGAGCATATTTCTTTCTTGCTTATTTACTTAATACCAATGCTATCTTTCCTGGGGATGCCTTTTCCCCTCTTAAAATGATTTTATATAATTTAAGTAAAAGTACAAAGTAACATGGCCCTTGTCTAAATTACACAAAAATTAGAGCTAAGTGGTCTGTAAATGATGGCCTAAATGGGGACATAAGCCTCTAATTAAGGTTCTGAAAGGATAAAAAGATTTAATTCAGCAAAGAATTAATGGAACTTTTACGCATATTTTAGAATGTATCTAGCAATCCTGAAAGTAGATATGGATACGCAATTAGTAGCAGACTAAGTGCAGGTCAGCTACATACATAGCTGTATGTTCAGAAATAATCTTTGTATTATAATCATCACAGATTAAAATAATTAAAATCCCTGAGGATCCTCATAATGAAATAAAGTCTTGGTTTGTAAAGGGAAGAGATGGTGATAGAAGATTTTGAATGGTGGCTTTATTAAAAAAAAGAAAACATGTGATATGTATTATGTGCAATTCTTGTTTTTATCCCAAGTGACTAAAATGAGAAGAATCTTTTGCAACATTGTTTAAAATAAGCAGATAGCAAATTTACCTTGAGCCCTAGCAGGGGAAAATTCCCTCAAACTCTGAATTTTAAGAGGTTCACGGTATTCCCATCAATGTGCTATGGTATTAGAATATATCCTATTTTGCATCTAATTTACTCCCCGTGTAGGCTGGTAACATATAATAAATAGGTTTTCACTGCTCCTCTTTTACTAGTCTCAAAGGAGACGATGGCAATGTCCTCTCTGAAATTAGTAATTTTAGTCCACTCCACATTGAGGATTACAGAGATGAAACGAAAAACATTGCATTTTGCGTTAAAAAAAAAAAAAAAGAGTCTGGCTGGCCAACTACCCAGGTTAATAATATTCCTCTGTATGGAAAAGCTTCCCAGCATGACTAATTTCTTCTTGTAGCTAACTAGAAAAAATTAGCATATCCCAATTGATTATGTATTTTGGGGTGGTTAGGGAATCTTTGTACTTTACAGGAAATAGTAAGAGTGTTTCTTGTAGATATTCTGGAAGGACCAAAGGACACTTATGACTACACTGTGAAAGACTGAAGATGAGAGACAAAAAGCACAGAAGTTATTTTAGCATTAGGAAGTAACAAGAAAGTAAAAATGAAATTGTAAAAGCCAAACAGAGGGTCTTTTTGTTTTTTTGGTACTTCTGTACGGCGAAGATATACCCTAAGCTGTCAGAACCATATTAAATGGGGCATAGTTAAATTGAGTGCCTCTGATAAGGGGCTCTGCCAGGCTATCAAAGTTTTAGATCAGTGGGATTGAATTTCTGGCATATTGCACATTTCCACACGTTCATTCTCTCTCTTTCCTTTCAGTGACACTACAAGGGCAGCCTTAGATATGCTTATAATTTGTGATTTTTATAATGCAGGGGACATCTACGTTTTCAAAGAAGGGAGGATACTGTGGAAGCCCAGAAGAGGAAAGAGGGGAAAGAAAAAAAAAAACAACTTTTGCAAAGATCATAGTTCCCATAGGATTTCTGAGAGTTTGATATAAAAGGCTTTATAGCTCTTCAGAGTCCAGAGTGCATAGAAAGAAAAATATGCATTTATTGTCAGTTGAAGTATGTCTATGAAATTCTAAGGAACCCTAAACATCAACAAGTAATTAAACTAATAATTAATAACTAATAATACCAATCATGATTACTCCTAAAATCGCCTCTAAACCATTCCAGAAAAAAAAAATGTATAATTACCAGGTTTCCCTAAGAAAATGGTAGCAGGTACCATACTTTACAATCTCTTTGATTGCAGTACAAAAATAAATGGATACAGTAATTCTATAAAAAGAATATTTTTATTTATGTAAGTGCTTCAAAACTTATATAAAGAAACAATGAACATCACCAAATCAATTATGCAAGAACAGAAAAAACGTAAGGAGACTCAGTGCAACTTAAGGTAATTTTAAAACAGAACTATTATTTGAAACTAGCATGTCCTAGGGAAATTCACCCATTTTTTAAAGGAAATTACCCCCTGAGTTCTGGACCTCACAATTAAGAGACTGAATAATAAGGAGTCAACTTGCAAAGTAGATTTCTTGGCCTTAACACCTGTCTAGGTGAGAGGAATTGGTACACAGACAGAACTTTCAGAAAAAATGAACAGTGCTTAAACTGAATCATCAAAATGGCCAATATTCTCTCTAGTTGTTTAACACTTTTGGTTTTCATAATCATGTTCCTTCCTTTTTGTGTCACTGGGAACGAAGGAAGAGATCATCAAACAAATCCCCTGCACAGGAGTAGAATTTGAACATGACAGCTGACATCACAGTGTCATTTGCCAGCACTGCCTGGTTCCACCATCTTTCTGAAAGGGAGCTAACACAGCAGTGTTACCGGAGGGAGCGGCCCATTTGCAATCTCGCTGCCACCTCTCTGCAAGAAGCTGTCACCAGCTTTCTCTCCTTTTTCTGGAACTTTCCTCCCCTCCCCCCCCCCATCTCTTGCTCATACATTTCCATCAGCAAAGGTAGAAAGAACCCAAGCAGATTCACTTCAGAACCAGGATGGGTGGAGCACTTACCAGAGAGCCTTTAGGTATTTCCACATCGGCTTTGGTTTTGATGTTTTTCTTGTGGCTTCCTTGAGTGCTTGCAGAGCTGCTGGTGAGACAGGAGCCCTGGGAGCTGCCCTTTAACACACTCCTGCAGGAAACATTATTTGATCCACTTTCTGTCTGTTGAGCTGCTTTCTTATCAACTCTGCAGGTAGAAAGTGATTCCTCTGATAAATTACATTGCTCTTCTTCAATCACTACTTTTCCCAATCCTTTAATGTTTAAAGTAACCTCTTTGTATCTCTTTGTCTTTAAACCTTTGAGTGATAAATGTTTGTCAGTGGCCTTGATCAAATCTTCATCTGACATTCCAGTAGTGTGTCAGTTTAGATTTGACAATAATTTATATTTATTTTATTTTTTTTAACTGCTTGTGAGGTGGGGGGAGCAGGGAGCAAAATAAAAGCCACTGAAGAGTGATTGCTAAATACATGTCTGGCTTAAGATCAGCGGGAAATGTAATTACCTCTGGAAAGTTTTTAAGTATACGTTTGCTTGGTACAATCAATGAGGTCAGCATACCTTAAAATGTATGTATAATTTTCTTCCATTTCGTGCCATGTGGGTACATTCACGGTTCCAGTGTAGTTTGAATTTCTATCAATCTTGATAAAACTTACCATTCTTTAATTTCAAAGACCATTGGTTTGGTTAACAAAGTAACATGGACTAAATTATCATTTTATTGCTAACTTTATTTCATTGTTTAAATTTTGGCTAATGTAGAAAAGACTGCTACTCTGCATTTCTGCTTGTATGAAAACATGCTTGACTGGGGCTTAATGTGCAGGAAGTCAACAACTCTCCTTGTTTCTGGGGGGACCCCTCGACATTGCACTGCCCCTCCCCCCACCAACACGTTACCTGTTCAAAAGTTCTGTCATAAACGCATCTTTTGTGGAACATGCAACAGGGCTGGGTCTATTTCTTGGTTCAAACTTCATTTGGTCATAAATGCCTTGCGATGTTTTCAGATCATTTTTGCTTTGTAAACTATAGTCTGGACTGTCTGCCAACTTGGTATTCCTGGTAAGTTCATTTTCTATTTTACACTGCAGCTCAGGCTTCTTTTTCTCTTTTTTCTTCTCTGCTTTTAGTTGTTTGTTTCCAAACCCCAAACCTTTTGCATCTTTTTTTTCCACTTTGGTTTTGGAGACATCCATTTTCCTGCTACTGAGAGCTGGAAGTCTACTCCTCCGAAAACCAAACCAGCTGGCAAAAGAAGGCCCGGGCTTTGGCTTTGCTTCCACAGAGGGGGACTTTGTTTGCACTTGGCCCTTTTCCACATTTTCCTGAATGCACAACATGACCTTTTCTTCAATTGTGGGTGAGAGGGGGGCTTCGGGGCTCACAGCGCCAGTCCTGGTTGTAGAAGTATCTGGACACCTCCCAGAAGTTTCCAGCTTGGAGGTCCTGCTCGTTTCAAAACTGGTCGGACGTTGTGTCCTCCCCGGATTCTGCAGGGCTCGTGGGCAGTCTGTTGGGGTGGGTGGGCATCTACAGTGGTCTTTGTTTGATTCCTCAGGGACAGCCTCCCTAGGGCCCCCTCCCTGGGTGTAACCCTGCTCATCTTCCATTCCACATGGGATGGGGAGCTCTTCAGATTTGGGAGGGACTCTCAAGGACAACTTGCTCGGGCTCCCGTGCTGGCTGCTGGAGCTGCCTGCACTCCCGAGGGAGCCTTGCCCGGAGGAGGGAAGCCCCAGAGGCCACCCAGCACCGGGGAGACCGTCAGACATGGGGGCAGAAGGGGTCTTGCCAGGCGAGCCTTCCATGGAGGAGCTCTGCCGGGTGAGAGAATTGCCTCTCTCAGCAGTGTTGGTGATAATCTGAGTTCGAACTTTGCCAGGCCCTTCCATGGGGGGCGTAGGGGGCTTGTCTCCTGAGTGAGCGCTGAAACTCTGGCTGCGGGCTTTGGCCCCATTCATACCTAGGGCTGGTTTTAGGTGTGGCTTACTGGAAGAAAGGGATCTTTTCACAGACTTATTTTCTACCCCGTCTCTTCTGTCAGCCCCAGGGATGCTGTTTTCCAATGACTCTGGCATTGCCGTTTCCAGGGGAAGCCCTTCAGCCAGACTGTCTTGTGCCTGAAAACCCAGGGGAGTCACATTTCTTTCATCCGCTGTGGTCTCCAGGCTCACTGGATTTCTGGCGTCCTCGGGCTGAGACTTGCTCCCAGCCACCGAACTTTTAGAGGCTTCGTTCAGACTGTCTTTTTCATGTTTCCCTGGCACCGTGGAACTTTTCCTGAGCAACTGGGGAGACTTCATGAGAACCTTGAGCCCAACTGGGAGGCGGGTTTTCAGGCCTTTCTCATGAGCATTTGGACAACCACGTGGGGTGTTATGGCTTTTGGAGGACGGTGATGATGAGTGACTGCTAACCTGAGATGATGGTGACTCATTCACCCCTAAGAAGGAAGGCTTAGGTGACGTGGGGACACAGTCGTTCAACTGTCCTTTTCTTCCTGGAGACCTGCTTTTGGAGGACAGGATTTCCAGTGGCTCATGGGCTGAAGAACAATTCTTGGGAGTCTGTAACCCAGTGTCTGTTTGTGTGGTCCCAAGTGTTTGGTGAAGTGGGATTTTGGGGGCACCTCTCTTTGGAGAAACCTTTGGGGGCCCTGGGACCATCACGGCGAAGGAGCTGGAGGGGGTATACGCAGAACATCTGGTTTGAATCACTGTTTCTGTGGGGGGCAGAGGGTGAGTGAAGACAGGCTTTCTGAAGGCCACAGAAGCTTTCTTCCCAGGCACTTCTGCCATGATCTGATTAGAAGAAATAATAGGAGCAGAGGATCCCTTCAGAGGGGGGGATTTGTATATAGTCCTTGCTGCTTCATTGGGGACCCTGGTTTCAGGCTTGGCCGATGAGGGTGGTGGCAAATAGTCATAACTGGGCCTGATGAGAAGGGAACCTGACCTGTCTGGAGGGGGCGGGGGAGAAGGTGACTTCAACCCTGCCTCTGGCCCAGAGTCACAGTGTTTGTCCCTCGTCGGGGATTCTCCATTATCACTAGGCTCAATGAGGGACCTTGGCAGCAACTGTGACGCTGGAATCTGACTCTTGGAGCATGGGGCCCAATCCTTTCTGCTGGACATTTTGGAGCCATGAGGCAGTTGGCTGGGGTGTTTTGGAATGTGTGAATCCGGCCGTAAATCAAAAAGGGGTGCTGGGCCTTCAGTCTTCTTAAACCGAGAGAGTTTCCCGGGAGCTAAGGCTGGTGATTTTTCAAGAGACACTGGGCTAGAGGAGGGGACTCTCGTTGAGGCTTCAGGCTCCATTATTTTTGATTTCTGAGGTGAAGACTTTCCCCTGGCAGGGATTTTTGTCAGACTCTGCTTTTGATAGATACCCATGGACACCGAAGACCTAGAATTACTCTGGCCTGACAAATTCAGGGTTGGTTTGGCTGATCTTTGTCGCTGAGTACTTTGCGTTACTGTCCTGGGGCTAAAAGAGCCAGTCGGTGCCACAGCAACATTATCTGCGTCACCTTTTGGAATGTTTTTCTCGGTTTCCTCTTCAGGTCTCTTTAGGAAAGTGTAGTCTCTTGCAGCAGCTCCTGGCTGTAAATGCGCAATTCCCTGAGGTAAGAGTTCAGTGTGTTCTGCCTTGGGTCCAGTAGGGGCTTGGTTGATGGAAATCTCATTTCTGGTAACAGTGACAATGCCCGTCTGGTGAGAGCTGAATTCAATGGGCTCGCCGTCTTCCGCATCAAATATGACAGTAATGCATTCTTCTGAAGAAGTCCTTTTAACAACCCTTTGCTGCTTAATGAAGCTAAATGTCTTTGGCCGACTCTCTAAAGTGATGGGCACTTGTTTTTCCTCCTCATCAGGAGACCCAGGTTGAGATTTTCCAAATCCCATGAGGATGTCCAGGTTCTCCATGGACTTGTCGGTGTCAGCAGTCAGTGACAAGTCTGAAGGGCTTTTCTCATCACTGCTACCTATGTGCAACTCGTCGAGGGCTTCATTGTCATCGGTGTCTGAAAGCTGGAGACTGAGAGCCACACGGCCAGAACCAGGGTCACGTGGCTCCCTCTCTCTCCGTACCTGAGGCGCCTGCGCGTGCGGGCACAGCTTCCTCTCCAAGGGGCAGTTGCTGGCACAACTGGTCAGCTTTTCAGGGCTTTCCCTGGGGTAAACTGAGGGCGTGCCTTCTGAAAAGTGTTTTCTATTCAGATCCCAGCCAAACAGGCTGTCAGAAACACTGTGGGTTAATTTACAACTGTGAAGCCTGCAGCCCTGGCTTGGAACTGCCTGGGGCAAGGCTAAGGAGGAAGAGTCCTCATCGGCATCATCGTGGGAATCTGTGTCATAAACGAATGTCTCGTGGGGCTCCTTGCAAGGGTTCCTCGTGTCAGCTGGTTTGGAGGGGGGACAGTCCTTGAGGCTGCTGCTCTTAATTCCTGGAGAATATATCCCTTCATTGGAGTTCATGCAATCTTTATAACCCCATTTGGTTATCACCGACGGGGGTTCAAGTAGCACTTTTCGCTTCTGCAGCTTTCTCAGTCCTTCCAAAATGTGACTTTCCTTGACACGAGTTGGAGGTAGTTCATCTGTAGGACTAGCAAAGCCACTCGGGAGCGAAGAGTCAATATTTAGCCTTTTATCCCAGTTTTGTGATGATTTCTAGGAAAGAAAAGTAGGTATCAGAAATCACTGAACCATGTGGATGACTACTGTAAAAAGGAAGTCTGTCATTCGACTTGATTCTAGTGGTTAAGTGTTCATCTGTAAATGCATACTTTAATTAATTAATGCAAATTAATCATTAACTATGCAGCAAATCTCTGCTTTGCCAGCGTCTGAGCTAAGGAGCCCACGATACAGTGCAGTAGTAAGTAAGGATGCTGCCCTCGAGGAGCATGCAAGCCAGCAGGGGAGAGGGGACTGGGCGCAAATAACCGGAAGTCAAAGGAACGAATGACAAACACAAATGCAGTAGGAACTCCAGAAATTCAGAGGAGAGAGATCAAACCTCTGCTAAGAAAAACCACAAAAGGCATATAAGGAGTTTTTTTGTTTTGGTTTGGTTTTGGTGTTTTTAAACCTATCTAGCCCTTGAATGAAGGATAAGTTTGCCTTAGTTGAAAAAGGGGGAAATGATTTCCTGGTAGAAGAAGTGGGATGGCAAAGACCTGAATTGTGAAGACAGGTTCAAGGGACACTTCGGAAATAACCACGAGACTATAGGGCCTCACTGTAAGTGTTTCTAAGAGGTAGAGAGGGGAGATGGGAAAACAAGTTGGTCCCTATCTCTATGGTCCTTTCCACTCTAAGATTTGATAGTTCTGTGACTTCAGGACTTTATTTTATAGAAGGGGAACATCTGTGAAACACTTACATATATATCTAACAGTGGGACATTCATTGGTTGTTAGAACCCTATAGTAACAATTCACCTACCAGGAAAGGTCAATTTCCTGTCCCTCATACCATCCCAAATACTAGGGCTAGTTCAACCAAGGAATGACACAAAAAAAGCACTATATCCTCCACAGATCTTCCTATTTCTCATAGTACTGCTAACAAGAAGTGGAGGGGCAAAAGGAGAGAGCAAGCATTTCCCGAGTGTCTGCTGCATAGCAACCACTTGAACAGGGCTTTGATTTAATATTCAGAACACCACCACGAGGAAGACATTATCAACCCTGTTTTACTAGAGAGGAAACTGAGAGGCAGCATGGTTAGTCTGCTGGAGATCACACTGTTAAAGAAGAATTGGAACAACGGTTTCCGCCCTGGTTTCCCGGGCTCTTCCTATGACTCAGCTCCAAAGTCGTGGTATGCCGATTTGCACCCAGGCAGGCTGGCCCTGGAGCCTGCGTGCCTATTGGCATTGCCATGTTACTGGAGTCAAACTCAACCTCCATTCTCTCCTCTATATTAGTCAATGTCATCATAGAGATCATAGGCTATCCTTACATCCCTCCCTTGAATGCAACCTATAGAGGTTAATCACAGACCAAGACTTGGGGAAATCAGTGCGATTTGGGCACTGAACTCAGTCTTCTTCTTCTTCTTCTTCTTCTTCTTTTTTTTTTAGGCTATATGCTTAATGGTGAAGAACTTGGGCGAGTGAATCTGGTGGTTTCAGATGTGTGCTCTGTGCCCATCTTGGCTAAGAGCATGACTCCCATTGGCATCTCCGTGCCAGCTGTCCTGCCCCATAACTGAACACAGACCATGTGCTTGTATGCAGAGGTTGAAAAGTCAGTGTCAGAAACTTACATTGGGATCTTGGCTTCTTTGTAAGTGGTGAATATTTGTATGCATCTAAGACATTTCCATTAAAATTACCTTTGCTATCAACAACAAAATATGGTGTTTATTTGTTTTTTTATCTATGTTTATTGTTTTTAAGTCAAATTATATATTTTTTTCAGAAAATTCTCCAGGGTCAGAAGTTGCTGCAGATAGATGCTATTTGGTGATGCTTCCCCTTTCCTCTCCTTTTCCTTTATGCCATTAAAAACTTCTTTGGAAATAAGAAGAAATCCCATTAGTGAGTCTGGGTATTAGAGACTGATGTGGGCAGGCTGCCACTGCTTGGATTTCTAAGAATTTTCATGATCCTGAGAGTCACATTCCCAATAAGAGACGCCAGCAAAAGTACCCAGCAAGAGCTTGAAAAAGGCAGATTTGTTCAACCCATGGAAGATGTGCTCAGCCCACCTCCCACTGCCTCTTCATAGCCTGTCCCCCCTGGGGTCTGATTTATCCTAGGGCCCCAGGCTCTCCATCCTGTGAGATTAGTCACATTCCTCAATCAGTTTTCCACAGGATGTTATAGTATTTAATAACCTGAGAAAAGTTTGGAACACTCTGGAAAATTGAAAACAAACAAACAAACATGCATATACTGTAGGAGAGATGGGGACAGGAATGGCATTTCCACAGGCAGCTTCATGCTTTGCTTGGAAAACAGCTATTCCGGGGAGCAGTGGAATTAGCTGAAGGGTGCTCCTGATAAAGCAGGGCCTGGGTTTGATGCCCACAATCCTTCCCTATTTCTTGACTGGTCAACAACAGTTCTACACTTTTTTTTTTAAAGGACATCCTTGGTCTTAATATAAGAAATCCACCCCAAGCATGGCCGATTGAACAAAGCCACTAGAGCAGAATGGTAAAGAGTGAGAGTTCTGGAACCAACTAGCCAGCTCTGCCACTTACTAGCTATGAGATCTTTGGCTAGCTACTTAGTTTCTCTGCACCTTCATTTTCTCATCTGTATAATAGGGGAGTAGGAGAACCTACTTAACTAGGCTCTTATGATCACCAAATGAGCTAATAATACTTGCGAAATACTACCAAGGCTGCATGGGTCATGGTAAGTACTCATAACTTAGACCTAGATTCCTCCAAGTAGGGCAGCCTAGTGCATCTCATGCAGGCTTCCTTTCTGTTTCCATACAGAACAATATTTTAAAAAGATACTTGTGAATTATAAAAGAGCCATTGGTCCTATATTTATTATTCTGTAAGTTATTATTTTTGTCCCATTCAAATTCATATTCTATGAGTTTATTATGTAAGTGAATCCTGAATGAGTACATGGCACATGGTAAGCACTGTAGATGTTCCTGAAATAATATAAATTTCAAGGTCTCTACGGGAGTGGGTCCAGTTTGCTGGGTCCTTGAGAACTGGGACTTTTCCCTGTGACATCTCGACATCATGGCCACCTGAGTATGTACGAAGTGCATAAAAGCTTAATTTCTCCAATTTCAGGGACAAGATTTCCTTACAAGATCAAGGATTATTCAAATTGGGAGAATTTCAGAGAAAAAAAAAAAGCAAGGCAAAGAAAGACAAGATAAAAGCTCTGAGAAGGAGAGGAAGGAAGAGGTGAGTGAAGAGAGCAGAGTGGGGCCGCGGAGTCAGTTACAATCACAAAGCCAGCCCAGACTGGGCTTCCCAGTGTGTTAAGAGCCAGGCCTGAGCACTCATTATTCAGAACTTGGAACATCTGCTCAGAAGGAACAACTCCGATAATATACACACTTCATATTAGGAGGCTGAGTCCAAGGGTTAAATAATCTCTATATTCAAGCTTGAAATCTTTTTCCAAGTTCTTGTTCAGAGTATGACAAAACTACTCCCTCACTACTATTTTCTGCCAGTTACGGAGTCTTCCTGGCTTCTATGCTTCCAAATCATAAATGGAGTTTACACAAATGATAGAAAGATGACCTCCAAACCTTCTGACTCAGGGTTTCCATGCTTCTGTACTCCGCTTTTCTTCAACATCAGGAAGCTGCAAAGATAGCTATTCCAAACACTTGGCTTACCCCAGTGTCAAGATGTCTGTCCAGAGCCTGAAGGAAACTTCAGTTGTGTGGGGCCCCTTTGCAGATGGGAGCCATGGAGCAGCACGAGTTAGTTAATAACCCGGAAGCCACGGTCCCTGTCACCTACCATGGTATTTTCTCTCTCTGCCATACCACCCTCCAATTTATAGTCAATTAGTGTTTTATGAGGCTATAAAATTGAGTAAAGGAGGTCAATATAATACATGCTATGCTTGAGTAGTAAATTCTGACAAAGCTAATGGTACTTTCGAGACTTTCGGTCATTTGTTCGGAGATGCTGCACCACCCTTCCCATTTTCTGGTGTGGGGGGACATTCTCTGACTTCTCGAGGGGTGCTCAGTCTGGGCTGGCTTGGCAAGTAGCGTCACTCACTCTCATTTGCGGTGGACATTAACAAGTCTCTTTGAGCGTTACAGTGATAGAGGATGTCCATAAAACTAATTGGAAATGTCTGAGTTGGTCTGAAGCGTGGTCAGTTCCATTACGCCAGGGCTCTAGGTTTCAACTTGATATAAATCTAGGAGTGTGGTGGGCTCTGGCAAAGCACAGAAGGAAAATTTTTCCTCCCCCAAACTCCCTCCCATGCCATCCAAGTCATTTGGGTCAAATCATTCCTCCACTCCTCACTTGCTGTGTGACTCGTGGCAAGCCACTTAACCTTTTTGAACCAGCTTCCTCACCCATATAGTGGAGAAAATGAGATCCCCGTGTCTAGTTTTGTGAGGAGTAAATGGACAAGTACTCAGCAAAAAAGTGTCCCCTTCTGAGCCCTCCCTCCCACCTTTCACTTTCCGACTAGAAGAGGATTCTTTTCTGGCTCACTCTGATGCTCAAGTGCCTTGAAAGGAGGCCTTACCCTTTTCCTGAGGTTCTTTCCATCATGCCATGTGTAGGAGGAGCCACTGGAGTACTCACTACAGGTGCTCGAAAGAGACAGCTCACTGCTGCTGCAGCTGTTTCGAGGACAGAGATGACCGGGGATGACAATCCCAAAGCCAGGGCATTTCAAAGCAGGGACTCCTGATTTTGCATTCAGCTGACATTCCTAAAAGAACAGGAGAACTATGAGTGAGAGCTTTGCTTAGGGGACAGCAGACACCAAGTCAACATTAGAGCCAAGGTAGCCCAGTGGTGAGAAGTAAAGATTTGGGTTAGACAGACTAGGGGTTCCAATCTTGGCTCTGCCTCTTACTAACACACTAGGAGGAATTGTTTAATCCCTTAGAGCTACATTTTTTTAAAAAGTGAATAATGATAATACTGACTACCTCATGGGGTAACTGCAAAGACTAAATGGGGTTCTAGATTGGAAGCATATTGCACAGTATCTGGTCTAAGTAGGTGCTTTATTACAATGAGCTGTGCTCACCATTTGGCAGAATTACCACAGTGGAACTTTCTCACTTTATCCAGGCATACTGGTCGAAGAATCAGATCACTATCAAGACATGACTAATGGTCCAGAACCATAAAGACAGAGTAACATCTTTGTCTGTAGGGTTCAAGAGCATGAGCACTAGACTGGTATTCTAGCAACCTGGATGTCACATTGCCACTGGTATGAGATATTGAGCAAAGAATGCATTTAACTTCTATGGACCTCAAGGTCTTCCTTTGTGGCGGGGTGGGGGTGAGGGGTGGCTTACAGTTCTACCAGATTATTCCCAGAGTCCCCTATGGCTCTGACAGCATCATTACAAATCAGGAATCAAATACCCATGAAGCCATGTCCAGTGAACACCAGTGCAGAATCACAAGGTTCTGTTGTAAAGGTTATAGAACTTTTCATATCAGCTGGCTATCCAAATAATAAAACCTGTCACATTGACTAGATTTGGATTCCACGCAAAAGATCCAGGAGGTTAGAATTCTAGGGGATGGAGGCACAGGCGACAAAGTTGTAAACATACTAGTACATCTTGACGGCCACCTTCTCAGCCCCTAATGCAACAGATGAAGCTCCAGGAGCTGGCCAAGCTAAATTAATTCAGCATCCTGATCACGAGAACAAAGTCTCTCCTTACAGTCTCATTCCACTCTCCTATCTATATAAAGCTTGTCTCAGAAACTATTTGATGGGGAACCATCTGTCTTCGTGTCCTTTGCAGAATGACAAAGCTTCTTACTTATGCAATTTATTGACACTTTACCAGTGCCTTTAGTACCTGAGTACTTATTACTGTTCTCCAAATGCAATTCCAGCTGCCAGTGACCAAACACCTACTTGAGCGCTGACCTGAGAGTACTTGGGGTACATGTTAACCCCCCACGTAAGTACAGAGGCTATGTTTAATTTACACTCTAATCAATATCCATAATACTTCATAAGGTTAGATTTTCAATATCAGGCATCTGTCTGCTATCAATACCTCATTTTTGCTGCAAAACAATCCCTTTAAGTTATCTAAAAATGCAAAGCAATTTTACTGCTCTCTTCCCCACCCCCTAAAAATTTGGCTCTGAATATCACTGAAAGAAGAAATTTGTCTTAAAATTGAGCATTCAGCAATATCTGTTGATTTATGACCTTTTTAATTGCTGCATGTGGCTTAGTTAAGGGGAGTTTGTATTTGTCTCATGACAGATGCCTACAAACAGAGGTACCGTTGCACGGGAATGCCCGACACTGACACGTCAGCCGCTGCACACATCTGGAACCAGGTTTCAGAAGTAACACATCACACCTCACTTCTGCTTGAGTGCTTTCCACTTTTGCCATCCCCAAACCTCTTGCCTATTTCGTTGTTTGGTTGAGTGAGGTGGTGGTTTTCTTTAGGACTGCCACTGCTCTGACAGGTAGGTCTCTTCTCCAGAGAGACTGTGTCTGTGTCCTGCAAGGCCATCCAGATCTAAACTTTTCTAGAAAATACCCTGTTTTCATGCTCTGCACGGCTTCTGGTCACAGTTTGCGCTCCACCTTTTCGAGAAGTACTAAAGCTTATGTGATTTCCCTCTTTCTTCCCCACCTATTCCTTCCCACTCCACCTCTCAACAGGATGTCTGTTTTTACAACTCAACTCAATTCCCAGGCCTCTTTCTGCACATAAGCGTCCTCGCCCAGTTGTTGCCCATGTGTGTGCCTCTGGGATGGATGTTGGATTCAGAGGACAGGAAATTTGACCTCAGAGCTAGCAAAGGAAGGAACTGTTGCTTCTGCCTTGACCATGAACATGAGATACCCAGATGGGATGGAGGATACTTCGGGGAGGTGGGCAAGGCCCATCATTGTCATGTAGAGGCAGGTGGCATTGGGGTGGTAAGCAGGGAAGTGCAGGCTTCTGGTACTTCACTGTGCACACATAACGTCTGGGATGTTGCTAGATGCAGATTCTGATTCAGTCTTTCTGAGGTGGAATCAGAGATGTAGTATTTTGGGGACATTCCCAGGTGCTTCGATGCTGCTGGTCCAGGACTTTGAGTAGAAAGCCCCCAGGGGAAGCTAGAGAAAGGTCTCCCTCCTCTGTGGGTTGCTTGGTAGTGAGCTGTGTCACCTCACAGCCTGACCTGGACTGTGTGGAGCAGGATGAAGGGGATGGTTGAAGCCTACACATGGGTCAGTACACTAGGGAGGGTGTGTGTGTGTGTGTGTGTGTGTGTGTGTGTGTGTGTGTGTGTGTGTTGGGGCAATTACAGAGTAATTCCTTACAAAGAAGAGGGTCAGGGGTGCCTGGGTGGCGGCTCAGTTGGTTAAGCATCTATCTTTGGCTCAGGTCGTGATCCCAGGGTGCTGGGACTAAGCCCCATGTCAGATTCCCAGTTTGGCAGGGAGTCTGTCTCTCCCTCTGCCTCTCCCCCTGCTTGTGCACGAGCTCAGTAACTCTCTCTCTCAACTGAATAAAAAAAATCTTAAAAAAAAAAAAAAAAAGGAAGAAGAAGAAGAGGGCCAGTCCTCCATACTAGGGCATTATATTTTCCCCACCTCAAACAATCAATGTTTGAATTTAATAAGGGATCCAGAATCTCTGACATCATGGTTGCAATGTGAGCTCCTTTTCCATTCAATTTCCTTCATCAGCACGTGATTATCAAGCAGGATTATCTACTCCAGTGAATGGCTAACTGTTCTGTGGTTGAGTGCTTGAACTCTAAAGCCATTTACTAGGCTGAAATCCTGGCTTTTCCCCTTGCTAACTCCTTGACCTTGGGAAAGTTACTTAACCCTTCCATGCCTCGATTCCTTTCTTTGTAAAAGGAGGTGAGGAAAGCACAGATCACCTAAGATCACTGTGAAATGTGAACAGTCCCTGGCATATAGTAATGTTCAATAACATTCAGGTGTTATTACTATTAATTTTTTTTAAGATACACATGTCTTGACGCTCAAACTAAACCCTAAGTTTACAGTCTCCCTAAGAGATGCCATATTGTTCTTCTTACTATACCAGTGTTGTCTGATGCCTTGCACAGCAGAACAGGACTGAGCAACAGCCAAGAGTGTGGGTGCACTTTGTTTCTGGAAGTCCTGTAGAGCCATGCTAGCAGATACCTCTCTGGTATCATTCCCCAGCTCTGCTGTGGTGTTCTGCGGCTGAGGCACAATGCCAAGTTCGAAGAAAAACAGAAGAGGACTAAAACAGCAGAGATCTTATTATTGCCCCAATGTTGTTAGCAGGCATTGTGCTACCTACATTTTACGGATTATGTCAGTCATCCTCAACCACAATTTTCAGAAACAGGAAAGAAGTATCATTATGATCATTTTTCAGATGGGGAACTTGAGGCATGGAGGCATTAAGACCTTGTGTAAGGTTCCCCAGCCAGTACAACATTCTAATATTGGGCCCAGGTCCTAGCCCCTCTGCTACAGCACCAATAAGGCCCTTGACAATAAGCAGAAGTCCTGGACAAACACTACCACCAAGCACCCAACTGGGAAGAGTTCTAATTAGTAACAGATAATGATTATTAGTAAAATTATTCTCTGCCCTAGAAAATGTAGAGTGGTTTCCATTGTAACGTTATCTTCATTATGTGGATTTCACTGGAAAAATACCCCATGTTTGCACTACTGGAAATGTACTTTTCTTAGTGTGTTTTAGGTCACTACCTTGGGTGACTTGTAGGCTTTAACATCCTTACTGTGAGAAATGCAATACAAAATCCACAATTTCATTTAAAAAAAGGAGGGAGACAGAGAGAATGATGGCAAGAGTTTCTTGGGTAAAAATTTCACACTTAAAAAATTCCTGACCTGAAGACCATATGATAGATCAGACGTTATTATGGTCTTCATGAATGTTTAAAGTGACAGCATTCCACTGAAATTTAATCCCAATCTAAACTGAGAATATTTACCTTTGATATAGAATATCCTATCTACACTGATAAATTTATACAGTAAAATCAAAAGCCAATTATCCACAAATGTTCATCCGTCATTGTTTTAGACCTAACATTTTTCATTACATATTTATTTGGCTCTTGTATTTTCCAATTTACTTGCTTTATGTCAATGAGAGTTAAAAGCCACACTGGTTGAAGTTTTGCCAAATAAGCACAAAGCTAACCCTAGTGAAAGAAAAAAAAAATGTACGGCCCATGAATTTTTAAAAGTTCATACATAATATATCATAAAAGTAGGATGAATAATATAGGACATGGGCTTTAATAAAAAGCTCCTTGACCATTTCTCAGAGACTTTGAGATGTAATCAATACCCAAAAAGATATCTTGGGGACAAAGCCAAGATTTATGATATTTTGCCGGGAGTGACACTTTCTGCTTACTCTACCAGCTGGGGGACATGATATTGAATTTCAGAGAACACAAGAAAGGGAGGTATTTTTATCTGCCTGACAACGCTTCAAGGATGTGCTTTATGGTTCACTTGTGACATCATATTTGATGGCAGGAAAATAACCTAAACAAGCAATCTGAAGGCAGGAGGGAGACTCACATGCATCTCAACATCAGTCCGTGACTGTGTCAGACTTCGGCTTCTTTCCACATCTGAAAGCAAATCTCCGGATGAAAGATCTAAGATGCGTGAGTGAAGTTTCTAGGTAAAAACAAGCAGAAACATTGCATAGCGATGACTTAATTGTTTGTTTCAAAATCCGGCCTTGGACAGCTAAATCTCAAAGGAGTTGACGTTTCTAGATTAGATAATACATGGCCTAACTCCAAAAAGTTTATTCTAGTTTATTGGCAACCCGTGTGTGTGTGTGTGT
Source organism: Ailurus styani (assembly GCA_002007465.1). Classification (NCBI taxonomy): domain Eukaryota; kingdom Metazoa; phylum Chordata; class Mammalia; order Carnivora; family Ailuridae; genus Ailurus; species Ailurus styani. The sequence goes on from LNAC01000406.1 coordinate 1,488,425, forward strand.
GTGTGTATATATATATATATATATATATATATATATATATATATATATATACACACACATATATGTATATAAATATATATATGTACATATATATTTATATATATACACACACACATACATGCATGCATATATATGTGTGTAATTCGAGCTTACAAATAATAATCACACTCTCACAGTTTGTTAGTCTGTGCTGGAAAATAAGTAGTAGGAAAAAGTAAGTAGTAGGTGGAAAATAAGTAGCAGGAAAGACGTGAATCATCCAATATACTTATCGGCTAGTATGAAAATTAACTTTTGATACTCACATTAGAAAACAATCACCATGTTAACCTTATTATGTTGAGCAGTGGTTAAAATCTGAGCAAATAATTATAAAAGTGACCTTATTTCTAAACAGCATTGATCTTGTGAAATCTTCCCTTGGACACATTTTAACTCAAAGTCATTAATGTCATCTGTTAGGAACAATTAATGTGAATAGAAAATAATTGCATCTGGGATCTGGGGACTTGGAGGATTTTGTACATTAATATTCACATGCTATTTGATTATATACTCAATTCTTTATTTCAGCTTTGCTTGGGAGGCCTGCTAAACCAGGGACATTTCACTGTATTAATCTTTATACTAATTACTAAGGTTTTTCTGTGGACATTAAATTTGATCTGTTTAATTGCAAATACAATAAAACTCGTGATTTATGTCTAATGTTTCTGCTAGCCTGATGACATTTTAAAATAGTACTTGTAGCCTGGTTTGTCTTGGTTACAACTTTTGTGACTTCAGACACTAAAAAATCGAATTGGGTAAGTAAATAATGTAGCTAAGCATGCCTCCCTCACCTCTGCAAAGTTTTTCTGGTCCTTTTCCTCTCTGGAAAGGCCTTGCTGCATATTGATGTTGATCTAGGAAATGTCTCAGATTCTGTGCCACTAATTAATGCTAAGATCATCTTGGAGTACGGGGATGGCCCCAGGGGTCCCTCTGTCCTCACACACGTACTGTGTTGTCAGCAGAGACTGTAAACTTTACCAACACGAGGCACATTAGCTACATTCTCCATCAGACTCCCTACAGCCTGAACTTGCAGGAGAGCCCTGTGTACTTCCTTGGATGCTCACTTGACAAACATGCCTTCAGCAGCTGATGGAGGGAGGGCACTGAGGTAGGACTGAGTTGCGTCCCTCTGCAGGAGCAAAGGCATTTTTTTTCTGCTATGGCTCGTCTTCCTTCTTCCCAGTGAAGCTCTAAATCACTATTTTCTTCAGACCAATACTTGGGGTTCTCTCCATCTGGGTTTGCAGAGTACTTTCACCAAAAAGGGCCTAAATCTTAACCTGGTTTCCTATTATTTTGAAAATTCTAATTTTGCCACAGAGCTAAGACATCAATAGGTAACTAGAATCAGGATGTTGTTTCTGCACGATTTTTAGAATCCTTACCCCAAGCTCCCTCTAGAATCTGAGTCTCCTGGGGGCAGCACTCATTGAACCAGCGGGACTTGTCACAGTGGGTAATAGTGAGTAGCAAGTACCCTACTGATACTTGTGGTAGTCTCTAAAAAAAAGGATGTCTTTATATTTTTCTCACCCACATACAGGTTTTAAAGTTTGAAAGAATGCCAAAAGAATGATAATGTTCTGAGACCTAAGGAAACACTTATCAATATGCAAACAGTCCAAGGAGTTATAGGAAATGACATTCAAGAAAAGAAATGATGAATTTGAGTGGTTTGTCATGTGATTTTAGGGAAGAGTCCTTCTAGATTAGACATCTGAGGTAATTTGGTTCATGGTTGCTCTTCACTCCTTATCAAATATATGATGTCATCCTTTGCTTTCTGCATGAATATATATATATATGTATGTATAAATGCACCCTCCTAGATGATGTTACATTTCAGCAGTTTATATCCAAACGCTCAGTTCCCCTCAGTTGAAGTCAGTAACATTGTGTGGGAGAGGGGACAAGTCCTGGGACAAGGGGCCAGGAGACCTGAGTTTCAGCTCCCTCTAAGGCACAAATGTTACCAGGTCTTGGAAACGTAACTGAATCTCTCTGTCTCAGATTCCTTGCTGGTGACAGAGGGATGGGAGTGGCTGCTTAACCTACCCCACAGGTAGGGAGAGGAGTTGCCATAGTCAGGAACAGGAAGAGATAAGATAGTATGCTGAAATTCACAGAGCCTTACACAATTACTTGTCAAAACTGAGAGTTGACAGTAGGTAATTTCTTGAATGCTAAGGCACACGTGAATCCTCTGTTGTTATAGTTTCCACATGTGTAAGGCAAATACAAATTGACTTGGAAAACAAAATCTATCTCTGTGTTAAGGCCATAGGCAAGAAAATGGAAGGTAAATATCATCCTTTCACACAACTTGCTTTAAATAACCACAAAAGCTTACAAGCCCTGAGATGTTCCACTTCTTTTTTGTTGGTGATGTTACACTACCTTAAAATAATAATTTTTATGAAAGGCTTATATTTTTATACCTGCATAGGTACATGATATATTATAATAAATGTATTCTAACAGACATGCACATACAGAGTGTGCAAGAAAATAAGTACTTGGCTTTTCAAACTGGTACTGTGATGTTATCTGTGTTTCATAAAGGGCTTGATGCAAAGTATGTAGAATGTATACATGGGGAATTCAATTAAAGCTATTGTCAGAAAGAGTAAAACTGACAAGAGAAGACCGTGATCTCTTTTAGAGGGAAAATTCTCAGCATATATCTACCTATAGTTAATGTTCATTATTTGTGTCCATCTGGATAACATCTCTCACCTGAAATAATTCAAACTTAGAATTTTTAACCTGAAAAGCTAGAGGAATCTTGGATCGAGACATGATTTTTTTTTTTAACATTTTAGACATGAGAGGTAGCCAGATTATTCAGTATAGGTTTGAAATTGACCTCACATAGCCTCTTACATTATCTCCGTAACTGAGATTCCACTTGGTCTTAGAAATAGAGACTCCTGGCCTCACACATTTCCTAAGCAGAGGTCAGTGAGATCTTTTTGTTCAAACAGGCTCTTTGATGAGAACAGTCTACCCCTCCCTTCCTGCCAGACTGGTTTCATTGTCTCCGGAATGAGTCTCTCTCACTTCTGAGCTGATGCTTTTGTCCATTTTCACATGGTACACTCTACCTGCTCCTGTCCACCCACCTAAGATCTGCTCATCATGCAGGACTGCATTAAAAATCTTTCCATAAGACTGTCCTTCATCTCTAGGCCATACTGGCTTCCACACCCAGCCAGATGATATATTCCTGGTCCATTCTGGCCATACCTGAGGGGCATGATTGCTGAATTGCTCCCACGTGTAGGGTCTATTTTCCTAACAGGGTGATCTGCTCTGTGAGAATGCAGGACAAGCCCTGTATATCTACTTTGTCCCTGTGGCAGGGACTGGCTAAGCGTCATGGAATGGATTCCTGCTTCTCTCTGGGTGCACAGCTGGACTGCATTTCCCAGCCTGCTTTGTAGCTGGTGTGGTCACGTGACATGGTTAGTTCTAGCCAGTGGAGTGTGAGCAAAAGCGATGTCTTTTCTGGTCCAGGACTACCTTTAACATGGGGGTGCCATGCCCTTTCCACTTCCACTGGCTTGATGCAGCCAACTGAGCAGAGCAACCTTGCAAGCCACGTGTTAAAGATGGAGTCACCAGGTAGAAGGGGTTTGGGTTCCTGAATTGCCAATGGAAAGGATGCCATTTGGGGATCAGAGATAACTTTTTGGGACTTTCCATGAGGAAGAAATCAATGTGTACTGGATTTGAGCCATTATTCATTTGGGGGTTTGTTATCATGATTTATATTATCTCAGCTGAGAAGGTGGGTTCCCCTGCCTTGGGTCTGCCCCTGAGATGTTGTCCAACATCTCTGCACAGTTCTGAATCTGTAATTCAAGGCAGAGAGACATTCCCCTGGACAGACCGCACCCAGGACTGCCTGTTCTCTCTCTGGTGGGATGAAGGTGGAGTGGCCCCTTCCAAGCAGCAGTTCAGAGTCAGCAGCTCTCCGGTTAATAATGGCGCAGGGACTGGAGCCCATGGTGCCCTCGGGCCTTCCAAGTTGGGCTGGAGGGCCAGTTTCCCATTGCCTGCTTCTCTCCTCACTCACAGAGCTGCTGTTCTGCAGGTGTTCAGTGAAGGCTCCTTGCATTTAATAGAATTCTGCCTCTGGGTTTTTGCTCAGTATGGAAATGAGAGGTCTTAACATTAAGGCCCTGATAGCTCAGGCCGGGAAGACAGTGAATCCTGAGTCAGGGGCACAAGGTGAGGGTAAAAAGCGGATCTTTATTGGAGAAATTTGGGCAGCCTGGAAAACCAGGCTGGAAAAATCCAGTGCAACAGGGTGATGAGCAGCCTTTTCATTTACTGATGTACTTCCTGAAGTTTGAAAAGGAACGTGTTGATTTTTTCATGCCAGGATCTCAGAAGTTATTAACTCAGCATAAGATGCAAAGAGGAAAGGACTTTGCTCCCTTCTCTTTAGTCAGATTTGGTGAGAGAATTAATCTAAAACTAGTCATGCATACAATTATTCTCCCCTCTAACTATTAAAATCCAAATATCTGTACAAAAGAGAAGTTATAGGTGTGAATATGGCATATATCTGATTAATGGGATCTACCAACATGAGTAATTTAGGTTCAGCAGCAGAGGTAGACGTGAATCAGTGTTTTTAATCTAAGCTGCCTCAATCCCCTTGATTTACTTCACCTTGGAGGATACTACAGTATGCATATCCTGAATTCTACCCAGGGCCTCCAGCATATTCTCCAGAGTTACTTTTTTCTCTTTGTGAAAAAGGTCTGCCAGTTAAAGGGGATGGCATCTATGCCCATAGTTCTTGAGTACCCATTTTATTTATAAAGTGAGAAGGTCTGTTATCGCCACGTGAATTCCTGCTAAGCCTTCAGTGACCACATCTCTGTTCACAAGACGCTTCAGTCATTTGAAAGCATTTTCTACCCTCAAAAGTTCATGGTACCATATTTAGTAGAAGGATGGAGGAATTTCTCAAAATCTGCTCTGTTACCACTGGTATCTTTAACTATCCAGCTTCCTCAGCCCAGGAGACGGGCTATCAGGGCATCCTCCTCGCCTCCCTTTCCCCCTCCCTCGCTGAGTGCTGCTGCTCCCACAATCTTGACTGGCTGCCCATTTGGACGTGGCCTTATTTAAGGGCTCACCCTCACCTGAGAATCTAGCAGCCTGGATTCTGGACTGATATCTCAAAGGAAGAACTCATTGCTTCTTCAGCTTCAGCACTTTTTGCAGATCACCCTCTCTCCACTTTGAAGAGCTGATCTCAACTCACAGCTTCCAGGAAGCTTCCTAGAGCCCCACTCCTGCTCCCTCAACTCAGCCCCAGGCTGGCCCTGGGCCGGCTGTTTCATCTCCTTTCATCCCACCACAAGGAAAGCAAGTCTGGAGTGCGCTATTACGAAATCCTCAGCATCTTTTGATACTGTTAACTTCAGATGATTTCCTGTGAGTTCACCACCTTTCTGGATAGCCTCTGTTACAGGGCAGAAAACACAGGTGGTGGATTTGGTATATGTTTAAGAGACATGTTCCTTTTTTTTTTTTTTTAAGAGACATGTTCTAAATATGGCTCTGAATTAGACATAATCAAGCAGATAAGCTTAGTTCCTTCTGTAGGATAACAAAGCAATTTTCATGCATGTGAAGGTTCCAGAAAGAAGTTCAAGGAAATCTCCTCAATAATGTGCAGCCTGATTACGATAATTTTTCTTTGGAAGCTTTCCTCACCAGGTGATTATCCAAAAATCCCCAAAGTTTTACCTTAGGCACAAACTAGACTTACATTTTTGCCATATTCATGACGTGTGATTTTTAAAAAAGATTTTATTTATCTGAGAGAGAGAGCAGAGGGAGGAGCAGAGGGAGAGAATCTTAAGCAGACTCCCCACTGAACACAGAAGGGACATGAGGCTCAATCTCACGACCCTGAGATCATGACCTGAAGAGTCAGAAGCTTAATTGAGTGTACCACCCTGGTTCCCCGGGAAATGTGAAAATGTGATTCCTCCCTCCCTCCCTTCCTTCTTTCCTTCATTCCTCCCTCCCTCCCTCCCTCCTTCCCTCCCTCCCTTCCTAGATTTAATTTATTTATCTGGGAGAGACAGCATGGGAGCAGGAGAGGGGCACAGGGGGAGGAAGAGGGCCAAGCAGACTCCACACTTAGTGCAGAACCTTACAGGGGGCCCAGTCTCACCACCCTGAGATCATGACCTGAGCTGAAACCAAGAGTCAGCCACCCAACTGACTGAGCCATCCAGGCACCCCCAGGAAATGTGATTTTTCATCAGCCCTCCCAAATACCATCAGGAGAGCAGACCCCTGGTTCACATTTCACAGATTTCATTCTGTTCCATTAAGAATTTATTATAAAACTGAATATTACATAACAGCATATTACATAACTGAGTATTAAATGATCATTTCTTAGATTTACAAAAATTTGAGCCAAGGACAAAATCTTTTCAGATAAAAGCTGATGTTTAATTAATTATGCCAGTGTTTCCATTTTGGGATACAAAGATAAAACATAATATCTGCCTTCCGCTGTCCTGCTGATGCGACAGAGTATGCCTTTTGAATGTTCTCTTGGAAGCTCTTTAAAAAATACGTTCGTCAAAATTTGATCTCACTTCAGAGTCCGAAATTTTTATAGCTATTTTTTTAACCATATACAATAGCTCTTTCTGCAGTTATTATTTTTCCTGGCAACTTTGGACTTGCTTTGTGTATCAGTCTTGAGGTGCCCCGAGTGCATTCTGTCTCACTCTGGATGGTGCCCCTGCAGATGACATGGTTCTACGTCCTCTTTTCTCCTTCTCTGGGATCCAAGGTTATAAGATGCGTTTGAAACAGTTATTCCACCGCTATATTCAAAGCCTTCTTCAGGGGTCCCTGCTACCATGACAACCTGATTACCTGGCGGCTGCCTGAGGAGTATCTGGTTTGGTGACTAGGAAGTTCACTGGGGGAACTCTGCAGCTTAAACTGATGACTGGACTATCTCAAATCTGTTCTGTCTTCTGAAATTCCATTAACAGTGCACTGAGGACCCATAAGGTGAGAATCAGCAGGAAGATGGATGGGGATGAAAACACAGTAGACTTTCCCCTTGGGAGCCTCCACTCTAATTAGTTCAACAAGAAGCATTTATGAAGCATCTACTGTGTACAGAGTCTTGACTATGAACTATGAACAGACTTAAGGAAGCTCATTAGTGGAACCTACTAAATATCAATGAGGAGCCCAAACACACAGATGAGACAAAAAAATAGTAAGAATTTTTAAGGCAGACTGTGCAAAGGAGACGAGGCTAGAGTAAGGTGAGATGGAGGCAGAAGTGGGGGTGGGGTGGGAGTCACCTGGTCACACGGTTAAATATGAATATGATAATGTTCTGTGTAATAAATGTTCACACCACAGGGGCTTAGCTCCCACTCTCAAGCTTCCAAATCTCTTGGTCTCTTTACATAAAACAACAACAACAAAGAACCAGAAACATTTAATATATAACAGCAAAGTGGCAGAATGTGGGGAGGCAGGATGGAGGGTTAGGGTTTCTGCAGCGGGTGACCTGAGGGCAGGTGCGGAGTCAGACTGAGTCACACTTGCTTGCCTATGAATAATCCTAAGAATCACTGAAGCTTCCCTTTTGTCTTCTCCCTTGACTCTGATGTGAGAGAGGAAGTGATTCAGCACAGCCTGAGCCTATTCTGGTATCTAAGAGATACAGAAGTGCCACGAAACTTCCATTTTTATCACTAATTACTCTAACAGGTACTTTAATAAGTGCTTTCCAATTGCCCCTGCTGTTTTGTAAAATTATCCACACTGCATTTTACATTTTTAATCAAGCTTTATTTTTGAAAAGCCTCCTGGATTGCCAAAGCTTTTGCTTTTTACGTGGGGGCGGGGGGGACACATTTTCCCTCTGATTTCATAGAACTAAAGAAATGAGGGGGGAGAAAACCTGGCCTGCTATTTTTACCAGAACTGTTGGAAATTATGCTGATGATCCCTGTAGTCCCATATACAAATTCTTTCTCTCTTTCTTTCTTTCTTTCTTTCTTTCTTTTTCTTTCTTTCTTTCAGATTTTACTTATTTATTTGAGAGAGAGAGAGCACAGAGGGAGAGCGAGAGGGAGAAACAGACTCCCTTCTGAGCAGAGAGCCAGATGCACGAGGGGCTTGATACCAGGACCCTGACAGGATCATGAACTGAGCTGAAGGCAGATGCTTAACCGACTGAGCCATCCAGGCACCCCATCCGCACACCATTTCTTAAGAAGAAATGAATTACCCCCTGCGCTGCAGGGGACAAGGGCACTGTCTGTAGTCTCCAGTCTGGATCTTACATCATGGATCCTCACACTAAGTGTGGAAGAAGCTACTCTCTTAATTTTTAGGGATGAAAACTCTGCTTATTTACATTCTGCTTATTTCTCCCCAAAGGAAGGGAACTGGTCTATTTTGCAGGGTGAGTTGTTTACTTCTGCCTCGGTGTTCAGCGCCTCATCTGGGTCACTCCCATCAGTAGCTGTGGACATTCACTGAGCTGTTTAGCATCAAGTATGTGTTTCACATATATTATTCTTTTATTTAGTTTTTAGTTTTTAAATTTTTAAAAAAATATTTTATTTGAGAGAGAGACAGAGATAGCGAGAGAGAGCATGAGCAGGGAAGAGAGGGAGAAGCAGGCTCCCCACTGAGCAAGGAGCCTGGTGCAGGACTCAATCCCAGCTCCCTGGGATCATGAGCTGAGCCAAAGCCAGATGCTTAATTGACTGAGCCACCCAGGTGCCTCTTTATTATTCTTTTAAATGCTGATCGTAACCCACAGCAAGGACATTATCAATCCCATTTTACAGGTGAAGAAACTGAGGTACACAAGCTAAAAATGTTGTCTTAGGTCACATAAATAGCGTCCCAGGTAGTGTGAGTGTAGAGTTCATTCTCTTAATTTCTTTTTTTTTATTCCCTTAATTTCTATAATTAAAACTGGTTTATGATAGTTTGTCATAAAAAATTTACAAAAATGGGCACATGTGTGGCTCAGTGGGTGAAGCGTCTGACTCTTGATTTCAGCTCAGGTCATGATCTCAGGGTCCTGAGATTGAGTATGAATGCGCTCAGCAGGGAGATTGCTTGAGGATTCTGTTTCTACCTCTCCTTCTGCCCCTCCCTCTGCTGATGCTTGCTATCTCTCTTTCTCTAAAATAAAAATAAATAAATCTTCAAAGAAAATTTATAAAAATAATAATATAAATTAATTCGACCACATAAACTGTGTAAGACTAAAAAAAGGAAGTATCTTTTTTTTTTAAGATTTCATTTAATTATTTGACAGAGAGAGAGAGAGATCACAAGTAGGCAGAGAGGCAGGCAGAGAGAGAGGAGGAAGCAGACTCCCCACTGAGCAGGGAGCCCGATGCAGGACTCGATCCCAGGACCCTGGGACCATGACCTGAGCTGAAGGCAGAGGCTTTAACCCACTGAGCCTCCCAGGCAAAAAAAGGAAGTATCTTGAAATACAATGTAGTATCTTCACTTACTATACTCAAACATCATTCATTCATGTATCAAAAAATATACTTTCATTATTATTATTATTTCCCTATTATTATTATTGGTAATATTGGGATTGGTGATGTTGTTATTTCCTCCTTGGTGTTCTACATTATTTCTGGGAAAACATGATTTTGCATATAAATTTGGATCTAACTGAAAATAAAACTAAGGAGAAAAACAGCAAACAGTTATAGACCACACGCCAGGTGCTGTACTAAGTGTTTCTATTATCTTTTTTTCTTATTTAATCCTCATAGTCACCTAACGAGGTAGAAACTATTATCACTTTGATTTTTCAAATGAGAAAATGGAAATACAAGAGCAGGTGAGGAGTTGTTCCATCAGGGATTTGAACTTGGACTCAGACTGTAAGCCTGTCCTCTGATGGCACCTCATTCTCTGCCCCTGTGATGTCTTATCCAGGGCACAGTGATGAGTGAACACAGTCCCTACCACCAGAGCGCTTGTAGGCAGACCAGCCGCCGGGCACCCTCAATGTCATGGGCCACGTAAACCTCAGCAGTGGGCACTGGGGAGGCTTTCCTGAGAAACAATGATGACATCGGGATTTTATAAACAAGAAATAATGACTCAGGTGAAGCAGCCAAGAAAGAAAAAAAAGGGGGGGGGGCTTCTAGGCAGAACATATGCAAAGGTCCAGAGATGAAGGAGTGTGCCATCTTTCTGCAAAGAGTTGAGCAAGACCATAGAGAACTCAGGAGCGGAACAGTGAGAGAGAGATATCTCAGCAAGTAAGGGACCTGGGGCAAGTCACACAGTGAGTTGTCAGTACAGAGCAGGGCGAGGACTTGAATTCATCACTCTCTCCAAAGCACATGCTTTCTCCTTCATCCCTCCGCCCACCCCACCCAGCACCCCCACAGTTTTTCGTCCTGCTGAACTTAGCTTTGGCCTCCATCATCCTTATCTATGTAAATAAGCAAAGCGAGGTCTGTAAGAAAGGACTAGAAGGGTCTCTGGGAGGAAATGCAGACACAGTGGAGACACACACAGCTTCTGTGCCTTTGAGGCGTGCTTCCTCCTTCCCCTGGAGGAAGGTTCCATGTAGGATCTTCATTTAACTGCTGTGCGCCAGCGCTGAGCAAATTGCTGCTGGCACTCCAGAGGTCTCTAATCGCTAATCCTGAAGACACAGAGTGACTCCCTCGGGGAACCAAAGGGGTTCATACGTTTTCCAGGCTGCTGTCAAGAAATCGTACCTGGGCCCTGCTCTATTCTCCCATCTACAAAGAGGAGACATCAAAAATCAAAGAACTCGCGCTTAACACTAGAAGATAATCTCCAAGGAAGGGAAAATGTCTTGTCAGTGTTTTGGAGAACAACAACAATGGAACAAAACCGGGAAATTATTTATAAAGATGGGGGCCTCCTTAAATTATTAAAAGGAAGCTGAGCACAAATGGAAGTTCAGAGTTTGGGAGATGACAGAACCGGTCGGGCCTTAACAGGCTGCAGGGTTCAAACTCCCGGTGCTTCCTGGCTTGGGTGCTGTGGGGGGAACTGGAGCTGATGTCCGTGAAAATGACTTTAGTGCTCTGCACCCGTCTGCCTTTTGCAGGACTGTGTCCTGGTTCTCACAGGACAACTTCCCGGGACCACGTTCATTATCTGTTTGTGGGGACACATTATGTTACACAAGTGAACATGGCTGTGAGTTCCATGAGGGCCCAGAGCCTCACTGCCCCTGAGAGTTAATACAAAGTGGTACATATTCAGGGCTTTAGACTTATGACTTCAGTTTGCTTTATAGGCTTTGTTGCCACAGATCCACATCACGGTTTCCCTGTGGCTTTATCCCCACAGCCGTTTTTAAAATCTACTGTAACTTTACCCCATGGTAAGAAATGTCTCACGGTATTATAAACAAGCGGTTGAAAATTGTTATTTATGTGGCTTCCTAACAGCAATTTGAAATATGGGGCATAAAATTACTAGCTTACAATATTGTTCAATATTAACAGTGGGAAAGGTAATATGTAAAACAGACATTAAAGGATTAGCTGTAAAATACATTTCACGAAGCTAAATCATTCCTTGGCAAATGGCAGTTTCCAGCTATTACGTAGGATTTATCAAGTCAAGTGGATTTATTTTTATTTTTCTATTAGTTTGCTAAATATATTCTGTATTTAAATTTCAATCTTGAGGTTTATTTTTTTTTCAGCCATATTAGGAGAGGCTATTCAAAACAGAATGTGAAATAGGAGTGATGCCAGACTTTCAAGTCAGAATTGCTCCGTGGTTTTCTCAAGACTCCGTGGTTGACTCAAGACTCAACTGCAACATTCAAGAGATATGGATATGATATTGCAAACATTTGTATGACTGATTAGAGAGTTACAAATGCATCAGAGAATTCAGGAAAAAGGCGTGTTCTCCTTAAGACATAAAACAGTGTTTGCAGTGTTTAATTTTTGCTTCAGACAACACTTTGTTCTAATCAAGCATGTTTGGTAAATGTTACTATGAATTTGTGAACCAGGCACTGAGAAAGAAGGTGGGAAGAGAAATTCCTAATCTCCAGGGTAGAAATTGTAAAGCATTAAATGGATATGCAATGCATAAATATAAATAACATAATCTCTCTATTTTCTTCTGAGACAGTCATAATCCTAAAATTATCCCATCTTCTCAAATCCCTACAGATTTATTAATTTTCATAAACTGCTTTGATGGAAACTTTCTTAAAAGATGCAAAGTAATCTTTCTTGAGCTTTCCTTTTATTTTAGATTGTGGACAACCTTTTCAACTTCAGAGAATACCAAAAGTGAGTTCTTACTTTTCAAAGGAATTGGTTATGGATTTATAAATATTACAAAGAAAGGAGCATTATGGAGAAAAGAAACTGCCCTTACACTCATTTGAGAAATGATGAGAGAATCCAAGAAGTAATTACTAGTGTAAAATTAAGGGTCTGCTTTGAACACTTGTTAATAATCAGCTGGTTTTAAACAATTTTTTCCCTGAGACTGTGAGTTGCAGACTCTAAATATTTCTCCTTCCATGTCCCATGTTAATAATCCTAAGGGCTTCAAAACATTTATTACACATAAATCCTTATTTTTTTATTCAGCCGTTTTATGTGGGGTGGTAAATTTCTTTTCATAAATACTTTTCTATTGATTGAAAACTAATAGAATAAGAGGCCCTCCGACTTGAGCACATAAAAATATACTCAGAGTGTAAAATGTGAGTCATTTATTCAGCAAGCCAATGGTTGACTCCCAGAAGATGTCACCTAGTCCAGTGTGTCAGCAAGCTCTAGGCTAGGGTGGAGACGGGGTCCATAAGCTGTGGCCATGTTCAACACGTTACCCAAACACCTCAGTCAACTGAACTCCAATGAACCCAAACCCTTGATTAGCTGACTTATTTATTATTATTATTTTGGGGGGATGATGTATTTAAAACAATGGTGAATAACTAGAAAACTAGCTTTTAAACATTCAGGATAAATCCTGGGTTTGGGTTTAAAAATTAGGTCCCCTCCCCATTTTTCCTTCATAACCAGAGAGGCAGGCTGGTACATGGCCTAGGTGTTAAATTGCTTGGGTTCAGATCCTGGCTTTGATTGGAAACATGATTTAAGGCATGTTACTGTACCTTTTTAGGCTTAGCTTCCTTTATGGATAATAATAACAATATTAGCTCATAGGGCCTTATCAAAGATTTGATGTTCAACAGAAGGAACTCTGGAATTATAAGGTTGTGGTAAGAATTCCATTCACCAAGGGGCTTGGGACATATTAGGTGCTCAATAAATGTTAGCTATTTTCATAACCAGTGACATTATTTGTCACTTGTAAAAAGTGGGCCATTTGTAAAAAAAAAAAAAGATATTAAGAATTTCAAAGTGCTGACAGAACAGCATTACGTCAAGCACAGGGCCCTCCTAAGCCCCTGTGTGACAGGAAGTGAGCCCTGGTTATTACATTATCTGATTACCATTAGACTCAGAAAGACACCCCCAAACCAAACAAAGATCTGGTTATGTTCCCTTTGTTAAGCTTGCCGAGGTAAGAGGGGACTTTTAGATTTTAACATAATTTTTAATGCCAGAATAGCATGATCTCCCTCCCCTCTATCCTCAACTAGTGACAGTGCCAAATGTATGCCTGACATTACAAACCAAAAAGAGGTACTGAAACAGCTTCCTACCATGAGAATCACCTCCAGGGAAAACCACCCTTTCAGTAGCATGAAAGTGAGGACAATTTGCAACACAAGGCCCCAAGCTCCAGAAAGTGTCAACAGCAGGGAAACCAGTTGAGGGAAAGGGAGGTAAATAATTCCCAGGAAGTCAGCTTTGTCAGTTCTGACTTGGCTGCTTTATAACCAGAATGTTAGGAGCCACTTGTTCTAAGCTCCTCCTGTTTCCATTTATTTCCTTTCCCACAGGAAAGTTACCCACAGGAGAGTTACCCATTCCCCAGAAAATGCTCCTGCCTGGACAGGAAAAATGGGAGGAATTCCTCACTGAGGCATCAAGATGGCTCTATAAAGAAGTGAGCAGAGCTGTGTCTTATAATCACATTCTCATTTCTGGGCCCACGCACCTGACATTCCTGTCCCACTCTTCAGCAGCTCCCTATGCCTTAATAACTCCTGATTTTCCTGACGCTGAAATTCATTTACACTTTTTCTGTTGCTATTCCTGGTCCTTAACATGACACAGAATTGAGGACCAGTTCTTAGTAAAAACCCTGGGCAGACAATCAATGAAGTTGTATAAAATGGCAAATGATGACTTCAGAATTCTACCCATATAACCTTTCCTGATTAATGTCTGAGAACAGACAGTTTCCTTTGCCACTACGCTGTCTAGACATGGCCTCCCAAAGATACAAATAAATAAGAGCACTAAGATTCTCCTGTTCCTCTCTCTAAACTGCAGTGTCTACCTATAATTGCTAACTACAAAAACAGCGGTTATTATATTACACCATGCGGTACTGGTACCCATACATCTTACGATATGAAAATCCTTTAGCAATCACTAATTAATATTAACATGGACCAAGACAGACTGTCACGTGCCACTGGAGCACCATGTAGCCTGCTTCTGGTCAATGGAGTGATCGTGAGACTCTTAAATTCCTTTTCACATTTACTTCTTGAATCTGTCACTAGACCCCAGAATCATCTGAAAGAATTAGGCGGTTCTCAATACGATCTCATTATTGACATTTATGTTGATCGATGTTGGCTCTTACAGAATTGGAATCTGTAGATCAATTTCCTTATTAGATTCTTTCTCACTGCTGCCATAATCATTTTATCACACAGGCTGCTGCTATCAAATGCTGCTTTATCACTATGTAATGGGACAAACTAAACCAGTTCCTTCTAGTCCGTTACAAGAAACTGAAAATTCTCCTGGTTTTAAATCTTATTTTCCTCAAAATTTAAGAAATTCCCTGATAATTATAGTCATGTAGAGGTTTACTTGAAATTGCTCTTCTTTAAAACTATGTTCCATGGAGGAACCAGTGTTAAATCTTAAGGGAAATGTACATGATACTTCTTAAAATAATTTTTTCCATTCCTTTCAGAGATTTTCCAATGTCACATTATAAGACAGGTTCCATCCACATGGTGACTCTTGCCAGCTGGGTAGAACAGGTGATTATGTCAGTGTCTCTGGTAGGGTTCCCAAACCTGGTCAGGTAGTTTTGTATAAAGTGGGAAAAACGAACCCTCCAGGGTGCTTCTAGCCCTCTAACGAGTCATGAGTTGTAAGAAGGCCAAGACAAAAACAGAGAGGTTGTCATCAGAGGATGTATCCCTACTCAAGAGAGACCAACTCATGCTACACTAAAAAATGGCCAGGAATGAAATCAAATATGAGACACAGTAATCTACGTGTTTTCTGAAGTCCAATATTCAACTTTGCATGGAAGGAATAAATAATTGTCTTTGTTATCTAGAGAGACTCGCAATTCCTAGGAAATACACAGATTCTCAGGGTTTCTTAATAGGAGAGCCCAGAGGTCCATGGGAAGAATTCAGAGCATTTGTGAACTGGGAAGAAAATGCATTTTAGTTTCACCAAACCTGAACTAGATTTTAACATTTCCTTTGGTTATGAATGTAGGCTTCAAACTCCAGTGGTATAAACGGATGACTTTGTCACCAACAAAAATCACAGACATCTTCACATTACATGACAGTTGTCGAAAATATCTCCAAATATTGCATATTGGAATCATTATGTAAAAACTAAGTTAGAACTGCCATTTGAACTTGTTATTTCATGCTTTAGGAATGAAGCACATCATATATATTTTTCAATATTTTAGTAACGGCGCCTCAACATAATTGGCTTCTTTTTACAATCCCATGTCTTTATGTGCTTAAAAGTATTATTCTAAGAAGGGGATCATAGACTTCTCTTGTCTAAAAAACTGGGCTATGGCTAACACAAGGTTATGAACCCCAATTACATCACTACTTCCCAAGCCTCCAGCTTA
Organism: Ailurus styani; assembly: GCA_002007465.1. Lineage (NCBI taxonomy): Eukaryota > Metazoa > Chordata > Mammalia > Carnivora > Ailuridae > Ailurus > Ailurus styani. Next base: position 1,504,547 of record LNAC01000406.1, read on the forward strand.
CATTGTATGTGATGTGGAGACCATCTGTTATAGCTCTGACTTTCTACATGTGTGAACAAGAGTAGGTGGATTTCAGCCATCCTGAGTCCTGCTGGTTACATCCAGTACTCAGAGGCACGGCCTCTGGCTGGGCAAGGAACTTGTGTTAATTTGAATCTCCACTAAAATAAATGGGCTTCCTTTTCATTGCCAAGCTGAGCTCTCCACTATGATTGTTATGTATTGTTGCAATCTAGGCCTTAATGGCATTTTAGCCCTGTGGTGGGTTCACAGAGAAACTATTTTCAAACTTCAAAAGGCCATTAAAACATGTGCAGATGTCTGGAAAATTAATACTATTATCTAACGCTCACCCTTTGCCTGTAGGAGGCAAAGAAGAGACAAGGCTCAATAAAGGTATTAGTGATCAATACACGGCCATAAAGCAAAGTGCTGTCCTTCCAGGGAGCACAGGTGGTGACGAGTAAGGAATCCAACAGTGCTTTGAAGACACTTTCTCATTAGATTTTTTGTCAAAGTCATGCACTTAATCTGTTAAAAATTTAAAGAGAGAATGGGAATGGCATGGAAGGTAGAAGGGAGAAAGAGATAAAGATAATTTTCTGCTACGCTACTTCAATTTTGATGTTCAAGGTCCAGAGTTCTCAAGAGTGGAGGCGTTCATTCATTCACATGACAGAACCCGAATTTGTCAAGGTTAATGCTGAACAAGTTATAGTTCCTGTTCTAAAGTGTTTTGAATTTTGAGAGACTTCAGTCACATTCTGTAAATTCTCAGGATAGGGAGGTATTCTCATAGTTAATTTCAAGGCTTTTCTAAAGTTTTCAGAACCACAATATATTTTCTTCCCCTTTTCACTTTATTTCCCATAGATTGCATTCTGTAACTGTCCCAGGTACCCGAATAAAACGTGAAAACAAGTCTTAATTTTTATCAAAGAATGGAAGCTTTATATTTTTACTAAAGGATTTCTTTTAGAGAATTCTTCAATTTAGAAAGAGAAAAAAGAAAGAAAAATGTTTTAGAAGACATTTTTAGCAGTTTTTTGTTTTTTCAATGGATGGAGCTGACCATGGGAAACACACTGGAAATTCTTCAAGTGTGATATCAAATCATGTCTCCAAATAGCCCTTCAGGGCACCTGGGTGGCTCAGTGGGTTAAAGCCGCTGCCTTCGGCTCAGGTCATGATTCCAGGGTCCTGGGATGGAGGCCCACATCGGGCTCTCTGCTCAGCAGGGAGCCTGCTTCCTCCTTTCTCCTCTCTCTCTGCCTGCCTCTCTGCCTACTTGTAATCCCTTTCTCTGTGTCGAATAAATAAATAAAATCTTTAAAAACAAAACAAAACAAAACAAAATAGCCCTTCATCAGAAAATCTGAAAACATTCACGGATTGTGGGTAAAGCATACTTTTAAATTCAAGACTGTGTCAGCCAAGATTATACCTAGCTGTAAAAACAGGAAAAAAAAAAAAAAGACTCTCAGGGGCTTAAACATACAGGGATTTGTTTTCTCACACAGCAACGAGTTCAGATGTAGGTGGTTACTGAGATTTTTGGGGTCATTTGTTAGTGCATCATAACCTCACTTATACTGACTAATTAAATAAAGCTCCTGTAAAATGCCAGTCAAAAGGATCAAGTGGCAAACATGGTCTAAAACAGGGTCATGTATTAGAACTCTCTCAACTGGAACATTAGAACCATATATTAGAACTCTCTCAACCATGTATTAGAACTCTTACGGGGTGATTATTGGTAACACATCCTTCTGAGTGGAATGTTTTCCTTTTAAAGTTCAATATAAGGACTATCTCAGGATTGCACTCAGCTATCCAAAGCAACAACAGCAATAACAACAGAAACACAAAAAGCCTGCCTTATAGTGTCATAAACTTATAGAGGTTTATATTTCTCACACAGCAAGATGTCTAGAGGTAGGCAGTCCAGAGCTGCTCTAGTAGTTCATTCTCGTCATCAATAAATCAAACTCTTCTCATCTTTCGGTTCTGTGCTGCCATCTTTCCTGTGGGGGCTCATGCTAAGGTAGCTGCTATATATGCTGGCATTGCCTCCACCTTCCAGAGAGGAAGAAGGGGTAAGCATAAATGGAGAACACCACAGCTGTGTTTGACCCCCTTTATCAGGAAAACAAAAGCATGCCAAAAATCCCCACAGCAGATTTCCAGGTAGGTCTTTTGGCCAGAACCAGGTCAACCTGGACTCTCCTAATTGAAAGGGAAGCTGAGAAACAGCATATTTGGCTTTTTGGTATCTGAGGTGCAGGAAAAAAGGAAGACAGTGGTCAAGTGAGTGTGGTAGTCATGAGTGCTACTTACTAAATATGTATAATTCTCTTCCTTCTGGAGACATGTCTACTTGTTTCTGGACCCCTTTGTGGTTGAGTAGGGCCATATGCCTAGTCTGGCCAATGAATTGCGGGTGGAATGCTCCAGACTGAAGCATTCTGAATAGTGATGTGAAACCATCCAGAGTTCTCTTTTCAGCCTGGTAACTGGCCATGTTTGAGATGGTGGCTGCCCCATCAGTCATGTCTCCTGAATGTCTAAGATGTGCAAGTGGCTCCCTTGCTGACCTACAGGAGTAATCTAGCATAAATAAGAAACAAATCTTTGTGTTTGAAGTCATGGAGAGTTTGTAGTTATTTGTTACCAGAGCACAACCTAGCCCATCCTGACTGATTCAATGAGTCAACTTGAAATGTCAGCCAGAAGGTACAAGTATGAGAGGCAGGTAGTCTTAGGCAGGACACTATATTAGAGATCTCAGAAGCAATATCAATTTCAATGGGATGAAATCCTGAAGCCAACTTTCTCTACTTCAAGTGCAGTTAAGTGGCCTTTAATTCATAATGTTACAGCTGTCCTTGCACTGCCCATAGGACACAGACAAATTATCCCTCTCTCTTGTGTCTCTACATAGGTGAGTAGCTAATGAAACATAGCGTGTTCAAGGTAAGCCACCAAATTTAATATGAACTTCCAGGATGACCACCCACAAAAATTTAATGCATGGTAATGAGGGATGGAATAGTTTATGACCGACCAGCCTAGTTAATGATATAGTTCATGTCTGCATTACTGAGCCTGCCCATAAGAGGAAACCCAAACAAAACAAAACAAAAAACAAGAACAACAACAACAACAACAAAAACCTGGGGTGGGGGGAGGTGATGAAGAGTTAAAATATTAATGGTCTCTTCAGTTACATGAAGGATCTGACTTTATCTCTAAATATTGTATTTCACACCCTCAGCAAAGTCAGCAGAAATTCATTCAAAAGTGACAGGGCTCTTCCACAAGGATCCCAAAGCTACCAGTATGAAGCCATTGTAACAGAGGCAAATCATATGGGAGCATAAAGGGAACATTAGCCGACTTCAGCACAAAGGAGGTGGATTGCTTGACTAGCTGTTTCTAGTTTCACTGTTGCTCATGTTTCATTTTAACTACTACCCCTGGTCTTATCTTGGGATGGGAGAAGCAAGCCATATGGATTTATGCCAGCAAAATGGTTACTTCCACAACAGATGGCAACACAGAATCTTTCATGACATACTCGTGTGCTAAAAGTCACTTAACATAACTTCCGATTCATCTGGCTGGGAATGCGTGCAGTGTGGGGTGTGCAGCAAGGAGGGTACTAAGCGGATACAAGTGTCATTGCTGATTCAGTCCCATCTAGACAGTGCCCACTTGCAGGAGTCAAAGGCTAGTTTGAAAACAACAACGGGAGAAGAGATCATGGTTGCATCGTGCTACACTTCTGTGGGGCTTTCCATTGCTCATTTAAAAGGTGTGGGATAGTTAATCTCTTCCTTTTATAAAATCCGAGTATGGATTGCTTTACCTTCCCTGAGTGTGTACATGCCTTTTTTTTTTTTTCATGGCTGTCATCTTCAAGTGTCAGTTTTTAAAGTAAAAATAAATATTACATTTTTAGGGACATTAGTAATAATGGTTATAGCTCTATACTTCCTTCTAACTACTCCAACAGATTCCCACTCTTCCATAAAAAAACATAAACCCTTTAAATCTCTGAATCATTTAATTTTATGTATTCTTTTGGTATTTCATTTGGGAGTTATGGGGTGTGAAATATGCACCATGATGAGAAAACAATTAACCAGCTCACCTGTTGTTTATGCATATTGTACTGACAAAGGGCCAGCTGGAGCTATTATTTTAATCCACAGTATGGTGTCAACCAGGGGGCTATCAGAGGTGACCTGATGACACTGAATTATACTTCCGTTTGTATTACATGACTTGTAATGTTGGTGTTGGAATGATTCTTGCTTCTCAAGTAAAAAATCATATTGGTAAGCCATAATAACAACTAGAGAAATTTTCAGATTTAGTAGGAAGATTCATGTTCAGATTTACTAGAGAAGGAGTGAGTAGTGGGTGATAGAATTTTAAGAGTAGCAGAAGAATGGCCATTTCTTACACCCAGGTAAAGCAGGGAGTGCAGGAGTAAAAAAGGAGGGAAAAAACAGGCCATTCTAGATTTGTTCATAATATAGGAAGAGAAATGCTCTGTTTGCTACCCTTCCATTAACAGACTGTTGATAGAAAAAAGTTATGCATATTTTCAAAAATCTTAAGGTCTGCTTAAAAGTTTGATTTGTGGGATATGAAACCTACATATATATGTACATACACACACATATAAAATATCAATATATATCATATATATAATGTGTGTGTGTGTGTGTGTGTGTGTGTGTGTATCATGTCACAGTTTTGGTCAGTTCTTTGGCATGCTAAATAGTTATCCAGAGGTGGAGGGCTCTTTTGTTTAAGACAATGGCTTTCAACCTAAGAGACCCAGTGTCTCTTGTAAACACTATTTTTTAATTCCTCAAAACTGTCAACCAATGACTCTCATAGTTATTATAACTTACTATTAAAAAAAAAGAGAATTAACATTGCAGGCCTGACTGCTATTTCTTGAAAGTCCTGCTTATAAGGTTGGCCCTGGGCTGGAATCTGAATTATGGAGGGATCCCTCCACCCTGACTGATCACGGTGGTTCGCTGTGCCTAAACTGTGTGTATAAATAATGTGGTTCATGCTGAATACCTGCTCTCCTTCTGGGAGTCTAGAATTTTGGTCTGTGCGAGGCCGAGGCTGCCTCCCCGACCAGCCCTAATAGAAAACCTGGGAAGGGAGGCTATAACAAGCCTCTCGCATCAGCAGCATCTCATCCGTGCTGTCACAGTCCACTCCTGGGGGAGTTAGGTGTATCCTGTGTGACTCAGTCAGGAGAGTTCCCTTGAGAATTTGTGGCAGGTTTCCCCAGACTTCACCCTATGCACCTCTTCCTACTGCAGAGTTTGCTCTGTACCCTGTCTCTGTAATAGACCTCAACTACATGCTGAGTCTTGTGATTCTTCTTAGGAGCTTATTAAATTTGCGGGGGATCTGGGGGACCCCTGAAACACATTCATGTATCAACTTCAAAAAAATACATATAAGTGCTTATGTGAAAGGAAATATAGACATGATTTATAATAGAATGATACACTTTTCAATAGGCAAAAGCTCAGGCATGACTCCCCTACAGGGCGTAATGAAGTGGTCAGATGCCTGCAGAGAGGAATCAGTGCTTATGTGACACCATAAATACAAACTGTTACAGGTTTCTTGTGTTGGGGACTCGGATATAACGAGTGCCACCATAAGCAATGATGTGTTTTCCGGACACGGTGAACAATTCTCGGTAAAATTAGAAAGAAAACAGAGCTCCATTCTTCTCTTAAACCATTCTCACAAAATTCAGCTGATATTAAAACCATGCCCCCAATACTTTGAGTTTCTAAGTAAAGTGGTGTGAGATGCACTGCTCAGATAATCATGAGCATGCAGGAAGGTGGGGGGGGGCATATCTTAAGGGACGGGGTGTGGCATCTGTGCCTCCGGTCTCTGAAACGTCCACGCACTTCCCAAACGTGTGTCAACCAACGATATGCTCCCAACACCTTCTTCTTAAGGTGTGATGCCACCCTGTTCAGAACTACTGGTCTAGGAGAACCCACTAAGGATGCTGTGGGGCCCACCCAGACGCAGGACTTGTGGAAAATTGGAGATCAGGCAGATGGTGATGGTAAGAGTTGATAACAGTACCAAGGAACAAAAATAAAGAAGATGGGAGTATCCCTCGTAGCCGAGAGCCGACTCGAGTTCAATTTTGTTTGTAAGCACCTGCAATGTAGGGGCTGCTGAGCAAGGTGGGAAAGGACAAGGCAAACCAGAGGCCAGGGAGGAGAAGTGCTTCTATTCAGGGGCAAAGGGTCACTCCAATTATTGCCAGAGGTGATGATGATACAGAAGAAACTGTTTTTCATGCTTGAGCAGAAGGTCACAGAGAGAGCACGGCGAATATCAAGTATATCTGCCATTCAGCTGGGGACAGCGTGTGGAGGGAGAACCGTAAAAATAGTTACGGTTGGAACAACTAAAATTGTCACCAGCTAGACCCCAAGACCTGGCCTTTACTGCCCACCTGCTTGTACTCACTAACCGTTGTCTTGTATTTTTCTCTAAGCTCTTCTTTCTGGCTTTCCTCTTAACTCTGGTAAATGGGTAAATGAAATCCTAAACCCCTCCTCAGGTGATGGTGACTGCTTTGACAGACAGCACCCCACCCCCACCACCCCAGGCCCAGACCACCCAGACTGTTTGAGCTAAATCCCTGACTCATGCCTGCGCAGATGGACCTTGGAGTGAGCCCCAGAATGACTGGCAATTACCTTTACCTCATTATAATACTAAAAATTCCACTTAAGGAGGAGCCTTAGCTTCATTTACATAACAGACAACAAATGCATAGGCGTGTTTCCTTAATGTGCACGTGTGACCTTATGCCTGCCTCTACATCCAATGACAAGGCTTCCCTATCTAAATATTCATCCTAAACCTAAACAAAAGGTACCCATTCACCCTCTCTGCTTTGGAACCTATTCCCTTCCATGTCTCCTTATGTGCTACAAATAGAGTTTTCTTTGTGCAACTGCTCACCTGGGGTAGTTGATGTGACTCACCAAGGAGACAACTCACTTTGTTTAGGTTACAAAATGACCCTCACAGCTACTATGTGTCAGGCCTGGTCCAGAGCCTTATGTGTTATTTCAATCCTCACAACTTCCCTATGAGGTGTCAAGGGTTATTAGTCCCATTTTACAGATGAAGCAACAGATGCAGGGAAAGGTAAAATAACTTGCTCAAGTTAAAAACCTAGATAGTCTGGCTCTAGAGTGCATGCTCATAACTTCTATGCCGTGAAGAATGAACGAGGAGCTGTTATAATCACACTAAAAAGTTCATAGGATCTTCTGAGTCTGTGTTGACTCATGACCTTGAAATCTGTTTACTGATTGTCGTTTTTACATAAAGGTCTCCAAAAATAGTCGGGTTTAAATGTATTTCAGTTGAGTTTCTGAGATTTGATGGAGCTGCAACTTGGATTTCACAAAGCCCTGACAGGGCCCAAGGTGGACCCTGCACCTGTCAACGTGTGCAGGTGCGGGGGTGGGGGAGGGGAGCAGAACACTATGATATGATAGTTAAAAGACTGGCTTTAAAGTCAGACTCAAGTTCTCGGCGGGGGAGGGGAACACTATGGTATAATAAAGGACTGGCTTTAAAGTCAGACTCAAGTTCAAATCCAAGCTGAAGCAACCCCCGTCTGAGCAATTTTATTTATCATCTGCACAACAGGAATCTATTTCCTCATAGTGTTTTATGGTACTAAATGGAGATACTGCAGGTAAAGCACTGAATGACGTTGTGTCTTACACAGAAAGTGGGGATGGGAGGCCGAGGGGGCCAGAGAAAAGCACTTATGGGTATTCCTCCATATTTACTAAAACTATAGCAGAGCCAGCTCACTGAGTGAAGAAAGTGTTAGCCAGGCTTTGCTTATGTCATAGTAATAATGGGTCCACCATGATGGGTTTCCACTTAACAAAGTACACAGCACGGCCTTTGCAGGGAAATAAGATCTGGATTCTAGACTTGATAACTCAATGCCTTCGGGAAGGTCTGCAGTTCATTTCAGTATCTACACAGTGAGGGCCAGAATGCCCACTTTATAAAGTATGGGGGGCAGTCAATGAGAAAATTTATAAAAAGCATCATACTTGTCCCACAGGAGATGCTCAGTACGTGGTAGTTGTTAGTATTCTCTACAACAGGGATTTGCAAACCTATGGGCTACATCTCTGTTTTTAGAAATACGATTTTAAAGGAACACAGCCCTGTTCATTTATTTATATACCATCTATGGCTGCTGTGGCCTACAATGGCAGAGTGAGTAGGTCAGACAGATACCTTATAGCCTTCAAAAACTAAAATAGTTATTATCTAGGCCTTTGTGGGAAAAAGTGTTTTCTGATGGCCCATCTAGACGCGGAGTTTCTCAGACTATAGCGTACATCAGAATCACCCTCAGGACTGGATGAAACCCACATTGCTGGGCGCTCTCCCCACCTTTCTGGTTCAGGTCTGCAGTGAACCTGAGAATGTGTGTTTCTCACTTGGTTGCCAGATGATCCTGATGCTGCTGGTCCTGGGACCTTACAGGGAGAAGAAAGGAACTAGAGAAACTTGTCAAATCTCTTTCTGCAATGTCTTTTTCTCCTTCCTTCCTTCCTTCCTCTCTTCCTTCTTTCTTCCTTTCCTTTCCTTCCCTTCCCTTCCCTTTCCTTTCCTTTCCTTTCCTTTCCTTTCCTTTCCTTTCCTTTCCTTTTCCCTTTTCTTTCTTTTCAGATTTATTTTACAGAGAGGTGGGGAGGAGGCAGAGGGAGAGGGAGACAGAATTCCAAGCAGACTCCACACTGAGCATGGAGCGCAACATAGGGCTGGATCCCAGGACCCTGAGATCATGACGCGAGCCTAAAACCAAGAGCTAGATGCTTAACTGACTACACCACCCAAGCACCCCTCTTTTCTGCAATTTCAATAGGATACATATCATAGGTTTGCTCTGTGGCTGTAGATACAGAAATAAGAGGCATTTATTTTCTCCATCTGTGCTCCAGCCAGATTTCCAGATTTCAGAACTAGTGATGTTCACTTCTTGTCCCCTGGTCCCCAGTACAGTCCAAAGACACAACAGACAAGACCCAAGCTTTCTGTTTCTCATTATTCCAACTAGAGTCAGTTCCTTTCTCGTAATGGAAGCAGAAGCAGAAGGTCTGAGTTTTATTTTCCTTCAGCCTCCTTTATCCCTCTACCAAGGCTTCACTGAAATACACATCCCCATGTTACCCTCCTGAACTCCTTTCCAGGTTTTAAAAATTATATTCAGCGACACGCACAGAAGTAAAACAAATTAACAGAAAGTTCTTGTAAATGAGACTCCATGTTTTTCCATTCAGTGTTCTGTTTGGTTGTTTTTTTGAAAGGGTGAGTAGGAGGAGGTTGGAAGACAATTGGCTTATTGGTGCTTCTGATAGTTATGCTGAGGGACTAAGGACAGTTAATTCCTTGCTGTGTTCCCCCCAGGGCTCCCAGGAACTCAGGAGAATGAAAGTATTTTAGCCCAAGGAACAAAGGACCAAGGTGCAATGTGGGTTCTGTGGCCAACAGCAAAAAAGATATTTTGGGGACACGAGTCACTCCCCAAATAACACCACAGAGATAATAGCATAGATGAGCTTATTCTACCCATCTGCTGAGCACTTGAATATCCTTAATGTTGCTTCCAGCAGAAGTGAAAATAATACAAGCGACTCTTCTGTCACTGGGGCTGACAAAGGAAAATATTCATCTTTTGCTCAATGAAATCCTGAAGCTATTCAGTGTTCGGAAGAATAAAATACACTAATTATCAAAAGAACATAAAGCAGGTTAGTGGCATTTGATGGACTTTTAATTTAAAAAATTATATATGAATATATTCTTTTTTTTTTTTTTTTTTTTTTTTTTTTAA
>LNAC01000406.1:1514726-1547537 GCA_002007465.1 Ailurus styani
AATCTAATATCACAGGACACTATTACTTAAACAAAATATAGACATTTAGTTGAGACACATGATCTGCCTAATTAAGAGTTGTTGTTTTTTTTTTTTTTAAAGATTTTATTTATTTATTTCACAGAGGGAGAGAGATCACAAGTAGGCAGAGGCAGGCAGAGAGAGAGGGGGAAGCAGGCTCCCTGCTGAGCAGAGAGCCCGATGCGGGCCTCGATCCCAGGACGCTGAGATCATGACCTGAGCCGAAAGCAGAGGCTTTAACCCACTGAGCCACCCAGGCGCCCACAAATTCCCCTCTCCTTACCCCCATCACTTCTATTCTTTCTCCCAGAAGTAACCATTGTTTATACTTGATGTACGTCCTTCCAGAACATTTCTAATGCATGCAATTTATAAACACATACTGCATTAATTATGCTTTTTTGTTTGTTTGTTTTACGTAATTTTGACACTTTGACATCATTGGAGGCTTGCTGACTCTGGAAAGACTATTTCTCCCAGGGTCGGCCATTTCCTAGTTGTAATAAACACTTGCCTGAGAGTTGTTCTCCATATGCAATCTAACCAATCCAAAACCCATATTCCTCAACCTTCTCCTTTACTGGGTTTCAGTCTATTATACTGTCACACTATACCCCTGCCCTAATCACCCCAGGGTTAGATATCAGATACCAAAGGGCAGCCCCTCCACTCCCAGAGCCTGCTGAAATTATTCAAACTAGTCAATCCTAAATCATTTTACTGGCCTCACCAATTCTTTCCAGCAGAAACCACAATGAAGCCTCTTATCCATGTTTTCCCCTCACTCTCTCTGCCTCCTGATCAATCCTGGGGCTTCCCTGGGCTACCCCTGCAGAGCATGGCAAACATCTTTCTCTTGGAACTGTAACAAAGTATCTTTTTTTTTTTTTTTTTTTTAAAGAGAGGGATCACAAGTTGGCAGAGAGGCGGCAGAGAGAGGGGGAAGCAGGCTCCCCGCTGAGCAGGGAGCCCGTTGGAGGGCTCGATCCCAGGACCCTGAGATCATGACCTGAGCCGAAGGCAGAGGGTTTAACCCACTGAGCCATCCAGGTGCCCTACAAAGTACCTTTTCAATGGTGATAGTCTCCTCATGTGTTGGCCTCAGTATACCTGAGTAATGATAAAACTTGCATTTTAAAACAAATGCTACACCCATTTAAAAAAATTGATGATGGTACTATGCATATTCTACAACTTTTTATCTTATTTTTTTAATGAAATAGAGTATTTTTTTAAGACTTTATTTATTTATTTGACACAGAGAGAGAGAGAGATCAGATCACAAGTAGGTAGAGAGGCAGGCAGAGAGAGAGGAGGAAGCAGGCTCTCCGCTGAGCAGGGAGCCCGATGCAGGGCTCGATCCCAGGACCCTGGGATCACGACCTGAGCCGAAGGCAGAGGCTTTATGAGCCACCCAGGCGCCCTGAAATAGAGTATTTTAGAGCTCTTTTTGAGCCAGAAGATGTAGGTAAATCTTACTTTTCTCCATGCATAGTGTTCTATCACACAAAAGAAAGATCCTTCATTTAATCTTTTCCTCAGTAAAGGCTACTTTGGTTGTTTCCAAGTCATTGTTCTTCTGAACAGTGTTGTAATAAACACCTGGAAAAATCTGTACATGCATATGTGTAAGAATTTCTACAGGAGAGATACCAAGAAAAGGCATTTCTGGGACTGAGAACATACACACTGACATTTTTGTGATACACAGCTGAATAACATTCCATACAAATACAAAAAAGTACCAATTCATACTCAACTATATTCATTTATCAGGTACCAAATATTGAATGTCAGTTTTCAAAATTTTTGTAAATGTTTCTGATTGCTGTTTTATTTCCATTTAAGTGATTCCTAATGCACTTAATCTTTTATTGGGTATTTGGAAATATTTTTCCTATGAAAATAATTTTTTTCACAGGATACTTTGCTTTGAACCTTTCCCTTCTCCAAGGTTTTGATTATTTATCCTTACTGATTTGTAGGGGCTCTTTATATAGCATGGGTATTAATATAGGCATTTTTTTGTTGTCTTTCTTGTTTTTTGTCTCTTAACTCTATGCTGTCTTTTGTAACAGGGATTTTGTTTGTTTGTTTGTTTGGTTTGATTTTGCATTTTTTTTGTGGGGTCCCTCTTGTAGGACTAATGTACTTTTTTTTAATTATTATTATTATTTGCCCCAGGGGTACAGGTCTGTGAATCATCAGGCTTACACCTTTCACAGCACTCCTCAAAGCACAAACCCTCCCAATGTCCATAACACATCCACCCTATCCCTACCCTCCTACCCCCTGATTTTGCATTTAAATATGTTATTATATTTTGCAATTAAATATGTTATTCATTAAATATATTAAATATAGAGATATATTTGCATATAAATATATTTTATTTCCTTTTTTTGGCATCCAGGTTTTGTGTCTTGCTAGAAACACCTTACTACCAAAAATTTATAAAACCATTCTCCTGTATTTTTTATATTTAATACTTCATTTGAAATTTATTTTCACTTGTATTGTGAGTTGGAGCTATAAACTAATTTTTTTGGAAATACATCGATCAATGCCTCTTTCTCTATTGATTTAAAATATTTCTATCATAAACAGATCTTCCACTTAGACATTATTTCTAAACATCATTTTGTTTCTTTCTTTTGTTTTTCCACTTTTGAGCCAATAACATACTGCCTTAGTTAGAGCTTTTAAAATTTGTTTCGAAATTCAGTAGGCAAGTCCCCCTTCATACTCTCTTTTTCCAAAATTTCCTTCTAGTTCTTACCAAAGTACATAAAATACCCTAATAAGATTTGATATAATGCCCATTAATTTGGGGAATTAATATTATTACTTTTACACTGTTGGGTCGTCCCATCCATAGACACTGCATTCTTGCATATTATATTATCTCATACTGTCTAATACAATTTTACAGTTTGCCTCAAATATGATTTATAGAGCTCTCAAATGGACATATTTCTAGGTATAAATGCTTGTGTTTGTTGTTAATATTAATCCAGTTTCTGCAATAACTTTCTAATTAGCCATTTGTATGTAGAAATGATTTAGACTTTTTTGTACTTTTACATTACACATTAGAGAATTTTCTCTGTTTGTAAAGCTTTTCTGTAATACCCTGGACTCCATGGATAATATTATTCAGAAACAGTAATAACTATGTGTCTCCCTTTCTTATACATATGCCGCATATTTCTTCACCTTTCTTACTGGATTGACTAGTAAAAATTAATTATACATATGCCACATATTTCTTCACTTTTCTTACTGGATTGACTAGTAAAAATTAAATAGCAATAGATAAAAATGTATTTGTATGTTTTATGATTTTAATTTAAATGTTTCACCTTTGAATATCAAACATAATACTTGCTGTAGGATCCTAATAGACAACTATTATCAAGTCTCTTCTAGCTTACGAAGACTTTTTTTTTTCTCTCTTTAGGTAATAATGTATAACTTCTGGCAGTCATTGAGATGATCATACGATTTTTTTTAATTAGATGATTACATTAATGGATTCATTAAAGTTAGACCTTTGTATTACCAGAATAAGCTTTGCTTGGTAATAATTCATTATAAATTTTAATACATCACTGGATTTTTCAAACAATATGTTGACCTTTATAAGGACTGCACTGCAGGATGGAATGAGGAGAGCTCTTCCATGCATCAGAATTACAAGGCCTACTTTAATACTGAGTATAACCAAAATACACTCTCGTACCATTTCTTACCTTTTTCCAGAAGTGCTTTGTGATCTACAGAAGACAGTAGGTTTTTTACCTACAAGTGTTTAATTTTGGAAGAAAAAAATTGCACATTTGGAAGGAGGTCAGATGTGTACTTGAAAATAAGGGGACCCACAGAATCTGATATAAACAACAGAGAAAATGACATAAAAGTCTTTAAAAATGTCATGGTGATTGCTTGAGGGAGTAAAACATCACACCGTTTTGTTTGGTTTTGCTTCTAGTTCATTCTGTTAACTTCTGGGACATGTGACAGAAAGTTCTGTTGATTAAGGGGAAGGGGGCTGGTTTAGTCTTCATTACTGTCCCCCCAGGGATATAGAAATGCACGTATTTTATCTATGTGTTCATGATGCTATAAATATGCCTTTCCAAGAATGTAATTGTTGCCATTACTGTAAGCGCTACTTGAAGAGGTGGGCATAGGGAGAAGTGGAGAAAAAATCTTGCTGCTAATAGCAGCAAACCCGGCGTGGAATGCCAGATAAAGACATAACGTTCTAAGTCCTGCTTGTCCACACAGCTCACACTTTTCTGGGGACTTCAGTCCACCAAATATCTATACGAGAAGGCCACACCCTTACTACCTCCCAGCACTGGGGGTGGGTATGAGGGGTCCTCCGAGTGAGTGGTCCTTGTGGTTGGCCGTGAAGTCAGGTGCCCCTCGTTTTGGTGACAGCTTTGCTGTTCACAAGAACAGCTTCACAGGCAAAGACTGACTTGGAATAAAAGGCAAGGCTTTCTTTGCCTTTTATTTGTTATTTGTCAATGTTTTATTTATTTATTTATTTTTGGTCAATGTTTAAGAGGAAGTTATTTGTCAGTGTATGAAAGTATTTAGGTTTTTTTGTTGTTGTTTGTTTTATTTATTTATTTTTTCCATATGTGTTTCATGAGTCAGAGACTTTGACTTTGTGTTCATGTGGGTTCTTCTTGCCCAGGGTCAGTACCTGGGTTACCCCCCATCTTCTCAGACTGAGTTGGGAAACTTTCCAGCTGAAATGTCAAAAGTCATTTGTGTCAAAGAGATAGGGTAGTAAGTACACCCTTGTGAAACTCTCTGCGGCTTTGTTTAAGGAAAGATCTTTGCCCTCCCAGCTACTTTCTGGGTCACTGGCTGGCTGAAGTTTCCTGCCTCCTCTTGAGATGATTTTCCTCTTTTTATCTTCTTTAGAATATTATGCATTCAATTTTACTGGTATAAAGCTCTCCTTATCTTTAGTTCACACCATTTTCTAATTCCTAATGTCATTTATTTGCTTTTTTACTCTTTTTGCCTACATCAGGACTGTTCAAATTTCTCTCTTTGTTGGGGAGGTCTGTGTTGATTTTTTTTTTTTCACTTTCCTGCCTTTCCTGGATTGATTAATTTTTCTTTGTTCTGATTTTCACTCAAATAGTTATTACACTTATAATAACCCCATTCTCATTGTTTTCCTTTTAATCTGTAACTGCCACTTAATTTCATGTCAATTAATTGTATTTTATCCACATAAAATGCATAAAAATTTAAAAGTCAAATATTGATAAATGGATTATAATTAAAGCAAAAATTTAAAAGTATCTTATCCTATTCTTCTCCACCTCTTGGGCCTATATTCTATTACTAGGTTTCTCTAGTATTTGGCTTCAGTTTTCATAATAACCATCATAGTTATGCCTTATAAAGTACTTACTGCATATCAGACTCTATTCTAGAAATTTATACATAGGAAAGGAAACCATCAACAAAATGAAAAGCCAGCCTACTGAGTGGGAGAACAAATTTGCAAAACACATAGCTGATAAGGGGTCAACATCTCAAATATATAGAGAACTCATACATCTATAGTAAAGAAACAATTTGATTTAAAAATGGGTGGAGAAATGAACTAGACATTTTCCCAAAGAAGACATCCAGATGGCCAACAGACACATGAAAAAGTGCTCAACATTAATCATCATCAGGGAAATACACATGAAAACTCACAATTGCTAGCTAGCATGACTAGTATCAAAAAACAAGAAATCAGAAGAGACAGTGAGAATACAGAGAAAAGAGAATCCTTGTGCATTGTGGTTGGAGGAAGTGTAAACTGATGCGGCCACCATGGGAAATAGTATGGGGGTTCCTCAAAAAATTAAAAACAGGACTAATACATGATCTAGGAATTCCACTTTCGGGTATATATTCAAAGGAAATGAAATCATAGTCTTGAATACACATCTATGCTTTCCTATTCACTACAGCATTATTCACAGTAGCCAAGACATAGAAACAATGTTAAATGTCCATTGATGGATGAATGGATAAGGAAAACACACACACACACACAAATATTATTCAGCCATAAAAAGAAGAAAATCCTGCCATTTGCAATAACTTGCATGGACCTTGAGGTTATTCTACTAAATGAAGTAAGTCAGACAGAGAAAGACAAATACTGATCTCACTCATATATGGAATCTAAAACAAAAACAAAAATAAAAACAAAACAAAAACAAAAACAACAAAGCAAACAAACTCACAGAAACAAAGAACAGATTAATAGTTGCCAAAAGTGAGGAGTGGAGGGTAGGACGAATGAGTAGTGATCTCTGATCAAAAGGTACAAACTTCCAGTTATAACATAAATAATTTTTTTAAAATAAGAAAAATATACAAATATTAAGTCATTTAATTCTTATTAACTGGTATTACTGATGGGAATACTGTGGTTCAGAGTCATTAAGAAACTTCCTTAAGGTCACACAGGAAGTAAATTGCAGAACTGGGATTCAAATTAAGGCAGTGTATATTACAAAGGACCACCTCTCAAAAATGCTTTGGTAGCATGTGTTAGTTATCTCTTGATTTATCAACTTTAGACATCCTCTATTGACTTCACATTATGATAAATAAAGACTAAGCTCTCCTGTTACATACCCTCACCTCCTGCCTCCCCTTCTTATCCTTCTAAGACAGTAATTTGCAACTGCTATCTAAATCCATAAAAGATGTATTATCAGGACCATTGATTGCACAGTTAATCAAGTAGTGCACTATTTTTACTACACTATTTCATAATACTAATTCAAGATGGTGACCTCTTTCATAAAAAATGCCTTACTTTCTTAAAAGTAATTTAAAAAATCCAATTTCATTCTGAAACCCTGTATTTTTCCCTATGATTTCCAAACTGCCCATCAATAATCTCTTCCATATTTTGTAATATAAAGTTTCCTTTTTCTTAAAGTTCCTTTTTTTCTTTCCCTTCCCCCTAGATCCCTCTCCCCAGAGCCCTGTCTGGAGGGAGTGGATCACAAAGCCTGCTGCACAACATTTTATTTTTTTTTTACAACATTGTATTTTGTTTATTTGTGGGACTGCCCTTTACCATCATTCTGAGTCTTCTCTCTGCTGCTTTCCTGTGTCAGATCTTCTGTTAACCGAATCCCACGCTTTCCCACTACCACTATGCTGTGGTAGCTTTAAGAAACAGTATACCTGCTATTTTTTGTGTAAGTCCCTGTAAGCTGGAAATTGTCTTTAGTCTACCCTCATGCTTGATTCATGTTTGGTTGGTCATCACAGGTTGAACACATCAATCCACTGTTAGTTAGCTCAACAGAGGTGCTTCTGAGAAATCTGAGGCTATTCAGACTGTCATTCCTACTTTGTGACCTATCATTGCCCCCTTATCCTGTGGTGACTCCTGCCTTTAAGGAAATTTTCTCCCCAAGTGTTCTAAAATTTCATGATACATTTGACATGGGTATTTCTTTAATCACAGGGATAGGTACTCATTGGGCCTTTCAATCTGAATGTTTATGCTCTCCCTTGCTTGGGAATTACCTTATTCATTACATAATTGCCCTCTTGTATATTCTCTGTGGTCTCTTTCTGGTATTCCTATGTTCCTATTCCTACATTGTTTCTTTAATTTCCTTGTTTGGGGGCCCCAATATTTCATCAATTTTTCTCAACTTTCTGTAGATTACCTATATTTAACTTTCCAACCCTCCTACTTAATCTTTTATTTTGGTTACCATAATTTAATTTATTTTGGTTACCATAATTTGATATTCAAGAATTCCTAAATTCCTCTATTCTCTTTTCATAGTAACGATTTCTTTACGGATGGATTTAGTGTTTTCTCTCATATATGTTTTTATTTTCAATTTTCTTCTCCTCACTGAGTTATTCTTATTACTTCTGGATCTTTTTTCCCATTAATTGTTGGTTTGGCCTCTTATTTTTGAATTTGTCCTGAAATGGCTGGTCATCCTTGACTGTCCATAAACATATGAGGATGTATTTCGAAAAGCTGATTAGAAGCTCCTGTCCGTGGCTGGGCTCAGTGAGGATGATGAAGTGACCTTCCCCCTGGGGACAGCTCCAAATGTCAGGAACTGGAAGCTGTTCAGTTACTTTTGGGATGAATCCCCCAATCCTCCTCCCGAGCTGGGAGCAGGGTGGTGTAGCCCTGCCACGTTGGTGTTCTGGAGCTGGACAGAAGAAGTGCTGGTGGGGATGGGGATTCTCTACAGTGTAGCATGTAGACTTTCGCTTAACTCCTTCTTTTCAGTCCTATTACCTGCTCTGGCCTTTGGCTATACTGGTATCTCTGAGCACAGAACCCTTCCTGCTCAATTTCTTCACAGGATCCATGCATTGCTTTGTGCATGCATGTGAGTGATGAAAAGGGAAGTGAATCTGGAGGTCTGGCTACTCTAGCCACTGACACAACCCTTTTCTCTCTGGCATCTAGGGGTCTCCAAGTGGTACCAACCAAAGGGCTCTGCAGGGAGAGTTACTTTCCTTTGCTGCTGGCCTAGGGCCAACACTTTGGCTGTAGCTTCTTCTACTTCATCCATTCAGCTCATATTCCTTGACTTGCTTTACTTTTGTTAAAACTTACAGAAATATTTCTTTTTTTAAGATTTATTTATTTGAGAGAGAGAGATAAGGATAGAGAGAGAGCACAAGCAGGGAGGAGAGGGAGAAGCAGGCTCCCTGTTCTTAAATGGAGCCTGATACAGTACTCGATCCCAGGACCCCGGTATCATGACCTGAGCTGAAGGCAGCCACTTAACCAACTGAACCACCCAGGTGCTCCTAAAAACTCATAGAAGTCTTTCGTTTACTTTTGTTCCCTCTTCTGCACTGTTTTTCTCTTGTGGAATAATACCTTACTTCTATGGTAAAGAGTGCTGGGGGGCGCCTGGGTGGCTCAGTGGGTTAAAGCCGCTGCCTTCGGCTCAGGTCATGATCCCAGGGTCCTGGGATCGAGGCCCACATCGGGCTCTCTGCTCAGCGGGGAGCCTGCTTCCTCCTCTCTCCTCTCTCTCTGCCTGCCTCTCTGCCTACTTGTGATCTCTCTCTCTGTGTCAAATGAATAAATAATAAAAAATCTTTAAAAAAAAAAAAAGAGTGCTGGGAATAGGATTCCTGGCTGAAAAAGAGTACATATTTTTAATTTTAATACACAGTGCTGGCTGGCTCTCCAAAAGTGTAACACTTCATATACATGAGAGGACACACTCCATGGTATTCATTACTTTTTCCCTCCTTAATTATTGCTATTAATTGTATTAAATATATATCTAATTGCTACCTAAATTTTAATTACCATGAAGTATCTAGTGAATTTCAGTATCTTTTGAAATGTTTGTTGACCATTTGGCTTTGCACTTCTATCAACTGCTTTCCTATATATTTGATCAACTATCTACCGTCTCAGAGGTTCCCTGCTTAACAATTTGTAAGAGTTTTTTTGTATATTGGAGATATTTATCCCTTGTGTCTCAAGTAGTTTTCCCCTGAATCAATTGTTTATATTTTGACTAATGATATATTTTTTTAACTGTATGAGTTTTTTACTATTTATAGAATCAAATATGTTCACTTTTCCTGTATAGCCTCTGGGTTTTCTTAATTTGATTACACATGTGGTATCCCATATTATTTTGTAATATCTGTAATTTCCTTTACATTTACATCTTTAAGCTATCTAGACTTTGTTTATTTATATAGTGCATGATAACCAATTATAACTATTTTCTGTGTACCTATTTTTTCCAGATATATAGCTAGTAGTATAAGCACCCACTTTCAAACAATCTGCCTGTTTTTTACAGAATTAAAATGCTGACTTCATTACATATTTTCATATATACTAAGATTTATTTCTGAATCTTGTATTCTAGTCCCCTGGTCTGTTTGTCTATTCCTATACAAAGACCATATTGATTTTTAACTAGAGCACCTTTAGTGTATGTTCTGATATCTGGTGAAATAGGTTCCCCTGACTTTAATTCTTTTTTCACGCTTTTCTTAAATTTTTTCTTCATAGGCATTTATTCTTCCAAAACTGTATTTGAAAATTTTAGTCTAATTCTGATATTTTGGTGTGTGACTTTTATGATGGGGTTCGGTATATTTTTTCCAGAATATTCCTCTTAAAATTTATTCCAAAATGCATTACAGTTTTATTCCTGTCTATAAGAAGGATGCATTTTCCACTCCGAGGTGCTTATTGTAAGAAGGCATGAACCATTAATTTGTGTTATATTTACCTTTCAGTGAACAAGGTTACCATTTTGTATTACTTTTTAAAAATTGGAAATGATTGCTAAGTATGCATTTTAAAATGAGTGAAAGTGATACTTGTAGTTCTACTTTTCCAAAATTTACACCTGCATTTCATTTTCGTGTCTCAATGCATTTACTGGAACCTCCAATACAATGTAGTATAATAATGGTGATATCAAGTGCTATTGTTTATTTTCAGATTTTAGTTGAAATGGTTTCTGGTTTTTTTTTAGTTTGCCAAAATACTTGCTTTTCAAAAAACTGTTACATATTCTCTATTATGTGTAATTTGTTTCCATCTTCTCTAGTTTACTTAGAATTTTTATTGGGAACGGGTATTGAGCTTTCCAAGAGCATTTCCAATGTCTTTTGTCTTGGCCATATGGTTTTTCTACGTTAATTTGTTGAAGTTCTTATACTGCATTCTGTTAGTATATTTCCTGATATTGAAGCACTGTGGAATTACTGGAATTACCTCATTTGGTTATAGTGTATTTTTAAAGACATTTCTTGATTCTGTTTGCAAATATTTCCTTTAAATTGTATGAATCCAAATTCATGCATGCTATTTGTCTATAGTTTTCATATATGTATTGCCTTTACTTGATTTTTGTATTATAGTTATGATGGTTTCATCTTTCATATAGTCTGAAATGATTCAGATAATATTGGTATTACATGCTTTTTTAAAGGTCAGATAAAGCTCAGGTGTAAGCCCATCTGTTCCCGGGGACTTTTTCAGTGGTAGATCTTTAATCACCTTTCCAGTGTCTTCTGTTGTACACTTCATTTTTTTGGTCTATATTTGGCTAGGCAATAGTTACTTCAAATTTGTTTCTATAGATTTGACATTTATTATAAACTTTCATTTTTTTCTCTCTTGTATTTGTGACTATGTTTTTTTTCTCTCTCATTCTAATATAGTTCAGCTGCCCTCTTTCCTTGTTTGATTAAAGGACAAAGTTTAATGATTTTATTGGTAATTTAAAAATACCTTTGGAAATATACATACTAACACATACATACATACATATAGGAATCTTCTACTTATTAATCTCAGCTTTTATTTTCAACTATTTCCACTTGGTATTTTCCTTAGGTTTCTCTTGTCCTTTTACAATTTCTTTTTTTTTTTTTAAGGTTTTATTTANCGGCGGAGGGGGGGGGGGGGGGGGGGCGGGGAGCAGAGGGAGAAGCAGATTCCTCATTGAACAGGGAGCCTCAGGCCTGATCCCAGGACCCTGAGATCATGACCTAAGCCAAAGGCAGGAGCTTAACCAACTGAGCCACCCAGGCACCCCAACCTTTTCTTAATTTCTTAAAATGAGGATTAAGTCACTTTTTTATTGGGACACCTGAGTGGCTCAGTAAGTTAAGCATCCAACTCCTGGTTTCGGCTCAGGTCGTGATCTCAGGGTCCTGAGAATGAACCCTGTGTTGGGCACCATGCTCAGTGGGGAGTCTGAGATTATCTCCCTTTCCCTCTGCCCCTCCTCCTGCTCTCTCTCATAAAATAAATAAATCTTTTTTAAAAAGTCACTTTATTATTTTTCTTTATTTTCTAACACTAAAAACATTCAAAGATATTCAATTTCCATATTCTCTATGTCCCATGTACAAATTCTGCTTGTGTCCCTACCCATAGATTTTGGTTTGAAGTCTATTTCTTTGCATAGCTTCACAGTTTGTAATGCCAGATTTGCAATCCTCTTTGATCGAAGGATTGTCTAGGAGTATAGTTTATAATTTCCAACTAACAACATGTTTGATAACATTTTATAATTTATTTTTATTTCATTAGCTTATTATCAGAGAATCAGCCTGTAAAATCCACACTTTTTATTTCATTAAGGTTTTCTCTGTGTCTAAGGCATAATTGATTTTTCTGTAGGCATATGAAAATAATGGATATGCCTTACTGAAACGAGGCAGGCTTTTGTATAAAGCTATTACATCAAGATTATTGATTATATTATTTGTTTCTTTATAACTTACCTATTTATTATTTGTCTATCGAAGCTGCCTATTTCTGAAAGAATCCATGTCTTTGTGTTCTGAAGTTTCTCTCTACCAGTAAATAGTATATTTTTTACTATATTCTCTTGGCATTTAGGGTTCTGCTTTGTATAGTAGCTGCTGTGGTATTTGGTGCATACAATTTTATGAATACATTTTTATTCAGGTCTTATAATTTTTTTATTATCTAATGTCTTTGTCTGTTTCAGGCTTTTAATCTTAAATTTTACTCTATCTGTTTTGATTCCTCCATACCTGTTTTCTTTTCATTTGCATTATTCAGGTCATTTGTTCATTTTCCCTTTATCACTTCTTCTTCTTTTTCTTTTTTTTTAAGTAAACACCTTATCACTGGGTGTTATTATCCAACACAATCTGACAATCTCGGATAGGGTCTTGGACCACTATCTTATTCTTTTTATTCTATCTTGCTTTATATCTCTTATGTTACATTGTTCTATCTCTCTACAATTCAATATTTCAAGTTGCGATTAGTTTCATTTTCCCCCCTTGCTAACTTAAAAGTTCTAGTGTTCGTTTAGCCTGGATAATATACATATTTCCCTCACATTTTGAAAAAAAAAAAAAACATGATACAAACAATTTTCCCCACAGAAACACAACATTTCTATTTTTGCTCTTCCCTTACCTCTTAATTTCAGACCTTAGGTATATTTCCACTTCTCCTATACCTTTCCTTCTCACCTTTGCTCTTTCCTTCCCTCACTACTCTCCACTGCAAGGTTTTACCAAGAATAGCTTAGCATTGGGTGCCTGGGTGGCTCTGTGGGTTAAGCCTCTGCCTTCGGCTCAGGTCATGATCTCAGGGTCCTGGGATCGAGCCCCACATTGGGCTCTCTGCTCAGTGGGGAGCCTGCTTTCTCCTCTCTCTGCCTGCCTCTCTGCCTACTTGTGGTCTTGCTCTCTGTCAAATAAGTAAAGTCTTAAAAAGAAAAAAAAGAATAGTTAGCATTTTAAGATCTATATTAACAGAATCTCCCTTGCCATACGAGCCATTTGCTTCAAGAGTCTACATGAAATACAGTTTTTAGACATTCTCAGAAATCTATTGCTGTAAATGGATGTGTGTGCTTGCCTGGCTGTCTATAGTATGTCTACATATCATTCTCAGTATCTATCATATTTTCCTTCCATTGATAGTATCTTAATTTACTTTTATTTTAGATAATGCTTTCTAGGGGCACCTAGGTGGCTCAGTCGGTTAAGCTCTGCCTTCGGCTTGGTTCATGGTCCCGGGGTCCTGGGATCGAGCCTGGAGTCAGGTTGCCAGCTTCTCCCTCTCCCTCTGCTCCTCCCCCTGCTTGTGTTCACGCTCTCTCTCTCTCTCTCTCTCTCTCTCTGGGTCAAATAAGTAAATAAAATCTTAAAAAATACTGCTTTTCAACTATTAAGATATGAACACATTTCCACTGCAAAGAATTCAAATTCTACAAGAAGAGTCACATGGCCATCCTCATCTTATTCTTCTTCCTAAAGGCAGCCACTGCTCTTGGTTTGGCATGTATCTTTCCAGACTATTTTCCATATACATACATACATGTACAATTTTCATGTGTATTTAATATAAATGATATCACGTTATCTGTATAGCTTTGTAAATTTGTTCACTTAATATATTCTAGAGATCCTTTTCAGTGAGTAAATAAAGATGAACCTAATTTGTTGCATAATACAGTACAGCATGGGTATAGCATAGTTTGTTTTTTTTTAAAGATTTTATTTATTTATTTATTTATTTATTTATTTATTTATTTATTTATTTTTTAAAGATTTTATTTATTTATTTCACAGCGGGAGAGAGATCACAAGGAGGCAGAGAGGCAGGCAGAGAGAGAGGGGGAAGCAGGCTCCCCGCCAAGCAGAGAGCCCGATGCGGGCCTCGATCCCAGGACCCTGAGATCATGACCTGAGCCGAAGGCAGAGGCTTTAACCCACTGAGCCACCCAGGCGCCCAGATTTTATTTATTTATTAGAGAGAGCACAAGTGAGAGAGAGGGCAGAAGCGGGTGGAGGGGCTGAGGGAGGGAGAGAAGCAGACTCCCCACTAAGTAGGGAGCCCGACATAGGGTTTGATCCCAAGACCCTGGGATCATGATCTGAGTTGAAGGCAAACCCTTAACCAACTGAGCCAGCCAGATGCCCCTGTAGCATGGTGTCCTGATGGGCATTTAGGCTGTTTCTACTGACCGGCTATTGAAAACAATGTCAAGCTTTATAGGTGTCACCCTCTGAACATGAAGGAGGGCTTCTGCAAATATTAGAAAGGTGGAATTTCTGAGTCAAAGAGTAGTGTTTTACTATTACATTGCCAACCAAGAATTGCTGTACTCAACGAACAATACATGAAGTTTAGAGTTTTAACAACAGGGCATGATTCTAGCATTTTCTTAACACCTTTCTACATGCATTACAAAGTGACTATCACATCCATTCAATGAAATAATACTGTTCTTAGTATTGCATCCATTCCCTGAAATAACACTCTTTCATGTGTAACCTATTCTCTGACAGCACTCAGTAGGATCGCATTTCTTTAATGCCGGTATATTGGGGGAGAAATGGATGTCATATTTCAATTTCAACTGCTTAGGAGTGAGGTGAGCATCTTTTCACAGGTTTCTCAACTGTATGTGCTTCCTCTCCTGCCAACTGCCTATTTTCATTCTTTGTCTTCCTTCTCCACATTTTTCTAACTCATAACAAATTCATAATTCTACTTCATAGAAGTTATTTATATATAGATTTTAATCCTTTATTATTATATATGTTAATGTATCCCTCCCAGTCTATTACTTATCTTTACCTAAGTTTATGGACTGTTTGGTCAACAAAAATTTTTAAATTTTGAAGTAATCAAATTTAATATTGCTTTCCTTTGTAACGTCTTGGTTTTATACCTTGTTTGAGAAAGCATTTAATATGCTAAGGTTAAAAATTATTCTTCTGCATTTTTTCAGTATTTATATTTTTCATACATTTATGATATTAGTCCATGTAAAAATTATATTTCTTTATGGTAAAATGGGCTCTAATTATTATTTTTTCAAATGGATTGCCAAATGTCTTCCAACCATTTATGCATTGTTCATTATTCCCATTGCTACCTTTATCATAAGATAAATTCCCATGTAAAAATAGGCATGGGGTGCCCAACTCTTGGTTTGGGTTTGGGTCACGATCTCAGTGTCCTGAGATCAGCCCCATGTTGGGCTCCTGAGGCATGGACTCTGCTTGGGATTCTCCTTCTCCCTCTGCCTCTCCCCAGCTTGCTCTAAATAAATAAATAAATAAATAAATAAATAAATAAATAAAATCTTTAAAATATAGATTTGTTCTCAGATTTCTTTTACATCAATCAATTTATCTCTTCTTGGTTCAAACTCACACTGTTGTAATTATTACAGTTTTTTAGTGTATCATGAAGTATCATAGGATAATTTTCCCTTACTACACTCTACAGTTCTTTATTTTCAAAGCCATCTTGATTATTTGAGAACATTTTTACCCTTTCAGGTGCATTTTATAATCATCTTGACAAGGCCCATAAAAAATTCTGTTGGATTTTGATTGGAAATGGATTTAATTTCAGATTTGCTCTAGGAGAATTAACATTTTTATAACATTGACTTTTCTTATCTCATGGATATACAATAATATTTCCATTTATTCATTTCTTCCCTCCTTTCCTAATTAAAATTTTGTTTCATTCACTTAGATCTCACATATATATCTTATTTGCCTTATTAGGTAGTTCAGATTTTTTATTTATATTATGAATGGAATCTTCCCTCAATGACATTTTCCACTTGGTTGTTACTGTGATGTAAGGAACTTACTGGATTTTGTGTATTCTAATAGTCTACTTCGGTGGACTCAAAAACTTACAAATTTTCAAACCTTCCCTAAAAATTTGTTTCTGCTGAGGAAACTTTAATTTTCCAGTACTAAGCATCTAATTTGATACAATAAATTTAATGTTCAGTTTCAGAATTGGGATTCAAACCTAAGTGTACAGAGTACAACTCCTCTTTATATTATTTTGTGCTGACTCAACAGTCACTGAGTTCCACACCCCCTTTCCACTCCTCCCTCCAGCTTCCCTCTCCCAAGCTGTAGCAGAAATGACTCCTGGTTCCTTGTGAAATCCCTCATTTTACCTACTGAGACCTAGAGAATTTGAATGATTTGTCCAAGTTCATACAACCTAGGACTGGCAGAACTAGATTAGCTTCTGGAATGGTTATTGCCATTTCTTTTTTTTTTTCTTTCTTTCTTTCTTTTTTTTTTTTTTAAAGATTTTATTTATTTATTTGACAGAGTGAGGCACAGTGAAAGAGGGAACACAAGTAGGGGTGTGGGAGAGGGGGAAGCAGGCTTCCCTGCCAAGCAGGGAGCCTGATGTGGGGCTTGATCCCAGGACCCTGGGATCATGACCTGAGCTGAAGGCAGACACTTTAATGACTGAGCCACCCAGGCACCCCGATTATTGCCATGTCTAATATAACAAGAATAACTGACTTACTCTGTCTCTTTTCCAAATTGTATATGCTTCTATACACAGCTTTATCCATTTTAGTATTCTATGATATTTGCGTAGCATTTTATGAATATGTATGAGATGGGCAAATTTCCATGTCATACAAATACTGCTGGCTTTCAATTATACTTCTAATTTTAATCATTTAATTAACTTTTAATTTAATTTTAATAAATTTATTAATACTTTTCGAAAGTAGGAAATGGGTTATATTTACATTGTAACACCATGTAAGTATATCCAAACTGGTTGAAGACAATTCTAAAAATGCTTGGGACTGAAAGCCAATGAAAAGTCATTAAACTTCAAAAGTGCACTGAGTATTAAGAGGCAAGGAGGTATAAAAAATGGGGCAAAAAAAATTAAATAGCTATTGTCAGCAGTTTAATACATTGTACTATGTACAAAGTACTAGGTTATATCACTTAACTTCAAAACATACACACAACAACCACCAAGAGATAAATGTTGTTGTTGTTACTGTCTTTTTGTTTTTTGTTTTTTTTCCTTTCGCAGGAGAGACACTGGAACTTCAGAGGCAAAGTTACTTGTACAAAGTCGTGACACTAGGAGCAGCAAAGACTGAGGTAGAACCTGGCTGTATTTAACCCCAAAGCTCTTATTCTAACTTTTCTATTATTAATCTATTTTCCTTAGAATCCAGCTAAAGATACACATATCTTCCCATTCGACAATGCGGCGTAAGTGCACCAAAGCCTGGGGACATTTTAAACTATTAACTGAGCAATAAAGGCATCTACCAACCAAAAAGCTGGTCTTGTAACTCACTGAACAATTTCCACGAGTGCCTCTGAGGTAGCCCTCATGACATATCTCATCACAAATTAAAAACACAAAGGTCTTTGCAGAATTGATACAAGCAACTACGCTGATGAATATCAAACACGTTAAGCAAATAAGTCAGACACAAGAGAGTATATTTATATGATTCCACTTATATTAAATTCTTAAAAAGGCATAATGAGTCCATAGTGACAGAGAAAGCACATCGGTGGTTGCCTGGGGCTGGGGATTGCCGAGAATAGACTAGGAACGTGAACAAGGGACTCTCTTGGGGGTAGATGATGGATAATGTAAATATTCTCTAGAAGCAGATCACAGCCATTGGCATAATGGCTTTAATGGTTCCTCTTAATTAGGGTAAGGACAAAGATATATCAGGAAGTTGTGCTGGAGGAGTCAGAAAATAATAATACGGGGTTCTAGGGATCTTCGGTGTTTTGGTAATCTGGTCAGAGAATAGCAGCAAAATTTAGCTACTAAAATAAACAGTCTGGAAGCTTTGTGAGCAATCAATTGTGACCATCCATCTAGCTGCACAAAGGGCACACATGAACATCTCAAACGTTCTGTTTTGAAATGGAATTCATGTGCTGGGTTTTTTTTTTTCCTTTTTGCAATGGACATACGATTGTAATGAGAAGATAATTTTGCATCGGAGCCATCAGCTTATAGATTATCTCCTTCATTTCAGCTTTTCTTGTTTTTATGGCAAATTCTGCTGCAGCATTCATGGTAGTGGCATTTTGCACTCATATTATTGTAAGATTTTTACGTTAATTCAAGGATCTTAATGCTTGCTTTGAACAATGTCAAATATAACAGTGAAATATGAGCAAGGCTTATTGGAAAACATCTGTATGCATCTCATAACAAAAAATGCACAACACGTTCTATTTCGAAATTCTGATTTTCTTCACATTAAAATTGCCTTGAAGTATACCCATTATGCAATATGATTCCTATGACATGATCCTTTATCCATTATCCATTCTGATTTAATATTTAGCTATTTAAGAAAAGAACATAAAAGGAAAAATAAACGAAAACAATTCTCTCTTTCAAGGGGACTTGGAATTTAAATTTATAAAGTGAATATTCAGGGCTCTAGTATACTATGCAAAGGTTTCAAAACAGGTATGAAAGAAAGAAGGATATAAAATAGAAAGTGTCCCATACAAGGGGGATGAATAAAAGGTAGAAGGGCAGTTACAGTGCACACCATCATCATGGATTCAATATTAACACAGGATTCATTTCTTAATTAAGAAAGTTAATAGACAGGCTTCACAGGGTCCCTGCACATTTTGAGGTTACCCGCAATTTTTTCACCATATTTAGGGAAAAAACCTACTGCCTTCTTGGATTCTCCAATGATTCCAGGATCTAGCCATATGCCCTTTACCTTCACCTTCAAAACTGACCACCAGATTAGACAGCTGAATTTGGGGTATATCCAACTTATCCACTTCTAGCGTATCTCATACACATATTCTTGCTTGAACATTCACTCTGAGTCACTGAGCTAAAAGCCTACAAGGATCTACTTAAAGCTAAATACTCCAGAGACTCCTCAGAACTACAGATTCCTAGGAAAGTCCAAAAACAACCCAAAAAGCCAAAAGCGGAGAGAAACTAATTTAATACAATATATTTTGGGTCTAGTATCTCATTCCCTCAGACCAGTTTCTCAGAAATATTCATGCTGAGCAAATGCATCACTTTTTACACCTTTCCAGTCCCCCTACTCCCCTGCCCCAGGTTACTAACCTCAAAGGGAGAAAAGGGAAAGAAGTCAGCTTTTGTTCAGCTGAAGCTCTGTGACAGGCAATGTGCTGAACATTTTAGGCACCTGTCTGTGCTTTATTTGTTCGAATGCAAAGTTAGGTTCTAGGAATTTGAGTAATCTGCCAAAGGTCACCCAAGCAAACTGTGGTGGAGTGGGGACTTGAATCCAAGCCAGCTTGGATCTCAGCAGTCTTTCTGCCTGCCTCCATAAAATGTCTCTGCCCCCACTCCTTCCCAAACCTCTTTGGTTCTCTTCCACATGCTTCCTTGGACTTGGAGGATTTCAGCCAACTCACACCATCTAAATTATTTCCCAAAGCCGTCCATTATGCTGCAAGCACATTTCTCAGGACAAGCTCTCCCTCTTCCTTAATTTAGGTAAATTTCAAATGTATTACCCCACCTGCTTGGTGGGAAAGGCACAGTGCTGGAAATCAGGATGCTGGCTTCTAGTCTGATCTAAACAGACAATGTGACTTTGTCCCAGGCACTAATCAATCTAACTATCAGATAGCGAGACAGGTAGATTACATGATCTCAAAAGTTGAGATGTAATATTCCAACTCTATTATTCCTTGGCATAAACATGTTTCTAGGGAAAGTCGTTTGATCATGTTACTAGGTTATTAGATTCATTGTCCTTATTCGGGGAAATATAAATCATGCCCACAATTGTGTTGTCCATAGTTCAGAGTCTTAGGTCCCTGCCCAAATGTATTTAACTTGATTTGTGTCAAGTGTAGCACATTGCTGACTCCAAACAGACCCTTAAATGCCTTCTAACTGGCTAATTTGCTGAAAGCTATACCAATATCCTCTGCATGTGCAGGCCCAGGGAAAGAGAGGAAGGTACAGTTGCAGATGAGGGCAAGGATGTTTCAGGCAGGAAACTTTGAAGCAGAAGGACCCTGGCTAAGGAGCAGCAGTAGCTTCTAGGAATTTCATTTTCCTGTTTGTAAAATAGCAGTAATAATCCAGGATAACAGGAAGGATTCAGTGAGATGACTTCTGTCTACTCTTTTGTCTACTAATAAGGTATAAAGTGACCTCAAAGCAGAAAAAGTGGACATTATATTAGTTCTTGATTTGAGACACAAGGCTGAGGGTAACTGATAGAAATTGACCCAGGAATGAGACACAAGGTGCTAAAAAGACAAGCAAGGCTGCTACAACTGGGTTGTATAATGTACAGGAGATGCAGTGATACTTCTCCCTGGTTTTTCAAGCTCACAAAACGCCCTACCACCTCACTTGCCCAAAGATTTCCATCAGAGTTTTGGAAAATTCGACCGGAGCCTGTGTGTATATATGTGCGTGATAGTGGTAGGAGGTGGGACAGGAGGAGTCCTTCTGTCCTTGAAGCTGGTCTCTACTGTTCTGGGGCAGCCAGGAACACATGACATGCATTGATCATCATCAGGAGAGAAGAGCACCTTGCCCTGGGAATATTCATCTCTGTTTCTCTGACCAGTCTGGAAGCTACCATGAGCCGAGTCCTAGCACACTTCTAAGCAATGGCGGCAGACCAGGGTCCAGGCACAGCCAAAGACCAATCCCATTTGTTTCTAGGGTCTGACCAACCCAAGCTACACTGAGATTCGGACCTGCCTCAAATTCTCTCCTCTTGGAGGTGCAGCCTGGTGTGGGGTAGGCCTTGCTGAGAGATTCTAGGTTCTTCTATTTGCCTTTTTGGTGTATACCCCCTTCTTGCCTCCCTTCTCTGACCCATGCAGCCAAGACTTCAATGATACTCTTCTTCAGTGAAGCCTGGTGGATTAGAGACTTGTTCTGGAGTCTCCTGGATAGTTGTGGCAGACTGCGACTTGCTGCCTGGTTCCAGAAAGTGGCTCTCAGTTCTATCAGGGTAGGATTCAGACAAGTGCACCCTTATGGCAAGGAAAGTGATAGAACAAAGCCAAATTGCTTTTTGCTCCTGGAAACACTGGTCTTTTATGTCAGAGTTTGGGTTACTTAATCTTTTTGTGCCAGGAATAAGATTTCCCTGGTGTGACATCCACTGATAGCTATGGACATTCTACTACTTTGAGTGCCAAGAAATTAATGCTCCAATCTGCATAATCAAATCCCCAGGTAAACATCACTGTTCCTTTCTCAGTACTTTCTGTCCCTTGCATTTCCAAATCCTTGCATTTCTCCAAAATGCATAAAAATGTAATACTTAATAACAATTTTTACTGGGGGAGCTTTTAAGGTTTCTGTGATAAACATTTACAGCGTGAAATTCACTAAATCCAGGATCATCAGGTTTTCTTATGTGTTTGAAATATGAAAAAATATATACAGTCTGAATGTTGCATGCTATAAGGTACATTTCTTGCATTTACATTTCAATCACTTAGTCAATTTCAATATAATGTTGATTTATGTTCAGGTTTTGAACCTCTCTGTTTAATGTTAAAATCCTTAAAACAAACCTCAGACACAGAGGGCTTTTCATTTTTCATCGGTTTTCTTAATTCAACTTAAGTAGATTCTTCCTCCGATAAAAAGCTAGAAAGAATCCTTGTTGAAGGTCATAGTGACAGAGAATTCAATTAGCATGATGTTCCTCACAGGTGTTTGTTTGTCTTCAGAGCTCAGTGGGTTAACTTGATATTGTTGGATGGGACTGGGAAGACCAAATGAGACCAAAGCAGGTTAAGATGATTTTATGATTTCAGAGTTCTGATTAAAGCCAGGATGTAGGGTTAATATAAATATAAGTTCCAGTATTAAACTTCGTTACGAGTTTAGTATGCAAATTGCTTTCTAGAATCTTGTTACCCTAACGAACTCCTATCCATCCATCAATGCTCAGTTTAGTGATCACCACCTCCTAAGGCCTCCCTCACACCCCAGATAGTGTCAATCACTCTTTCCTTGGCTGGTAAATATTTCTGTTTCATTTACTACTTGACTGCACAGTTGTTTCTTCATATTACTTGTTTCCTTACTAAATGATTACCTGTGTCCTCAGTAGGTGCTCAATGAATTTTTGTTGAGATAACGAATATAGCAACATATTCTGGCTGTCCTATGAATATGACTGTGAAGTCTGGTACCAGGTGTTCTGAGCATAGATATCATATTTTAAGGTAAATCCAGTGTCTCTACAGCCAAAAGAGAAAAACAGGTAATTTGCAGACCAAATATGGCCCACAGGTGTTTTACTGGGCTTCCTTCGTCTTGTAAAATAGTTGAATCAGGCACCAATATTTAAAAAATCAAGGGGTTGTCCACAAAAGCCTGTATTTCCAGGTTCTTAAAAAACCTAAAGCTATGGCAACACACAGTCGGCATTTCCATGCGGCCACCATGGGCTGGAGCTGGCAGCAGGTACACAACCTCCTTTGTTTATCGCTTCACATGTCTCAGCCCCTTATGGCATTTCAGTTTGCCATACTGGTCTTGTGGCCTGAGATTTTTCACTGTCTCTGGTAGGAGTGTGGTTTATGCAGAAATAGCCATGTGCTCCTGAAAGCAATACTTGAGACACATCTAGTTTTAGGAGAAGACAGCAAATAGGAAACCAGGTAGCTTCCATTAAGTAACTTAAAGTTTGGGTAGGGGACCAGGATATGAGAGATAAAAACTCATATCTCTGAAAAAATATGGAAACATTAGATCCTCAGCCAAAGACATATCTATGTAACACAATTCTTTACAGCTACAGGGAACCAACAGTTCCAAGATGGAACCCTGAGGTCTTAACTGGCAACAGGAAGAGATAAGGCAAATGCAAAAACAAAAAAAACAACAAAACAAAACTAGAATTCATTTGAAAGGAGAAATTGGGGTGCCTGGGTGGCTCAGTCAGATAAGTGCCTGACTCTTGATTTTGGCTCAGGTCAAGATCTCAGGGGGTTGTGAGATCGAGCCCTGCCTCAGGCTCTGGGCTGGACGTGGAGCCTGCTTGGGATTCTCTCTCTTCCTCTCCCTCTGCATCTCACCTCTTAAAGAAAAAGATTAAGTTCCTCAGTTGTTTCAACTTTTCGAAACATAAGATTGCAAAGTCTTTCTTCTCTTATGTGCACAGTGCCCTAAAGACTGTGCCCACTCCCTTCTCTTCTTTCCCCCATCATGGTCGCCTCATTTGTGAAGCCATTTCATTCTAGCCCCCTTGTTGGCAAGCTTTTCATGTGTCCTAGAGGTTCCCCTCAGTCCTTCATTCACTCCGCATTCACTGAGGCTCACTTTTGTTGAAGTTATGTATTGAGAAAATTCAAAGGTCACGAAGGCAAGGCCCTAGTCCCTCTGAAGATAAAAGCTAAAGCAAGCAAGTAAAGAATAGGAGTTGTGCCCTGACTTCCTTAGAACAGACCACTTGTACTCCTGATAACAACGTAATGCTGACAGGAAGCACATCATAACACAGTGTTCAGTCATGATGAATGGACTGGGAAGCCTGGGTCTTGCATAGACACAGTCAAAAAACAAAAATAGAAAATATCCCTCAAGTGACTTGGGAATGAAGAGTAAACGTGTATGAAAACAAATTTAGCATATTTACAAAGTGACATATTGATACAGGCTGGGAACTGCTGAGCCAGCCGTGTGTGGGACATTGAGAGGGGTGGGGGGCATGATTCTCTTCCTGAAGCCCTTCCAAAGTGCACGGCTATACAACAGGATGGGAAGGAAGAGACAGACTTCCTTATGCCTTCACATCCTTGCACAGGCTGTTTCTTCTGGCCTGTGTTTGTATTCTCCCTTGTCCACCTCAGAAACTTAGAATCTGTCTTCTAGACTCACATGGAGGCATTATTTCCTGGGTCAGGCCATCCCCAAGCCCCTGATCTGCTGCAGGTAGTCCCCCATCCCTGCTGTGCTGTCCCCAGGGCATCGCACGTGCCCCTCACCACATCACCATCTTTGCCATGGGACCTGTGGACCACGGCTGGCGAGGAAACGCAATTCACTACTGAGTCCTCAGCCCTGAAGTACTTTTGGTGCCTCAGATTTATTAAGTGAAAAAAGAGAAATGGCAAGGGCAGATGGGCGGGGGGAGGTGTAGCATTTTGGACACAGGAATGACATATAAAATGGAATGGGTTGAAGGAAAACCTATGTTATGCTCTGTGGAGTGAAAGTATTTCTGCTTGGCTAGAGTAAAGAATTTGTGTCAGGAAAAGAGAGAGAGAGAGAGAGAGAGAGAGAGAGAGAGAAATGAAGCCGTTGAGGGTGAAGTGAGTCTATAGAGGGCCTTGGATGCATGATGAAGAGCAGGAAATCACATCTTGCCATAACCCTGAAGGTTTTTTCCCATATTCTGTGCTGCTCTTACTTGATCCCAAACCAACACTGTGGGGCATCTAATGATTGAAAGCCATGCCCTGTAGAAGCTATGTGATCTTTCGAAGTGTCCTTTACCTCTCAGAAAGGCCACTTTTTGTGCTTCAGACGAGTGAATACCCTTCACAGGGCTTATGGCATAAGCGAGAGCCCCTGCTGCACATTCCTTCTATATTTTCAGGTCAGACAGACGCCCACAATGAAGCCACCAAAGTCCTCTGATCATGCAGGATAACAGATCACAGCTGGTGGTACTCTGCATCTGGGCCCTGGTGTCACTCACCATCCCTCCAACATCACTAGACTGCTCCTCCTGTCACCCTGTGGGTCTTTCTAAATTAGATCCCAGGTCTGTAGGGCAGAGCCAGAGGCCAGCTCTGTGACGGTCACGTAAGCTTCGCAAAGGAAGAGCTGATCAATTTTAGAAACTATGAAGCAAATGTGTATCTTAGCAGTGTGGGAAGCCAGGTAGCTATTCTAAATATGTATGGATTTTGTTTTGTTTTTCTTTGCTTTTTGCCTCTTCTCCTGACTCCATTTAGCTTGTGGCTCAAGAGAGGCACTGATCCATCCGAATGAAAAGTTTCCATCTCCAGAACTGAAGAACCATTGTCCCATTCTTTACCCAGCCCTTCACCCACTCACCTACTCCTCCTTTACTACTCTCTGTGTTATTCCAAAGTATCCTCTTCTCCTTTTCATCTCACTTCTCACTTCAACTGTGTACATTTAGAAAGTGCATTAAAAGCGGATGTGTATACCTCTTAAAAAGCAAATACACACATTTAAAAACATTGAACACGGTTGATGTTTTTTAATTCTCAGACTGACCAAATACCCTGTAGAAGGTAACATCTTCTTGGTTATTTACTGATAGTTCAAGTTCTGGGTAGCAGTACATGGGTGTCTCCACTATGCAATCACAGGTTCTAAGGTAGTGAGGAGTCTAAACACCTAAAAAAAATCTCTGCTTCTCAAAGATAAATTAAAGGATCGAAGGGGAGCCTGGATGGCTTAGTTGGTTAATCATCTGCCTTCTGCTTGGGTCATGATCCCAGGGTCCTGGGATCGAGCCCTGCATTGGGCTCCCTGCATAGGAGGCTGGTTCTCCCTCTGCCTCTGCCCTTCCCGCACCTTGTGTTCTCTCTCTCTCTCAAATACATAAATAAAATCTTTTAAAAAAAGGATTAAAAATATGAATTGGGTACCTATCAACAGGGAAATTGATAGAAAAACACATCTAAGTGGACAGAAAAAGGCATAGTCTTCAAACTAAGAGTACAATCTTACCGCAGTTAGAAACATCCCCCTCAATAGTGATGTCATCAAGATGGTGACAGAGGTTGTTTTTGACTTCAGTCCCCCTCACCAGAAGACCAACCATCCATAGATAGGACACCACTCCGAAAATCTCCAAACACAGGGTTGAGGTTGAAGCACCCCTCTGGACTACAGAGACCAAGAAGGATCACATCCAAAGGGTAAGAGGAACAACCACACTCTGCCTGCCACTTGTCCAAAAGGCCTCCAGACCACTGCCCCAAGATGGCCCTTGGGGCCCACTCTTTCTCCATTGGGAGAAAAAGAGTCCGAGGTAGATATGTAGGTCACCCAGCATTGTGGGTCACTTCCTGGGAGGTTCACTCCAATCTCATCCCCTGGGGACTACAGAGGAATCTGTGGCACTTGAACACTGGAGATGAGACTGGGACAGAAAAGATGGGCAGGGCTTACAGCCACCAGGGCTTGGATCTGGGCAGGCCAAGTTCCTCCTTACAGTGGTGCTTGAGATCCCAGCCAGTGGCTTTGCCTGTCTGCAGAGACAAGCTAGTGACCCCATCAGGCCAGGGTACTCAGTATATAGTTCTGCCTGATTTTGGTCCCCCCAAAATGAGCTGTGCCAGCCTCTGGGACTGTTCCGCTACCCCACACAGGCAGGCAAACAAATTTGTAGCCCTAATTACCACTGTAGCTTCCAGCTCCACCTGACCAGGAAATCCAACCAGAGCACCTGGGAAGCTGTGTAGCCCATCCTGCAATCCCACTTATAATGGCATCTGAGCAGAGAGGTCAGCCAGCAGCTCTTACCATCTGCAGAGCCCAGCTGGTGGCCTCATCTGGCCAGGGAACTTGGTGTACAGTTATGCCTGATTTGGGTCCTTGGTCAGTGAGTTATGCCAGCCTTGAAACCTGTTCTGCTGCATCAGCCAGACAAGGAAGTGGGCTCATGGCCCCACCTACTGCTGAATATAGCCCTCTGTCTCACCACCAGGAAGTATAACCAGAGCACCAGGGAGCTGCATGGCCCACTGTAGAGCCATGCTTTGTGGTGGCACTCAGAGAACCCAGCCAGCACCTCTGCCGATCAGCGGAGCTGATGGTCCTGTCTGACCAGGGAGATAAGTGGATAGTTCTTCCTGATTCTGGGCCATAACCAACAAGGTATAACAACTTTCCCAGCCAGGGAAGCATATTCATAGGCTTCCTCAACTGCTTTATATAGCACTCACTCCCACCCAATTAGAAAGCCTGACCAGCAAATATGGGCAACTGTGGAGCCCAACCTACAGCTACATTTTGGAAGGTAACCAAGCCAGCAGTCTTAGCCAACTGTTCCCAGCCAGTCCACCCTCCATCTAGGATCTAGAACAGTGCCTAAACCAAATAGAGACTCCAACAGCAAACCCCACTTTTCCAAGAATGCTACCAGCTGACCTATTCCAAAAACTAAGATAAGCTGACTAGTGAAGAACTGTCTCTGCTAAAGCAAACCTGTAAAGTCTGGAAGATGAGAACACTTACTCAAATGCACAGATACTAATGAAAGAAGTCAAGGTCCATAAATAATCAGGTAAATATGAGAGCACAAAAAGAAATTACTAAAGCTTTAATAACTATCCCTGAAGAAATAAAGATCTATAAGCTGTCTGACAAATCATTCAGAATTATCCTCTTAAAGAAGTTTAGTAAACTACAAGAACACAGGCAACTACACAAAATTAGGAATACAATACATAAAATGAGAAGTTCAACAAAAAAAGAAGAAACCATCCAAAAAAAAAAAAAACCAACAACAAACAGAAATTATAAAGCTGAAGAATACAATAACCGAAGAATTCAACAGAAAACTTCAACAACAGATTGAACCAAGTAGAAGAAAAATTAGTAAACTGGAAAATAGATTATTTGAAATTATCCAATCATTGAAGTAAAGAGAAAAAAGAAAAAGGGTGAAGAAAGCCTATAGCACTTCCAGGGCATAATAACAATACAGACATTATGAGAATTCCAAAGGAGAAGAGAGAAAGACAGAAAATATGTTTAAAGCAAAAATGGTTGAAAACTTCCCAAACCTAGGGAGGGAAATGGATAACCAAATTCATGAGACCCAAAAAATCCTGAATAGGTTGGAGATGAAAAGGCTACACTGAGACACATAATAATAAACTTTTCAAGTCAAAGACAAGCAGATAATTTTGAAAATAGCAAAAGAGTGATATGTCACATGCCTGGGAGCTTTTATAAAACCATGGGTGAATTTCTCAATAGAAAGTTTGCAAATTAGGAGAAAAATAGCATGATATATTAAATATATTGAAAGAAAGAAAGAAAGAAGAAAAAAAAAAAAAAGAAACCTAAACCCAAAATACTATCCCCAGTAGAGCCATCCTTCAGAAATGAAGGAGATAAAGATTTTCCTTAACAAACAAAAGTTGAAGAAGCTCATTGCCACTAAATCCAACTTACAAGAAATGCTAAAAGGTGTTTTTCTATATGGAAATAAAACTATGCTAATTAACACTATAAAAACATATAACTATATTTGTAAACTGCACTGGTAATGATAAATATATAGTCAGAGACAGATTCTAATATTGTAGTGGTGGTGCATAGTTCACTTGCAACTCTGGTTTTAAAGCAAAAGAAAATGCATTGAAAATAACCATAAGGACAGTAATTTGTTATTGAATATACAATATAAAACAATGTAAATTGTATGCAGCTATCAAAAGAAATGAAATCTTGCAGTTTGCAACGATGTGGATGGAACTAGAGGGTATTATGCTGAGCGAAATTAGTCAATCAGAGAAAGACAATTATCATATGATCTCTCTGATATGAAGAACTTGAGGGACAGGGTGGGGGGGTCATGGGGGGTAGGGAGGGAAAAATAATGAAACAAGATGGGATGGGGAAGGAGACAAACCATAAGAGACTCCTAATCTCACAAAACAAACTGAGGGTTACTGGGGGGTGGGAGGGTAGGGATAGGGTGGATGGGTTATGGACATTGGGGAGGGTTTGTGCTTTGGTGAATGCTGTGAAAGGTGTAAGCCTGATGATTCACAGACCTGTACCCCTGGGGCAAATAATAAAATAAAATTAAAAAAAAAAAAAGAATCCTGCCACCAGATGTTGAGTCACACCTGACCTTCCTGTTGCCTAGATGAGACGCAGACATTCTGGACTCTGGATGCTCTACCCATGCTCTGTCCCTCCTTAATTCTCAACTCAAGAAAGTGTGAGCATAAAAAAGAGATTTCTTTAAGCTGTAAAAACAAAACAACAACAACAACAACAAAAAAACCAATGTAAATTGTAAGATCAATAACCTAAAATGTGAGGGGGAGAAGAGAAAGTATAAAGCTTTTCTTTGTTATCCAAGTGAAGTTTGTTATCAGCTTACAATAGGATATTATAAATACAAAAATATTTCATATAAGCCTCATGGTAACCACAAAGGAAAAACCTGTAGCAGATATACAAAAGGTCATAAAGGAGGAAAGCATACTGCTACAAGAAATCAACAAATCACAAAAGATGACAGAAAGATAAGAAGGAACAAAGTACCTACAAAATCAGAAAACAATAAAATGGTAATAGGAAGTCCTTAGCTATCAATAATTACTTTAAACATAAATGGATTAAATTATTTAATTAAAAGACTTAGAATGGCTGAATGGATTTAAAAAAATATCTAATAATATACTGTGTACAAGTCACTTACTTTGGCTTTAAAGAAACACATAGACTGAGAGTAAAGGGATAGAAAAACATATTTCAAATACGGTAAACCAGAAAAAAAAGCAGGAAAATTCGCTATATTTATATAAGACAGAGTAAAATTAAAGCTAAAAATGGTCAATAGAGGCAAATAAGGTCATTATATAATTATACAGGGGTCAATCCATCAAGAGTATATGGTAATTGTAAATATTATACACCCAACTTTCAAACACCCAAATACGTAAAGGATATATTAACAGAACTGAAGGTAGAGAGATAGCCGTGCAATAATAGAGAACTTCTATACTCCATTCTCAACAATAGGTAGATCATACATACAGAGAATCAATAAAGAAATAGATTTGTACACTAGACCCCAAATGGGCTTAACACACATAGAATATTCCATCCAACAATAGCGGGATACACATTGTTCCTAAGCACACAGGGAACATTTCCTAGGATAGATCAAATGTGAGGCAACAAAACAAGTCTTAGTAAATTTAAGAACATTGAAATCATACAAGATTTTTATCTGACCACTTTAGTATAAAACTAAAAAATCAGTAACAGGAAGAAAAGTAGAAACTCACAAATACATGAAAATTAAGCAATACACTCCTGAACAACCAATGGATCAAAGAAGAACTTAAAAGATAAATAGAAAAGGCATCTTGAGACAAACACAAATGAAAACACAACATATCAAAACTTATAGGGTACCGCAAAAGCAGTTCCAAGAGGAAATTGAACAGTGATGAACACATACATCAAGGAAAAAGAATAATCTCAAATAAATAATCTAGCTTTAAACCCCAAGGAATTACAAAAAAAAGACTGAGCCCAAAGTTAGCAGAAGGAAGGAAATAATTAAGATTAGGGCAGAAATAAATGAAATAGAGAACAGGAAAACAATACAAAGGATGAACACAACTAAGATGGTTCTTTGAAAAGATAAACAAAATTGACAAACATTTACCTG
The DNA here is from genome assembly GCA_002007465.1 of Ailurus styani. Lineage (NCBI taxonomy): Eukaryota > Metazoa > Chordata > Mammalia > Carnivora > Ailuridae > Ailurus > Ailurus styani. The sequence continues at coordinate 1,545,512 of LNAC01000406.1, forward strand.
GACTAACCAAGAAAAAAATAGGTAGTGGACCCAAATCAAACAAATTGTAAATGAAAGAGGAGACCTTAAAAATGATAACAAAGAAATATAAAGGATCATAAGAGATTACTATGACCAATTATATGCCAATTACTATGAACCAGTATATGCCAAAAAATTGGACAACCTATTTAAAAAAAACAGGAAAAAATGTTGAGAAATATGAAATCTACTACAGCTGAATCATGACTGGAAAATCTGAAAAGACCAGTAATGAATAAAGAGATTGAATCAGTAATCCACCACGCCCCAAAAAAGAAATGCCTAGGACCAGAGGTTTTGCTGGTGAATTTTACTGAACACTTAAAGAAGAATTAATGCCAATTCTTTTTAAACTCTTCCAAAAAAATTGGAAAGTACAGAACACTCCCCAAATAATTTTACAAAGCTAGCATTACCAAGATATCAAAGATAGTTAAGGACACTACCAGAAAAGAAAACTGTAGGCAATATCCCCGATGAACGTCAGTGCAAAAATTCTCAACAAAATACTTGCAAAATAATTCAACAGCACATAAAACAGATCACACACCATGACCATCTGGGATTGATCCCTGAAATGCAAGAATGGCTCAACATATGAGAATCAATAAAAGTGCTACATCACATTAATAAAATAAAAGATAAAACCATATGATCATTTCAGTAGAGACAGAAAAGCAGTTGACAAAATTCAATATTAATTCATGGTAAAAACTCTCAACAAACTGGGTGTAGAAGGGATATATCTCAACATAATAAAGGTGACATATGACAGGCTTATAGCTAACATTGTACTCAATGACAAAGTTTTTTTTTTTTCCTAAGATTAAGGAAAAGAAAATTGTGTCCACCCTAACCACTCCTATTCATCAGAGTACTGGAAGTCTAACGAGAGCATTCAGGCAAGAAAAAGAAATAAAATTATCAGAATCAGAAAGAACAAAGTGAAACTGTCTCTATTTGCAGATGACATGATTTTACATATAGAAAATCCTAAATACTCCACCAAAAAGCATTTAAACTTAATCAATGAATTCAGTAAATTTGCAGGATACAAAATCAACATTAAAAAAGTCAGTATCATTTCTATACACTAACAATGAATGATCTGAAAAAGAAATAAAGAAAACAATCCCATTAACAATAGCATGAAACCAATAAAATACTTAGGAATGGCTCTAACCGAGGAGGTGAAAATTTCTACACTGGAAACTACTAATGAAAGAAATTGAAGGGAACACAAATAAATGGAAAGAGCTTGTGTTCTTGGGTTGGAGAAGCTAATCTTGTCAAAATGTCCATATTAACCTAAACCATGTAGATATTCAATAAAATCTTTCAAGATTTCAATGATATTTTTTACAGAAATAAAAAAATCATAATTTAGTTTAGAAACACAAAAGTCGGAGGAGGAGCGGCAAGATGGCGGAGGAGTAGGAGACCGATTATCATCAGGTCCCAGGAATTCACCCAGAGAGCTATCAAACCATTCTGAACACCTACAAATTCTACCGGAGATCGAAGAGAAGAAGAGCAGCAAGTCTAGGAACAGAAAATCGACCACTTTCTGGAAGGTAGGACGTGCGGAGAAGTGAATCTGCGGCGACGGGAAGATNCGACGTGCGCAGAAGTGAATATGCGGCGACGGGAAGATAGACCCCGGGGGGAGGGGCAGGCTGCCGGCAAGGGACCGAGCAGTGGAGCACAGACTCAGAACTGTGAGAAGTCGGCTCCACTGAGGGACGTCGCCCCAGAGACCAAGCGGGGGGTGAAGCCCCTGCAGGGACAGTGTGGTCTCAGGACCCACGGGGACACAAAAAGACCAGGGGTGTCTGAGCGCGACCGAGCTCCCAGGTCTCAGAAGCCGGCGGGAGAGACGGAGCTGAGCTGAGGTGTCTCTCAGCTCGGGGTTACCTTGGGCTGGGATCTGAAGCTCAGCCGGGCCACTGATCTGTGAGCGGGGACCCCACGGGCGGCAGACCCGGAGAGACTCACCTTCCTCCTC
>LNAC01000407.1:0-30403 GCA_002007465.1 Ailurus styani
AGGGTTACTGGGGGGTGGGAGGGTAGGGATAGTGTGGATGGGTTATGGACATTGGGGAGGGTTAGTGGTTTGGTGAATGCTGTGAAAGATGTAAGCCTGATGATTCACAGACCTGTACCCCTTGGGCAAAGAATAAAAATAAAATTAAAAAAAAAAGATTGTTTTGGATATTTGTGGGTGTTTTGTGGTTCCACACAAACTTGAGGATTTTTTTTCTATTTCTGTGAAAAATGCCATTGGAATTTTGATAGGGATTGCATGGATTCTGTAGATTGCTTTGGGTAGAACAGAAATTTTAACATTATTAATTCTTCTAATCCATAACACATAATATATTTCCATTTATCATTTCTTTGATTCATTCATCAATGTTTTATAGGTTTCGGTGTACAGATCTTTCACTTCCTTGGTTAAATTCATTCCAAAGTATTTTATTCTTTTTGTTATTATAAATTGGATTTTCTTAATAATCTTTTTTTCTGGTAGTTCATTGTTAGTGTATAGAAGAGCAAGTGATACTTGTATGTTGATTTTGTATCCTGTAACATTACTGGATTCATTTGTTAGTTTTAACAGTTTTTTTTTTCTGTAGAGTCTTTTGTGTTTTTTATATATAAGATCACATTACTATAAGGAGAGATAATTTGACCTTTTCCTTTTGAATTTGAGTGCTGTTTATTTCTTTTTCTTGCATTATTTCTCTGGCTAGGACTTCCGGTACTATCTTGAATAGAAGTACTGAGAGTGGAATTCTTGTATTGTACCTGATTTAGAGAAAAATTTTTCAACCTTTCATTATTGAGGATGATGTTAGCCGTAGCTTTGTCATATATCTCCTTTATTATGTTGAGGTCATTTATTTCTATTTCTACTTTGGTGAGAGTTTTTATAATGGAAGGGTATTGAATTTTGTCAAATGTTTTCTCTGTGTCCATTGAGATAATCATGTGATTTTTATTCATCATCCCATTAATGTGGCATATCACATTAATTGGTTTTCATATGCTGAACCATATATTCCTTGCTTCCCAGGAACACATCCCATGGTCATGGTGTATGATTCCTTAATGTGCTGCTGAATTCATTTGCTGGTATTTTCTTGAGGAATTTTGAATTTATATTCGTCAGGGACATTGGCCTGTAGTTTCCTTGTGGTGTCTTTGTCTGGCTTTGATACCAGAATAGTATTGGCTTCATAAAATGAGTTTGGAAATGTTCCCTTCTCTTCTCTTCAATGTTTTGGAAGAATTTAACAATGTTTGGTGTTAATTCTTCTTTAAATATTGGGTAGAATTCACTTGTGTAGTCATCTGATCCTGGACTTTTCTTTGTTGAGAGGTTTTTTGATTACCGAAGTCTCATCCTAGTTATAGGTCTATTTGAACTTTCTATTTCTTCATGATTCAGTCTTAGGTTGTATATTTCCAGGAACTTACTCATTTGTTCTACACTAACCAGTGTGTTGGCATATAATTGTTCAGAGTAGACTCTTATGATCCTTTTTATTTCTGTGGCATCAGTTGTAATGTCTCCTTTTTCACTTATCATTGTATATGAGTCTCCTCCTTTTTTCCCTTAGTCTAGCTAAAGGTTTGCCAATCTCATCTTTTCAAAAAACCAACCGAGTTTTATTGATCTTTATACTATTATCTTTCTAGTCTCTGTTTACCTTTGTTATTTCCTCCTTTCTACTAACTTTGGGCTTAGATTGTTCTTGTTTTTCTAGTTCCTTGTGGTATAAAGTTGTTTGAGATCTTTATTTTTTTTTCTTCATGTAAACATTCATTTTTTAAAGATTTATTTATTTGACAGAGGGAGAGACAGCCAGAGAGGGAATAAAAACAGGGGAAGTGGGAGAGGGAGAAGCAGGCTTCCCGCTGAGCAGGGAGCCTGATGCAGGGCTTGATCCTAGGACCCTGGGATCATAACCTGAGTCGAAAGCAGACGCTTAACGACTGAGCCACCCAGGTACCCCTAAACATTCATTGTTATTAACTTTCTTCTTAGCATCACTTTTCATGCACCCAAAAGTTTTAGAATCTTGTGCTTCCATTTTTGTTAGTCTCAAAATATTTTCTGATTTTCCTTTTGATTTCTTCTTTCACCTACTGGTTGTTCAGGAATGTGTTTTTCAATCTCCACATATTTGTGAATTTTCCAGATTTTCTCGTATTACTGATTTCTAGTCATACCACTGTGGTCAAAAAAGACACTTCATATGATTTCATTTTTCTTAAATTTGTTAAGACTTGTTTTGTGGCCTAACATTTGATCTATCCTAAAAAATGCTCCATGAGCCCTTGAGAAGAATTTTATTCTGTTCCCATTGCATGGATTTTTTTTAAGGATTTTATTTATTCATTTGACAGAGAGAGAGAGAGAGAGAGAGAGAGAGAGAACAAGCAAGGGGAGTGGCAGGCAGAGGAAGAAGGAGAAGCAGGCTCCCTGCCAAGCAGGGAGCTTGATGTGGGACTTGATCCCAGAACCCTGGGATCATGACCTGAACTGAAGGCAGATACTTAACTGACTGAGCCACCCAGGCACCCCTTCATGGAATGTTCTATATGTCTGTTAGGTCCATTTGATCTAATGTGCAGTTCAGGTCCAAAGTTTGGTTAATGATTTTCTATCTGGATGATTTATCAATTGTTGAAAGTGGGGTATTGAAGTCCTCTACTATTATCGTATTATTCTCTATTTCTCCCTTTAGATCTGCTAATGATTATATATTTAATTGCTTGGATACTGGGTGCATATATATTCAGTATTGTTATTTCCTCTTGACTAATTAACCCCTTTATCAGTATATAATGACCTTCATTGTCTCTTATTACATTTTTTTGAAAGATTTTATTTATTTATTTGACAGAGAGAGAGAGAGATTACAAGTAGGCAGAGAGGCAGGTAGGCTCCCTGCTGAGCAGGGAACCCGATGTGGGGCTCGATCCCAGGACCCTGGGATCATAACCTGAGCCAAAGGCAGAGGCCTTAACCCACTGAGCCACCCAGGCGCCCCTCTTATTACATTTTTGACTTAAATTATATTTTGTCTGACATAGAGTTATCACTGTTCTTATTGTTTTGTTTTGTTTCAACTTGCACAGTGTACCTTTTTCTTCCATCCCTTTATTTTCAGCCTATATGTGTCCTTAGGCAAAGTGAGTCTCCTGTAGGCAGCATATAGTTGGGTCTTCTTTGTTTTTTGTTTATCGATCGCGCCACTCTGTCTTTTGAGAATTTAGTCCACTTACATTTAACCTAATTATTGATAGATAAGGACTTAGTATTGTCATTTGGACCCCTGTTTTCTGGGAGTTTTATAAATCCTTTACTCCTTCCTCTCTTGCTTTCTTCCTTTGTGATCTGATGACTTTCCATTGTGATATGCTTTGACTCCCTCCTCCTCTGCATCTTTTTCTGTATTATAAGCTTTTGCTTTTGGGTTACCATGAGGCTTACACAAAACATTTTACAACAGTCTATTTAAAGCTTATAACAACTTAACTTTGCACACAAAAGCTCAACATTTTTTACTACCTCTCTCTCAATTTATATTTTTGGTGTCACAATTTACAGCTTTTTATATTTTGTATCCATTAACAAATTATTGTAACTACAGTTATTTTCAATACTTTTGTCCTTTAACCTTTACACTAAAGTTATAAGTGATTCATAAACAATGATTACAATATTAGTACATTCTGAATTTGATTATATATTTACCTTTACCAGTAAATTTTACCCTTTCATATGATTTCTTGTTACTAGTTAGTAACCTCTCCTTTCAACTTGAAGAACTCCCTTTAGCATTTCTTGTAAGGTAGGTCTGTTAGTGGTGAATACCTTCAGTTTTTGTTTGTCTAGGAATGTAATGATCTCTCCTTCATTTCTGAAGGATAATTTTGCTGGGTAAAGTATTCTTGATTTTTTCCTTTTAGCCCTTTGAATGTATCATTCCATTCTTTCCTGATCTGCAGAGTTGCTGCTGAGAAATCTGCCAAAGGTCTTATAGGGAGATTCCCTTGAACCTGGGGCTGGCGTTCATATGTGACAAATTTCTTTTGCTGCTCTCAAGATGTTTTCTGTCTTTGATTTTTGACAGTTTTACTATAATGTATCTCAGTGGATTATTCACTAGGTTGAACCTGATTGGGGACCCTGAAGTTTCCTATACTTATATGTCCGTATCTTTCCCCAGGTCTGGGAAGTTTTCAGCCATTATTTCTTTAAATAAGCTTTTTGCTCCTTTATTTTCTTTCTAGGATTCCTATAATATTATTTTGCTTAATGTTTTTCTATAGTCCCATAGGCTTTCTTCATTCTTTTTTCTCCTCTGACTAGATAATTTCAAATGGCCTATCTTCTAATTCACTGATCTTTTTTTCCTTTTGCTTGATTTGAGTGTGGTATTGAAGCTCTCTTTTGCATTTCTAAAATTTCAGTCATTTTATTCCTTCACGAAATTTATTTGGTCTTTTCAGTGCTTTATCTCTGTTGAACTTAACATTTTGTTACTTTACTGTTTTCCTGATTTTGTTAAAATTTCTATCTAAGTTCTTCTGTAACTCTCTGAGCTTCTTTAGAACAATGATTTTGAATTCTTTATCTGGCAATTTGTGGATCTCCATTTCTTTGGGATCACTTACTGAAAGCTTATTGTGTACTTGGTGTTGTCATGTTTCCCTGACTTATAGCAATCCACGTAGCCTTGTGGTATGTGTCTGCACTTTTGAAACAATTACTTCTTCCAGACTTTATGAATTGACTTTTGTTATGAAAAACCTTCGCCTGTGGGTCAGGACATGTTGGAGCATGTTGTGGCTCTTGGTCTAGTGGTATGGGACTCCAAGTTGGGGGCATGTAGTACCTCTGGGTCTGGGGGTGGGGGCAGAGTGTCTTATCAGTTCAGGTAGATGTTTTCAACAATGACAACTGTATGATCCTTTGCAGTAAGACATTCAAGGTGTCTGGTGTCTGTAGTGGCTGTGATGGATGTTGGGGTCCTTAGTAGAACCTCAAGGTCCAGAAGCAAGGGACCAGAGCTGATGATGTGCACATGTTCAGCTGTGGGAAATGGCTACAGGTGCCTTTGTGGTGGTAGGGGCCAGCTGCAAGCTTACAAGCCATGGCAAGGGCCAAGGCCAATTTCAGAGGCCAGGGCCAACTGTAGAAGCATTTGTAGGGTCCCACGGTGCTTAGCATCCCCTTGCATAACTGCAGGGGCTAGCCAAAGGTACATGCATGGCAGCAGGGCCCAGTGAAATGAATCAGGGCCACTGATGTGCACGTATACATCTGCAGGGGATAGTCTCAAGCGTATATGTTGATATAGGCCTGTGACAGGGTCAGGACCAGCCCCAGGCATCCAAGTAGCTGTGAGGCTCTTGATGTGCACTCATGCTACTATAGGAGCCAGTCCCAGATAAACACACATAGCAGTGAGGTTCAGCGATAGGAGTTTAAGCAAGCAACATACAAGTACACAACTACAGGGGTTAGCTGCTAGTGCATGAGGTAGTGTAGGCCTATGACAGGGGTTGGGACCAGCTACTGGCACACAAACAGCTGTTGCTATGCAATCATATGGCTGTAGGGGTTAGCTGTGGGCATGTCAACTGCGAGCAATGAGCAGTGGAAAGTGGTGATGCAAGTGAGGCTGGCAGCATGCAGGTGCAGGGCAGCTGTATTGTTAAAGCTTCTGAAGTGGACTCCTGAGCTCTTCCGGAGCTATTTTCACTTGTGGATAGCTATCTAGTTGTTGTTCTTTGTGCAGGGATGGAGACTTGGGTCTCCTGTTCCACCATCTTGGTGATGTCACCCTGTTGTTATGCATTTAAGTTCTACAAATGATTTCAAGACATGACAATTATTGTTTTACACAATATTTATTCATGTATAATTTGCTCATTATACCTTTTCATATGGTCTTCATTCCCTCCCGCATTTTTTCCATATAGTTTCATTTTGGACCTGCCTGAAGAAATCCATTTAATATTTCTTTAAGAGCAGGCCTGCTAGAAATAAATTCTCTGTTTTTACCTTCATTTTTGAAGCACATTTTTGCTACATATAGAATTCTAGGCTCAGTTATCTTTTTATAAGCAGTTTAAAAGTGAAATTCCATTGCTTTCTGGTTTCAATTGTTTCAGTTGGCTGTCAGTTATACTGTTGTTCTTCTCTTAACTACTTTTAAGATTTTATAAATGACTTTATCTTTGCTTATCAGCTATTATTCCACAATTCGCATGTGGTTTCCTATGGGGTTTTTTTGCCCCTATCTGTAGTTTTCTGAGTTTCCTGAATCCCTTGGTTGATATCTTTTCATCAGTTTGGAACAGATTCTCAGTTCTTTTAATAATCCATTTGCCTCAATCTCTCCTTTTCCCCTTGGAATTCAATTGCATGAATTTGTGTTTGTCTTGTCTGTCTCTGTTCTTTTTTCCACCTTTTTTTCTCTGCTCCAGTCTGAGTATTTTCTATTGGCCCATAACCCAGTTCACTAATTCTACATTCTGCTATGTCCCCTCTATTGCTAAACTCATACTTCTTAAAATTTCAGATACTGCATCTTTCAGTTCTAATCTATTTGATTATAAAGATTCCAGTTGTTTTACATTTTCCTTCCCTTCATATATTTTGTCCTTTTCCTCTGCTTTGAATATAATCTATTTTACAGTTCTTACCAGCTAACTTCAGTATCAGCAACACCTGTGGATCTGTATCTTTTTTTAATTACTATACAGCCTTGCCTCTTTGCTTATGTAGAAATAATTTTATTGTGTGTCACACAGTAAGTATAGAAGAACCACAGAAGTTCCGTGGGAAAGAGGGTTTCCCTTTGATTTCCTTAGGCATTAGGTTGAGTAGCTAACCAGCTCAATCCAATTGGAAATTGAGCTTGATCAGAGACATGCAAATTTAGTAAGATTCAATCTACTTCTAGTCTGTTCTTGTTCCTAGATTCTGGAAGTACAGATTTCAGCCCTAGAAGAGATGGTTCTGACCTTCAGAACTTTATAGCTTAGCCCTTTAAGCTTCCTACTTTGTTCAGCTTCAAAATTTGTTCAATGTCTTGAAGGGGAAACCAGCCATGTGTCTGAAGCAAAGGTACTCCCTGGCAGCAGTGTACAATTGAAAGAGATTTCAGTCTTCCTTTTAGAAGTTTTTGTGCTAGCTGGCCCATTTCTGGTGCAGCCACAAAACTATGAAAATATCACACAATCAAAATTATGTGCATTTAAGCCTCTTTAATGTTTTAATTCATCACTACAGCACTATGCAACTCCTAAAAGCCTGCTGACTTCTCTGTCCCCAAGCAGAAGCCCTTTGCCTGGACCAAGCCTGATCCACAGACTGCCCTCAGATAAACAAAAGGCTGGAAATATCAAGTCACTTTGGCCCAACTTTCCTTTTTCTGTATTTTTAATCTATCCAGTCCTTGTTTCCACAACTTCCTGAAACCTTTAAAATGGGATCTTTGTAATGTATCCAGTTTTGCCTAATGGGAGAGTAGGCCTGTGGCAACCTATTTCATTTCACTGTTACATGAAAGGCCAGTTTTTTTGATGCTGTTTTACTTTGTGCTTTGCTTACCGTGTGAAGTTGCACATGTTGTTAAATGTTTATTTCCATTTCCTTTTCCATTAATTTTGTTTTAAAGTTTCTTTGTCCCCTTTTCTACTGATGTCTTTCATCATTTTCAAGACATTTTTTTCTGTATTATGGATATTCATCTTTATTTTGAGAAATGTCACAAATGTTTTTCCAGTGTTGTCTTTTGACTTTTTTTAAAAATAAAGATGTCTGACTTTCTTTTAATGTGAACAAATTTTACAGCTTCTGCATTTTGTGAAATACACTGATAAGTCTTCCCCACTCCAAGTTAACCTGGAAGGCATCCCTTGGTTTTTATCTAATTTGCTTTTGTTTTCTTTCTTTACGCTTGAAACTTTGATCTATATCAAATTAATCCTGGTAATAGGCACATTCTCCCATTTCTCCCCCAGGTGGCTACTTGGATTTCCTAAGACCATATTTTCCTCACTGAAGTGGAATGTCATCATTATATCCTTACCTGGCAAAACAAAAAGTTGTCAAATCTATGCTGGTCACTACAATTTCTAAAATTACACCTGCTTACATGATCGAAGTCTAAAAACCACTGATTGAAAAATTAAGTACAAGCCTCTCAATGTAACATGGGAACATGGAAATCCTCCCCTCTACCACACACACACACACACACAAACACACCAAGGTTGGCTCTTCACTTGAATTTCTTACAACTACATTTCATTTATTAATGTTTTCTTTTTTAAAAAAATTACACTAATATTAGTTAAGTACCAGTTACGTGCAAAGTACTATGCTAGACAGGATATAAAGTTGATTGAGACAGAAAATGGACTTTTCCCATAAGGAAGTTAAGAGTATGAGGTTTTACATTTTGGAGTTAACAGCCTTGATTTCAAATTCGAGTTAACCATAATACCTGCTTATAATTACAGTCACTGGAAAGAGTATATAGTGTACTACAAAAGTGTATACAGGGGGACTTGACCTGGTCTTGAAGGGTCAGAGGTTTTCATGAAGAAGTAAATTAAGAACTGAGATCTGAAGGGTGACTGAGCATGAAATGAGGTGAAGGAGAATAAGACTAGAGAGAGTGCAGCACAGGTAATAGGAAAAGCATGTGCAGAGTTTGAGGTAGAAAGCAAAATGCTGTGCTTGAAGAAATGATGGCATGTCAATGACTAGTGTCCACAGGGACAGAAGCAGAATTCTAGCTAAGTGCATGAGGTAGGCTAGATGATACCATATACCTAACATACCACATAGAGATTCTGAGTTTATTCTAAAAGTAGTATGGGAAGCTACTGAATGAACACTGAAAGAATGGAAAGATGATGAATGGCTTTTCTGATCAGATTTGTACTTTGACAATTGTTTACTATTTGGAGAACAGGACTGGAAGGAAGCAAGAGTAAAACCCTACAGACAAGTTGGAAAGCTGCTGAAATAATTCAGGTGAGAAATAATGGTAGCATGGAATAGAGAGGTAGCAATGAAAATGGGAAAAAATTGATAAAATTAAAAGATTTAGGAAGATGGATTGACCAAATCTTTAACACTAACAACCATCTGCCTTTAGTCCTATACAAACATCTTGCTATTTCTTCATGGCCTTCACAATGACACACCCACCCTCCTCCAAAATATCCTTGATTTTTTTTTAATTTTTAAAACTAATGTAAGGGATAATAAGCCTTGTATTAGTTTCCTAGGGCTGCCAAAACAAGATGTCACAAACTGAGTGACTTAGAACAACAGAATATATTGTTTCACAGTTCTAGAAGTTAGAAGTCTGAAATCAAGTAGTAGGCAGGCTCATGCTCCCTCTGAAATCTGCAGAGGAGTCCTTCTTAGCTTCTGGTGGTTCACTGGCAATCTTTGGCATCCCCTGGCTTGCAATTACATAACTCCAATCTCTGCCTACATTGTGACACTGCATTCTTCCTGTGTCTTCGTATCTTGTAAGTTATGGACACCAGTCACACTGGATTAGGGACCCACCCTAGTCCAGTACAATCTCATCTCAACTTAACTAATCATATCTGCAATGACTCTATTTCCAAAAAAATTCACACTCTATGGTACCAGGGCAGGAGGAGGGATTGGTGTTAGGACATCAATGCATCTTTTTGGGAGAACACAATTCAAGCTGTAACAAATGCTTATATAAAAACATTTAAGTAGTAGTAAACAGTGAAAAGTCTCCCTCTCATAACCTAGGCCTAAGCCAATCCATACAGGGTATTCAAATGACCATTGACCATTTCAGGACTGAATGTGTGATTAAATGGGGTAGTAAGACATGACGCAAGATTTCCCTTTGGAAAAGAAGGTTCCTTGCTCTTCTGTAAGCTCTTTCTGGATAGTGATGTGCAGATGTATACTCTGGAAGTCTTGCAGCCTTTCTGTACTGTGTGGGGAGCCAACCTTAAAATAAAGATGAGAACATCCTTGATATCCTACTGAGCTGCTAAATCAAACTGACTCAAGCCTGCATACCACCCACCAGTTATAATTACCAGGACATCTCTTTCACTGGTAAATATGGCTTGAGTTTCACTGTAAGTCCTAATGGATAAAGGGTGCCATTAGGCACTGTACAATCATCTTTCCATTGTTTCAGTGTTCAGAGTAATTTTTCACTATTAGGAATTAAAGAAAAGATATCCTTCCATAATGATTATGGACACTAGGCATGGAAGATAACCTAAATTGGAAAATGTCAAAGAAGAAAGTAAGAGTCTTACGCATCCTCTGGTTTTCCTTTCATCACTAAAGACGATGGAACACAGATAATGCAAAGCAATACTTCTGTGCAGAATTTGTATCAATGGAAGCACAATGCCAGCAGAGAGGGATTACTTTGTATTTAACCATTTAGAAAAACACAGCAGACTATGAGAACATATGGAATGACAACAAAACTATATTCTGAAAACTTGAATTTTCCCCAACATACAATCTTGACTTTGACAGTAAGATAGAGTGACTATGACTGAAGTCTATGAATCAGCAGCATCAACATCATCTGTGAGCTTGTTAGCCCTGCCCTCTCAGGCGCCACCCTAGACCTGCTGAATCCGGATGCAGAGTTGAACAAGATCCCCAGGTGATTTATATGTACATTAAAGCTTGAGAAACAATGGGATATTACATTGTTAGGAGAAAGATGTACTGACAAAGAAAAATCTTTGGAGCTGTGCCCCCTGAAATGGTCAAGTTAACTCACTGCTTCTAGTAAAGTGGCAGCTCTCAACCCTGGATGTATAATACAATCACCTGGAGTTTTTAAACCTTTGCCAAGGCCCAAGGCAGAACTTAGGACAACTGGACCAGAATCTTTGGGGTGGGGCGTAGGATCAGCAAATTGCTCCATGAAGTCCTCAGGTGATTCCTACGTACAATCACTGCTGAGAATTATTAGTGTAGAGCAAAGGCAGGGGGGAGGAGGAGGGAGAATTAATGTGTAATAGATCCACAGTTTCAGTTTTGCAATATCAAAAAGTTCTAGAGATCTGTTGCACAACAATGTGCATATACTTAACACCAGTGAACTGTACAATTAAAAATGATTAAGATGGTAAATTTAATGTTATTGTTTACTGCAATAAAATCGGCAAAATCATTCAGATAATTTAAGGAAATTATTTGCTTTAACATATATGGATGTTATTTTAATTTTCAGAACAAATTTGTTTTGTTCTTTTTGTTTCTAAAAGGGTTTTGGAGTGGTGCCTTTTGGAGTGGCTTAGTCAATTAAGCGCCCAACTCTTTTATTTTTTCAGTGATCCAAGATTCATTGTTTATGCACCATACACAGTGCTCCATGCAAAATGCCCCTCTTTAATACCCAACTCTTGATTTCAATTCAGGTCATGATCTCTGGGTTGTGGGACCGAGGACTGCATGGGGCTTTGCACTCGGCAGGGAGTCTTTTTGAGATTCTCTCTCCCTCTCCCCCATCCACCCCCACCCCCGTCCCATTAGGGCTCATGTGCTCGCTCGCGCTCTCTCTTTCAAATAAATAAATAAATCTTTAAAAAAAATAAAAATAAAAAATAAAAGGGTTTTAGATATAATTATTTTATGGGTTCATCAATATAATAAACGCAATTTTTCAATCAATAAGGGTTTCAAAACTGCATGATTTAAGTTTTTAGACCCCTTTTTACTGAACCAAGTGCTCTGGTTTGAACTTCTTTGTGTATACATTTCTCTCTGCACCTTCCTTTATGGGGTAGGAACAGGTCTGGCAGATGATCCCTGATTCAGGCAAAATTCTATTATGCTTTAACACCCACTTTAATCTACAGCTATCTCCAACATGAACACACTTAGCTTTTATCAGATTCCCAAACGTCTATTCCCCCAAATTAAGAACTCTTGCTCTCAGATGGTGCCCCTAATGGGCACAGTGCCTTAGGAGGGTATTCCCATGGAACCTCAGGTATACTTATACTCAGTGTAACATGCAACTCTGTGTCACTGTCTCTCCAGTTAAGACTGCAAGCTCTTTAAAACCTAAGAAGGTTTCGTATTCATCTTTATATACCCAGCACCTACTTATACATTGGGCATGACAATGTATTCAATAAAATGTCAATAAACACATGACTGAACAAAAATCTCTATATCCTCTTCCACTTTGTACACCACTTTTATTTTGAAAGAGGCGAAATGTTTTAATTGGCACATAATTTGGAAGGATTAGAACATGGCAACAGTTAAAAAAGAAAACAGAATTTCACCCTTTTTCTTCTCAAGTGATGTAGTATTCATTCGGAATAAAGATCTAAGTTTTAGACCAAAGTACTGTTAGATCACTTCTGCCTTTAATTCCACTCTCCACCACAGTGATTCCCTGCCAACAACAAACATTTCAGAGAATTTTAAGACCTCCTAGAGATATAGAAGTTACTTAAGGGTTATTTAAAGAACTGACACTTTAAGAAAACCCCAAATATGACTGGGCAATGGTAAATTGAAATGTTTCCAGAGAGTGATGGTTCTAACAAAGACAACTGAAAGGAAACAGGGAAGAGAGACTCAGGTATTAGATATAGTTGGAGGGTAGAAGTCAAAAGATACAACTCAGCGGGGGCCGTCAATTAACTCTAAGAACTTGTCCATCACAGGACTAAAGATAACATGGACCACATTTTCCCTGTTATTTCAATTATATGAACAAATTCATATTTTTGTTGGATTGTACATTTCTTGTAATCTTTTTTCCTCATAATTTCAATAGGATCTTCAAATCTTTTAACAATAGGTGTGTTTTGTTAATATAAAACTATCAGAGGACACGGCACTGTTTTATTACAAACTGACTTTATGAGCCAAGTAGTTTATCATTATTTTTCCTACTATTTATAGTTCCAGGCTAATTCTTTCTCCTTCCAGGTGGCACCAGCTATAGGAAACACCAGACCGTCTGCACACCAAACCCCACCTCCCCTTCTCTGGCCCAACACATGTACTACATGTTCACCTTCTCTGACAATTTTGCAGATTATCAAGAATACATTTGGTCCTGGCTCCCTTCAGATGCTACTGCCTGCCCCAACTTCCAATGTTTTTACTACAATTACCGGAAATCTTTCGAGTGTGAGAGCATATTTGTTTCCTGTTTGGATAACTTATAAGAGGATTTTATTATTGTACTTGTCATAACCAAATTACTTAGTAATTCTAAATCTTAAAACATCTCATTAGGCTTACACTAAAACCAAACTACACTAAAACTTCCCATCATATTGTCTTTTTTTTAATGAGGTTAGAATGAATGATGTTAGAAAGGGGTATCTTCTGTTCCTTAGCAAGTGTTAAAAGGCAACCATTCATGTTCTAGTACATTTATTACCTTTGAAAAACCTACAAGCTCTAAATGAATAATGCTATGCATCTCTTCTGCTATAGCAGTACTACTCTATTTCCAAAACAGTCCCATAATATCAAATCTGTTTTTCCTAACACAAAGTCTCTTAGAAAGTCAAAACTGATAAAGACTTCTTTCTCTTCCTACTGGAGAAGATACAGCTAGGGTTATAAACACAATAGATATGGTCCTTACATGTATAATCTTACCTTCGTGTCAACTACAATTCAATTCAAAGTTTTTTACAAATTAAAAATAAAAAGCAAAGTTTGATTAAAAAATAAAACAGGAAACATGAAGAAAGGTTAACTAATCTGACACAAATCTCTGACCCACTGAGGAAGGCGGCATTGAGCAAGTGGCCTGGTGTAATACCAGAGGCAAGCTCAGCTAAGGAACAGAGAAAAGATAAAGAATTTTTAAAAAATTACAACCTATCTCAGGTATAAACTACCAATAAGTACAAGCCAAAATGAGTTAAACTAAAAAAAAATCAAAAACAAAACCCAGGAAGGCCAGGGAGCCACTGCCCAGGAAGGAAAGGAATAGGTGGCTCTTTCCCACTCTTCTTTCAGCAAGCACAAGCATCCTGTTTCTGCTGTAACCTGTTCCTGTCCTGGGAAGACTCCCAGGTCCAACAGTCAATTCCGTTCTCTGGGATTCTTTTTCCCATGTCTAGCAGTGAGAAATGTTTTCAAGTGCAATTACCCAAAACCTTGATTTCCGTTAGAAGGATTCTTTTTCTAAAGTAAAAAGTAGTCCCAGGAAAGGGTAGGATTTAGGTTTGATTCGGCAGCACAATAAAATAATTTTGCAGGCTGTAATGTCAGATTCATTCTACCGCCTAATTTCCTGTGATTTTTAAATTAGGGCCACCCACTTCCCCGCAGGACTGAAAAGCCTCTTCCTCACCAAAAACCCAAGTTGTTTTGGGCTCTCAGTTCAATTAGGCCCAATTTAGGTCTTGTGCTCACCCCAGAGCAGTTAACAGTTGCCAGACAAATGTCTTACATTAACTGGCTTATACTTTTCAGGACTAACCTCTGGAACTGGGGATAGGGTCTACTTTCCCAATCACATGAGCTATAGAAAGAAGTTTCTTGAACAAAATAAGAGTTCTGGTACAAGAAAAGAAAGAAATCAATGTGGAAAAGGCAATCAACAGTGCGCATTACACTCCCTTCCCACTTCTGACTGACTGGGTATCTAGTGCTAAATGTTTTAACTGATCACTAATGGCATGCTTGACTGGCCCATAACACTGCTTGTACTTTTGCTGTAAGTGACTGCTGCTGTGAGGACATGGATAATTAAAGATAAAGCTTAAGATGCTAAATAATTTTCCTAGCTGAACTTAGGACAATTACGTTGGTTTCGGTCATGCACAGAAAAAATGGGAACAGTGAGGGCAGAGTAGGTTTCTGACTTTCTGCCCTCATGACCACTCATTTTCTGATAGTGCCTGCTGCCCTGCTGAATGAAAAAGCAAGACAGGATTATTGAAAGAAGATCCCAGAAAGGGGCCAGACCAATGGCACAGTGAAGATACTCAACACGGTAGGATTTTATAGGAGAGGGCTATTTTGCTGAGGCAGAAAGCAATTCAAGTAACAGATCTAGGCAACTCAAAAGGGAAAACAGAACAAACCAAAGGATTTAATTAGGTACACAGTTTCTGGATCAGCGTCCTTTCCATTACACCATACTGGCTTTGGAAGCAGAAGCCTAACTTTCTCCAGATGGGGTTACCTAAGAAATAGTTTTCCCTCTCAAACTCTTAGAATGGAAAATAATGATTCCACAAGTTCGAATATAAGGAAGAGAAAGGATACCTCTCAACATCTGGTACTGTCCAAGTTTTAAGCAAGAGAGAAAGCATCACATAGGTTTCTACCCCGGACAGCTGACTTTTTGGCCTTTATCTGGAAGAGCAGGCAGAGAAGGAAGTTTGTTAGACCTCTTCTGAGACTGGGAAAAAACTGACTATTCAAATTTATATGGTATAAAGAGATGCTGTCAGGACAATAAAAGATTCACTTACGTATTATTAGAATTCTAAAAGGATCTGCTCATTTTGAAAATCTTTGTAACAAAGGTATATAGCATTAACTTGCTGCGTGTACCCCCTTAATTTGGTCTAACATCTTGTTCATTCTGGGGACAATACTAGTAATTACACTTTATGGGTTGCTGTAAGGAGGTAACCATACATATGGATGGGTCTGGACATTTGCATGTACGTGTGTTTCAAGCTTACTGTCTGGTATATAGTTGCAATCAATAAATGTTACATCCCCCCCCAACCTAGTCACCGAACAGGTCATACCTAAGCTGGCTTGCACGCATTCCTTAGTGAAGGGATCAGGAGGACAACAGAAAGTTTCATGTCTGAAAACTGTGGTGTGCTCTGTTCTAAAACAAAACTCATTTTCACTTCAGTGTGGATTTGGGAGAAGCATGTTTTTGAGGGGAACCTCAGAACCACGACAAGGACAGTGGTCAGAGGAATGTGCTTACGGGTACACGCAAACACTACTGAATCATGAGAGAGTGGCAAGGGCAACATTCCCTCAAACTCTGGCTCTTCTTGGTAGTAAGTAGGAAAAATATACCGGAGTACAAAATTCACTTCCAAAGAGGTTATTTATTTGGTGTATATAGATGGTTACTTTCTGGTTGCTTATATAGATAAAAAATCAGCAACATGCTTTTCTGTATTATCCTAATTTTCCTACAGATAAACTATTACAACTAAGTTCTGTGTACTTTTTGACAGCCTCCATTTTTCAATTTGGTTCCTGTTGTTTCAGAACGTGGTTCTGAACCATGGTTGTTGTTTCAGAACATGTCAGGGGCAGTTTCAATGTACCTACTGACACATACTGCTTCCAGACCTCCATAATTAATCCTGAAATTATACCATTTCCATTTCCAGAAAGTCTGAAATATTTTCTGTTGACATTTCAAAGAACTAGGGCTGTAAGTTTCTATCTCCGTTTATAATGGACTACTAAAACAAGAGGTAGCATATTATATGGACAATCATAAAAAGACAGGAAAATAATAACCTGTATTTCCTAAACCCCATCTGCAACACCAGATCATGAAGTACGAGCATTTTAAAGGCATAGCGGGAATTAGCACTTCAGAGCTGCAAGCATGAAATGCCACTTTCTATAACCATCTGTTTCTTTCAACTCAGATCAAAACTTCCATCTCACCTAAGGATTTTAGAGCAAAAAGAATCAGAAACATTCTCCTTGGCCCATTATCTTTTTGTGTCTTCCCCTCTCCTGACATTCTCTTATTACTCCAGCATTCTTATTTTTCCAAAAAAAGAATAGGTTACATTTTTACCGCTTTGAAATATCTCACTGGACCCCTTAAAAAATCACTTTTTAACTGTTAAGTGAATTTCCACTTATTTTTAAATTTCTCAGTCTCTAAGGACCATCATATTCTTTAAGTTACTTTAGTTAGAATTCTGTATTTTAGCTTTACCCAGAGTTGGAATTACAAATGGCTTAAAGGCATTTTCAATTTTTTTCAAATAGTTCCCCATGCGGTATGCTTAGCTTTTTGAAAGAAATAAGCTTTTCAGAGAAATGCCCTAAATTTTTCATATTCGTATAGACTTACACGATTTCAGAGAAGCTCTCTAGTAAAATTTAAACTAACAAGGGATTCAAAGATTTTCATTTTGACCATCTCAGCCACTCTGCCATTTCAATTTCCACAGGAGCTTGATGTTTACAGAAACCTGTGAATCCTAATAACCTTGTTTATCTGTTTGAAGCTAATTTTTATATGCTAGGTTTTTACTAAACAGGACACAATAAAAACACTATTTAAGTTTTTTGAAGATTTAGACCAAAGTACTGTTAGATCACTTCTGCCTTTACTCAAGTGGTAACTCTAAGGCAGGATTTCTCGGCCTTGGCATTTCTGACATTTTGGGCAGGATCCTTCTTTGCTGTGGGAGCTGTCCTGCGCACAGTAGAATGTTTAGCAGCATCCCTGGTCTCCACCCACTAGATGCAAATAGCACCATGACCTCACCTTCCCCACCCCCAATTACTTCTCACAACCGAAAACAAATGTTTCCAGATTCTGCCAAATGCCCCTGGGTGGGGGGAGGGGATAGAAGGAAGCAAAATGGCCCCAGTTGAGAATTGCTACACTGAGGCATGGTATTTCGTGCATCAGTACCTACAATTCTACAGTCCTCAATCTTTATTTTTGCAAAGGAGGCATATAATGTAAAATAAAACATATTTTAAAATATAACATATTTTAAACATATTTTAAGAGAAAACATATTTTAAAATATAATCAAGTTAAGACTATAATTATAAATCAGCCAGTTTCTGCACAGCAAGGTCTGATCTCAGCTGAACCTCAGCTAATTTCAAAGTCATTTCTCTGTAAAGCACACCACTCACTTTTAGGTCCGTCCTCAATGTTTGCTTCTTTTCTCTCTGAAGTTCTTTTTTGTATAGACGGATGTTTTCCTCTCTGTCTGATAAAGCCGCCACACCACTACTCTTTTCTTTGCTTGCTTCACAACTTTGCACCAAGTTGTCTTCAACCTTAACTAAGGCAGAAGAAAGAGAACGAAGGGTAACCAATTCCTTCTCCAAAGTTAACGCCAAATGATTAATTAGGAAATTGACACTTTCGAATTTTAGATATTTGAAGAAACAGTTTATAGGGAGAGCTCTGATGAGATTATGAAGGCACTGGAACAAAACTGTTTGATTCCTGGAATAAAAAAACCAAACACAGTATTACAAAACTTGGGACAGCACCAAGCAGTTGTATACAACTTACTGTAGTAATTAATACTCATTTATAAATCCTCTCATGATGAATAGAACCAATAATGCATGCATGTGATCTTTGATATAATTCAGTCTGTAGCAATCAAATATACATATCCTATACCAAGTCAGTTAATGTTCATCACTTGCTTCCTGATTTTTTTCTCTGAGTAATAAGATTAATATTATGTTTTTTAAAATGTCATTGTAAGGAAAGGTAAGTAGAAATCTTAAAATAACTATTAGGCCCTAATCAACCAAAAAAAAAAAAAGACAAAACAAACAACAAGTTAAAACAGCTCTAGTTTCCACATGAGGCCACCTGTCTACTGAGGCTATACCAGGCAATGACCTGGACATGTCCCACAGTGACAAAGATCTCTACTGTGGAAATGGCTCTTGGACCACACACACATGCACTAACTTCTCTGGATGTATTCCAATTTGGTATGCATTACCTAGAATAGATTATTAAAATCCCTTCAAATGGTGTTTTTTGTTTCCACTTGAAGAGTGTCCCATAGAAACTTCCTGGCATCTTGCAAAAGCAAAATTCTGGAAATTCTTTGATTTCTTCACATTTCATGAGTTCTAGAAGCCACTTCTTCATTGGAGTCAGAGAATAGTTGGATGATGTGATTTGAAAACAAGTTTTGTTAAACACTGTGAGAAGTGCAAACAGATCTTCCATGTGTTCTACAAGAAAAACATGTCACAAGCTCTGTCATTAAACTGTCCATTAACAAAAAGAGTTCTTAAAATTTTCTAATTCAATTAGGTATATGATTAAAAATTACCAACAAAAATTACCTATAGGTTTCTTCTTTGGAAATATCAGCAGGTATTGCCTACTTGAAAGGTCTTCTAGACTTAAAAAAAGTCTGCCACACTGAATAAAATGATCTTCAGAAGAGTCACCGTTTTCCCTCTTCCTAATTTGTAGCAGCACAGTGCAACAAAAATTATTGAACGCTAAAAGTGGTGAAAGAGATGTTACAGCAGTAATGACCTGTACACACTCTTTCTCAGATGACTGTTCACAAACAAAGCTTTCCTCTTCCTCCTCACTATCAACAGTCAACTTGATCCTTTTTGCCTCTGATCCTATTTCACAAGGCACTGAGCATGGTGCTGGGAAAAAATCCCTACTCAACTTGATCACCCTATTTTGACACTTAAGAAGCCGACAGCTGGAGCTATGAGCTTGATCCATTAAAAGTGATAAAGTCACATGATTCAGGGACCTGTAAAAAATCCAGAGTTGAGTTGAGTGTAAAACTCATTCTTTAAAAACAAAGAGAAGATTAAATGTTACACAAACAATAACAAAACAGCTCTCTTTTCCTAGGGAAACATCATTTCAAAAGTAAAGTATATCAGAAAATCAAGTATATAAACCGAACACATTTTTAAAGATCCTGTAATAGAACTTTTCTTGAAATAGGAAAGCAAAAACATTGTAAATATGTTGAACTATAGGAAAATAATTTTCTTAAGAGAAAAAAATGGTAAAATAATGCTGGATTTTATTTTTGAAATAGGGTTCCCCCCTTTCTTTTTAAACAAGAAAAAAATACTCATTTTTTAAGAGTTTATTTTGGTAATAGTTTAGAACGCAAATAAGTCTGAAGTAAAAACTGCATTTTATACTCCCCTAAATAATTTGAATAAAATCTGCTTTTTAATATAGAACATTGTTTATCCCTCGGCAATGATATTGTTTGGGATACAATATTGTGAAAATTAATTTCACTTGTTTCTATTTACATTTTTAATATGGCTAATTAGAACATTTAAAATTACTTATGTGGCTACATTATATTTCTGTTGGACAGTACTGTTCTAGACCATCAAGATAATGTTATCATGATACTTACAGCTTCAGGGAAGATGTGGTTTTCACTCCAACAACCAAGCTGTCATCTATTACATGATACCATATCTTCTCTACTAGCTGTTCTGAATCTTGAAATTTGTCTGGTATCTTTTCATCAAAGGTACAGACAGGATTTTCTTCTTTACCACAAAGAGTAAAAAGATGTGCCTTATAGAAAAACATGTTAAATAACTGATTACCAAAATACTACTGAATGTGGAAAAACTGCAAAAATAAGGTAAGTCAGTTTTTAGTTAGGCCTTATAGCTTGTATATCTCAAAATAAATTGTCCTCTTTAATATTTTACATTGCAGGTTATATATAAATCACTAAAACAAAACTTATAGAACTTACATGTAATTAACTATCTACTTAGATCAAGAAGCATGGCCTGGGGCACCTGGGTGGCTCAGTGGGTTAAAGCCTCTGCTTTCGGCTCAGGTCATGATCTCAGCGTCCTGGGATCGAGGCCCGAATCGGGCTCTCTGCTCAGCAGGGAGCCTGCTTCCTCCTCTCCCTGTCTCTCTGCCTGCCTCTCTGCCTACTTGTAATCTCTTGCTCTGTGTCAAATAAATAAATAAAATCTTAAAAAAAAAAAAAAAGAAGCATGGCCTGGTTGGAAACAAGATGAGGTATCCAACACAGAGCCAGCAAAGACATAAACTTGGAATCCATTTTGAAAAAAATCTGATAGTATGTGTCCCAGGCATGCTGAAAAAAATCCAATCATTATTAAAATGACTTGTACTAAACCTATAACTCTAAAATTTTGTACAAATAAAACTGATTATCTTTGGACTGATGATCAATTATGGCTAAAACTGTATTCTTAGTCCAGGCCATACTCATTCATTTCCATGCACACATGGATTTATAATAACAATAGTAATGGTGGGAGGAGAAGGAGTAATAATAATAATAATCCACAACACTTACTGAATGCTTACTATGTATCAGGCACTCTTAGTGCTGTTCGTGTTTCAATTTGCTTAACTTTCACACACACAAAAAACAAAACCCTAGTAGTACCCTAGGTCGGTAGTGTTATCTACACTTTGCAGATAAGGAAAATAAGACACAAGGAAGCTAAGTAGCTTACCCAAAGTCACACAGCTAGCAAGTGTCAGAGCTGGGATTTGAACCAAAACAAACTGGTTCCAGAGCCCATGCTCTATCTTAACCACTACTCTATACTGCCCCTCTAGTGGGCAGTAATTACTGAAAAAATATCAGGGCACTTACATTCTAGTGGACTAAACAACTTTCTAGGAATCTGATGTTTCTGCTAGTAGCTGTGACCTCTGAGACAGGCCATTCATCCGAAACCTGGGAAAATTTTTGCTACCTGCCAGAATTGTTCCTAAAATTAATCACATAAACAAATGGTGCCTTGCACACAGTAGTTTCAGTGCAGTAACTTCTGAATATTTCCTCCCCTTTTCTAATATTGGCCAAATCAGGGGTCTGGGTGGCTTAGTTGGTTAAACATCCAACTCATGATTTTGGCTTAGGTCATGATCTCAGGGCTGTGATATCAAGCCCCGTCCGTGTTGGGCTATGTGCCAGGCATGGAGCCTGCTTAAGATTCTCTCTCTCCCACTCCCTTTGCCCTTCCTCTCTCTCTCCTGCTCTAAAATAATAATAGTAATAGTAATAATAATACTGGCAAAATAGTTGGGGTGAGGTAGCGAAGGTAAATGAGACTTTAAAAATGACTTTCGTGAGCTTTCCCAAGAGATTGGAACTGTAATACAGAAGTGCAACACAATGTGCTTCTGTTATGATTCTTACATTAACAGAATCATATTTTGTACCCAAGTCCGCATATTGCTAAGACTGAACTACAGACACAAGGGGTAGACTGCTATGAGACTGGTCAATCTAGAAGGAAATCAGAGGTAGGCACTAAGGTGACTTGAGGGAAAAAAAACTTACTGGAGTAAGTTTCTCTATGCTAGCTTTTCTTGATTTATTTGTAACTTTGCTATGCTGTCTTTCTCTGTATGGAATTAATGTGCATAAAAACTTTTTTATGAAGTCAAGGGAGCTTTTGCTAACTTTCTACATTACTGTACAGACATAAGCAGCTGCAAGGTACCTAAAGCGGTTCTTATGTTGGTCAACCACAAGGAAAATGAGAGTAAAATTATAAAAGGCAGATATAAACACTAAAAAAGCATAGCAATTTAGGGGCATTAACCAGAGGAATAAATACCCTTAGAAATGAACATTGCAACAGACAAAAAGAACAATTATAATACTGATGAAATTATGTATTCATTAATGAAAGGCTGAATAATACTCTGCATATTCTGTTTAAGGAGTAAGAAAATACATAATTAGGGTAATTTCTATGCAAATCATACAAATAAAAAAGTTTAATAAAATCTTTTAAACAAGAAGACTTATTCCCCAAGGTTCCTGATAACTGAGATTTTAATATCCTACAGAATAATTTGCAAATTGGTAAAATATTGGCTCATTAATCAGATATTTTCAAGTCATAAAAGTCCAGCATTATAATCCCTGCCACTTTGCTTCTTAGATCCATTGAGTGGTATTTTCTAATACATCCAAATATCCTAATTTAAGTAATGCTTCAACAGCTTGCAGATTTTCAATTCATAAAATGATAAAACGGTCACATGATTAATTTTACCTTCTCTGCACTTGATGTACTATCATCTTTCCCTCGAACCAGGTTTCTTAAAGTTTTGTAAGATTTTGAAATAATTTTGTCCTTAAGCAAGAGATGCTGCTGCGATTCCTGAATAGAAGTCAAACCAACCTGTAAAGTAGAAAGAAAAACCATTGCCAGAGACATTTCAAATGAAATCTGACAATACTGTTAATTCAGAAAGTACTTTTTGCAAATTTGCTTATTAATTCATTTTTCTGTAGAAAAGCAGAGAATACTTCTCAGAGCAAAACTATTTTCTTCGCAAATTTTAAGTAATTATAAAGGAAACAAACATGGCAAGTAACCAATAGAGTTTATGTACTTGACTGCGAGAATGCCAATGTATTAGCATGCATTTCCTTATGGAATTAAGTAATCAATTGATACGAATATGGATGTCTACTCAATATGAATAAAAATCAAGGGCTACCAACACTCCTACCTCCACAGGTAAACTACTTTTCTTGCTGTTGAAATAATTTCTGCTTCAAAATTTAGCAAAGACATCATTATGAGTAGAAATGGTCACTTTTAATTTGATACTATTTGAAATCCTGTTCATATAACATCTATAGCAAATTTTAAAGTTAACACATAACCCCCAAACTGCCACAAGTTTATTTTTGTGCTAATAAACTCAGTGCTAAGGTGGACTCCTAACTGCAGGAAACAAACAAAATTTGGCTCTGAACTGGATAGGGAGCAATCCATTTCTTTTATTATACCAGATAAACAGATTTCACTACCAAGGATGAAACATGCATGAAATGTACTTTGCAATGAAAATACAGTCAAGTCACTGAACTAATAGAAGTGATTTCATTTCAGATGGATATCTGAGACTGTGTAAGTATTAATCCAGCTTTTAATCTAACATGTTTTTCTAGATTGAAAACACAAAATGCATCCTGTTTCTTAATCCCTTTCTTTCAAATTACAGTTTAAGTCAGGTAAATTCCTTTACTCTTCATTGGTGAACAGATGCATGAAAGTGAAGCCTGAATTATATCTTACCTCATTGCACAAAATATGTAAAGTGTCTAGCTAGTATTTTAAAACTTCATCTGTTGACCTATTTCTGTGGGTTCCACATTATTCACACTCATTCACTGCGTAATTTGTGACTTAGGGAAAGGGAGCTGTACACATCAGAGGGGGAGAGCCAAATCGGAAAATGCTGGAGGGGTAGGGAGTAGAAGAGAGGAATATGTGGGCAGACTGACAATGAAGGCACCCTCAAAAATTTTACGTGTTCTCTCTTCCCTACTCTCCTCAAAATGCCCCCTGCCCCATTCCAGGACTAAACGGTGAATCACTAGACTACATAAATATTCTATGTTGTGAAGTTTTGTTATAACACTATAAAAATAACCATATGATGAAACATTTAAACAGCATAAAAATACTTCTCAACTTCTCTTTCTAGACCCTCGATTCCATTTGCATAGCCAATGGATTGTTTACGTTTCCCAAACCAAATACAGGAGCATACTGCACCACAGGACACCAAACCTTGATTTTTCGTCTTTTTACTGTGATCTCTCTCATACACACAGAAAAGGGCATAATACAAAAAAGAGTTTACAAACCGATAATGAAGTCAACACCCAGGTAACCATATGCAGTCAGCTACCCATGGGCACTGACCAGTCATGAACTTCTCCTTTTCTGATGGAGGCAATAGTACCCTAGCCTTTTCTTTTTCAGTGTCAATAAAGTTTTATTGGAACACAGCCATACTAATTCATTTGCATATTTTATGTGGGGGAGTTGTGACAGAGACAGAGATGTGGCCTACAAAGGCTGAGATATTTACTATCTGGCCCTTAACAGGAAGTCTGTTAACCCCTGGTCTAGACCCTTATCTCACTCTGTACCCCATTCTTCACCTTCTCCAGCCCACGTGATAACCTCCAAAACAGTCAGCTCCTCTCCCCGTCTGGTGGGACTCTGGGCTTCTGCCCACCCACACTAATGCCCTGCCCCAGGGCATAGCAGGTCTAACAGGACCCTGACTGGCCCACACCTGTGCCCCCAGCCCTGCCAACAATGAGAATGGCTCAGGGACAGGGCGTGAGTTTTTGCCCTAGCCTTTTAAAGTAACTTCCTTGTTTGTCTTCATAATTTTACCATCACTGTATCTCCTAAAGAATATTTTTAGTTTTTTGTGTTTTGCTCTTGAACCTTTTATGAATGGCATCATTCTGTATGTGCTAGGTTTTTAGTCCTCCCATTTGTCACTAGTAGCTGTAGTCTGTGACTTTCACTGCTCTGTAGTATTCTATTGTATGACCATACCAGCCAGCTTGCTTCTCCATTCTCCTGCTGATGGACATCTGGGTTATGTCCAGGCATGCATGGACTATTACAAACAGGGCTGCTGTTAACTTTCCTGTACATGCGCACAGGTTTCTCTAAGGTCCTGGTCTCCCCATTTCCCCTCCAACTGGTTCCCTTCCAACTTGTTGGAAAACAAATTCCATAGGGGAAAGAACAGTGAAACAGACACTGGTTCTAGCTCTGCCTGTCACTTAACCTCTCTGGTTATTTGTTTCCCCATATGTAATATGGGGGAGGAGGGATAGACTTGTTAATCTCTAAAAGACCATCCAGGAGTGCCTGGGTGGCTCAGTTGGTTAAGCGTCTGCCTTCCGCTCAAGTCAGATCTCTAGGTCCTGGGACTGAGTCCCATGTTGGGCTCCCTGCTCAGTGGGGAATCTGCTTCTCCCTCTCCCCGCATCCACCCTGCTCATACTCCCTCTCTCTTTCTCTCAAATAAATAAATAAAATCTTAAAAATAAAATAGAAGGCCTTCCAATTCTTGGAAGTATTTCTATCCAAATTGGGAGCTAGTGATAACACGTGGATACCTGAAACAAAATGGACATGCAATTCTTACTTACTACTTCCATATGCTCCTGCCTTCTCTCTGTGTTTCTTATTTTCCTTCTATGGGACTGTGCTACCTTCTGAGTAATTTTTTTAGGGTTTTATCTTTTTTATTATTATATTCAGTTAGCCACCGTATAGTACATCATTAGTTTTTGATGTGGCATTCAATGATATATATAATAATATATATAATTGTAATATATTATTATATTATCCATTGCCCACATTCATACCTGTGTTCAATAAGCATTTAGTAAATTCACTTTCAGAATTAAAATAGTTGCAAAAATTTTTTTAAAGAACTCTGCAAAGTACAAATATTTACTATCTGGCCCTTTACAAAGAAAGTTCGCCTGGGATAGAGGAAAAAGTTAAAGGACAACACAAGGAAACAGACAAATCCACAAAGAGGGACAATTGGCCTGGTGTTCTCATTAGTATTGTTGTAAGAAAGCGGGAAGGGGCATTACTCTAGGTAAAAAGACCAATAAGACATATAATAATCAAGTGAAAGTGTAAACTTTTACTAGATCCTGAAAAAAAGCATCTATAAAAAGCATTTTTGTGGTCATTAAAGACATCTGAATATGGAATGAATAGTAAATAAGAGTTAGAGATTATTATTTTCTAACTGTAATAATAGTATGGTATATTTACAAAGGAGAACGTCCTTATTTTTTAGGCAATCCCTGCTAAAATACATAGGAGTGAAGTTATAATATTTGCAATTTTAAAATGATTCTGCAAATACATACACACATGCGTATGCATATACACAAGCACAGATGAGGAAGACAGAATTTTTTTAAAAAGTACAAATAGCTGAATCCATATTAGGACTAGAGATAACTACAGTGCTATTCTTTGAACTTTTCAGAATACTTAAAAATTTTCATGAATGGGGCACCTGGGTGGCTCAGTCATCAAGCATCTACCTTCGGCTAAGGTCATGATCCCAGGGTCCTGGGATTGAGTCCCAAGTTGAGTCGGGCTCCCTGCTCAGCAGGGAGTCTGCTTCTTGCTCTCCCCCTCCCCCTCTTGTGTTCCCTCTCTCCCTGTCTCTGTCAAATAAATAAATCTTCAAAAAAACTTTTATGAATGAAAAAAGGCAGGTTACAAAAGAGTCTTACATATATATATATCTTATCTTATTATATCTTATAATCACATTCCTATGTAAATTTGCATATATTCATTAAAAAATTTACAAGAACATACATTTCAAAGTTGTTAAAATGGGTTATATCTCAGTAGTGGACTCACAGGTAATTATTAGTATCTTTTTAATATTTCTTTGTATAGTCTGAGTATTTTACAGGTACTATGCATTACTTTCATACACTTTGAAAAAACCAAAAACTCTTTTTCAGAGAACTTTGTATAGAAAATGAGGGTAAACTGTTCATGTTTGGAACATGTTATGAGTCATATTTGATGCTCCTTTAAAAGCAATACTGTGATACACTGATCCTTAAGACCAGAAAGAATGCTTTCAAAAGCGAGCTTCATATATTTTATGAGTCTTATTAAATTTACAGTCCTACTACAAAAAGGTATCATTTTTAGATAATACGTTTATAAGTAATGTCATAATAGTTTTTACAGAGGTAATAAAAAAGCAATGATCCTTTGAAATACCGTTTTTTCCCCAATCACTGAGTGTTTACATATTAAGATCCTTTCTTTCAAAGTGCTTTCCATCATTTAGACTAGCATGAACCCAAAAACCAAAAACAAAAAGCAAACATAGACACTAACTTTCAATCTTCTTTCCAGAGGTGAAACCATCAAATTCTTTTCTTTGTGTTCAAATAAGTCATCTTCACTGCAATCCAATGTTTCACTCTAAGAAATAAAAAAAAATACATTAAAACTGAAATTTTGAAATAAATTGAAAATTTATAAGATTAACAAAATACAATTAAAGTTTATCCAAAAGGCAGTTTCCCATGTTACACACTGTTGTTATATAAGAGACAAAAAAATATGTATTTCCCCTATCACTTCTTGTAACTAGAAAATACTACTAGTACTGTCACCACCGACATAACATTTATGTACTGCTTCAAAAAGCACCAGCTTACTAGATTTTTAAAAAAATCCCACAACTGGGAAAATAAGAATGATCTTCATTTTATTAAGGAAAAACACAGACTCAGATATTTTATGCAGATCTGAAACTTCAGGGGTATTATTTCCCTTCTGCTCAAGATCTTAAGATACTATGAACTATTACTTCTTTTAATAAAGCAGGTTCATTTCATTTTACTCCTTAATCCAATGTTATCATGTTTACTGGTATAAAATGTGATTTTCAGAAGCAACAATAAGTTAATTTACAGTGTTACTATCACTATACTCCAAATTTATATCAAAAGCATAGTCGATTTGTATAACATTTACTGAAAGGAGATTCAATGTATAATTTTAAAAATTCAATCTACGTATTTCTAAAGTTCAAAATATTTACTGTAAGTCTGAAATTACAAATATTGAAACAGTGGGTCAAAAGCTTTAAAGTGCTTCAACGTTCTAAAATGGTTCTTAAATATATATTAAGTATACAGAACTTACTGAATAATTTATGTCACCAAGGTCTGTTATTGTAAACGAACTCAGGCAATCTGAATTCAAGGACTCCTGAAAAAGTAGCAGTACTTGATCCCTCCCAGTTCCTATAAAGTCATCTATCAGTACTGATGTAATTTTTTCCCACTTAGCAGCAACCTGAAAGAGTAGAAAAGAAAAACAAAATCAAATGTGAAATAAATTAAATCCCTTTGTTGCATGTAGGTATAATGTGTCCTCTTCAATCTTATAAACAAGTAATGAAAATGGTAAACACTAAAAACTAAAGATATTGAGGGATCAGACAACATAAAGAGTTATAACAGTTTTACAAACAGCAAGAACTTAAATTTAATATTCTATCAGTGTTTGTCCAGGGACTGTCACATTCCTGATTTCTATATTTAGACTTTATTATGATTTATAAATTCTAAACTTTTCATGACTATTTTGGAAACTCTAGGTAATTAGAAGGTGGTGATAAACACTCGAAAATTCTCAAAGCAGGGTGCCTGGGTGGCTCAGTGAGTTAAAGCCTCTGCCTTCTGCTCAGGTCATGATCTCAGGGTCCTGGGATCAAGCCCCGCATCGGTCTCCCCACTGAGCAGGGAGCCTGCTTCCTCCTCTCTCTGCCTGCCTCTCTGCCTACTTGTAATCTCTCTCTCTGTCAAATAAATAAATAAAAACTTTTAAAAAAAATTCTCGAAGCAGAATAACTTTTTTTAAACTTTTTTTTTTAAAGATTTTATTTATTTATTTGACAGAGAGAGAGAGAGAGATCACAAGTAGGCCGAGAGGCAGGCAGAGAGAGAGGGGGAAACAGGCTCCCTGCTGAGCAGAGAGACCGATGCAGGGCTCGATCCCAGGACGCTGAGATCATGACCTGAGCCGAAGGCAGAGGCATAACCCACTGAGCCACCCAGGTGCCCCTCAAAGCAGAATAACTTTCAAGAGTAAAGATGAACACTTGGGTGCCTGGGTGGCTCAGTCATTAAGCGTCTGCCTCCAGCTCGGATCATGGTCCCGGGGTCCTGGGATCAAGGCCCGAGTCTGGCTCCCTGCTCAGTGGGAAGCGCGCTTCTCCCTCTCCCACTTCCCCTGCCTGTGTTCCCTCTCTCGCTGTGTCTCTCTCTGTCAAATAAATAAATAAAATCTTCAAGAAAATAAAAGGAAAGATTAACTTAATACACTAAACTCTGGTAGACGAGAACACAGCCATTATTAGGGACACAGAGGGGAGGGACCCTATTAGTGAGGCACCTAGAACCATCCTAGCCTACTAGAATGATTTGATCAGTTTATACCAGAACGTGGGACTCCAAGTTTAAAATAGAAGACAACTTCGGAATGGTCCTTGAAGCTGAAAGGCTCCACATTGGCCCCCTGGAGAACTAATACCATGGGGATCAGCTACCCCTTCTCCCTCAGACAGAAAAGCTAAAACTCTCGCTGAGAATCCTGGCAGTAGCACAGATACATCATCTAAGGCAGCAACCTCTTTGACCTCAACTGCAGCAACTTCTTCCTAGGAACATCACCAAAGGCAAGTGAAGCAAGGGCAAAAATGAACTATTGGGACTTCATCAAGATTAAAAGCTTTTGCACAGCAAAGGAAACAGTCAACAAAACCAAAAGACAACTGACAGAATGGGAGAAGATATTTGCAAATGACATATCAGATAAAGGGCTAGTATCCAAAATCTATAAAGAGCTTCTCAAACTCAACACCCATAAAACAAATACCCCAGTCAAGAAATGGGCAGAAGACATGAACAGACATTTCTCCAAAGAAGACATCCAAATGGCCAACAGACACATGAGAAAGTGCTCAACATCACTCGGCATCAGAGAAATACAAATTAAAACCACAGCGAGATACCACCTTACACCAGTCAGAATGGCTAAAATCAACAAGTCAGGAAATGACAGATGTTGGCGAGGTTGCGGAGAAAGGGGAACCCTCCTACACTGTTGGTGGGAATGCAAACTGGTGCAGCCACTCTGGAAAACAGTATGGAGATTCCTCAAAAAGTTGANTGAAAAGTTGAAAATAGAGCTACCCTACGACTCAGCAATCGCACTACTGGGTATTTACCCTAAAGACACAAAGGTAGTG
>LNAC01000407.1:31053-74902 GCA_002007465.1 Ailurus styani
AAAATAAATAAATAAATAAATAAATAAATAAAATAAAATAAAATAAAAGATACATCATCTACACGATAGAGGGGGCATGTATTAGAGCAAGACTATGTAAGTAAGACCTCAATCTATATAACCAAATATCAGTCTTTCCTATATAAGGCTAATTTCCAAAGCCAGGATTTTTCACTTATGCAGGGAGAAAGCTTATTTGTATACCCATATCCTCCCTTCCTCCCACCCCACCCCCACCAAGAGTATCATGGAATACAGTGAACTATGTGAAGACATTAGTAGTACTAATGTGCTCAACAGGGGCACTTGGGTGGCTCAGTTGGTTGAGCATCCAACTCTTGATTTCAGCTCAAGTCATGATTTCAGGGTCATGAGATGGAGCCTGGCATCAGCTCCACACTCAGTGGGGAGTATGCTTGAGATTTCTTTCCCTCTACCCCTCACCCCACTCGTGAGCACACTCTAATAAAATTTTTTTTAAAAAAAGAATCTGTTCAGGGCGCCTGGGTGGCTCAGTGGGTTAAAGCCTCTGCCTTCGGCTCAGGTCATGATCCCAGGGTCCTGGGATCGAGGCCCACATTGGGCTCTTTGCTCAGCAGGGAGCCTGCTTCCTCCTCTCTCCTCTCTCTCTGCCTGCATCTCTGCCTACTTGTACTCTCTCTCTCTCTGTGTCAAATGAATAAATAAAAAAAAATCTTAAAAAAAAAAAAGAACGTGTTCAACATGCAAACACGATAGAGCTATGTACTCATGTATGCACACACACATTTACAATCTATAGCTCTAGAATAGTGCTGTCCAAAATATAGGAGACAAAGCAAGACATATATAATTTTAAATTTTCCAGTAGCCAATAAAAGAAACTTCTCTAGCAGCAGTGAAAAGGGTGAAATTAATTTTATATTTATTTTGATCTGCTATATCCAAAAATAGTATCATTGCAATTCAATATTATCAATAAAATTATTAATTAGATATTTTCCTATCATTTTTTTACAAAGTCTTTAAAATCTGGTGTGTATTTGACACTTACAGCACATTCCAATTCAGACCAGCCACATTCCAAATGTTGAATAACTACATGTGACTAGATGCTATCATATTAGACGGCACACCCCTAGAACATACAAACCACTATCTACAACATACCAATATCTGTTTTAGGTATACTTGACAATGATTCAGTTTTGAAATACCTGCTACATAGATTCCTGTCAAAACTTACAGAGACCATTTCTACTCGAGAGAGAGAAAGCCTAAAAGAAAAGTTAATCATGCATTTATCTAGACTCAGCTCTGTTTCAAGTTCTATCACTCTGTATCAAGTTCTGTTAAACATTATACCTGGGGCTTTTATGAAGGGCTGATCTGAGAACATGCTAACCTTGATTTTTA
Organism: Ailurus styani; assembly: GCA_002007465.1. Lineage (NCBI taxonomy): Eukaryota > Metazoa > Chordata > Mammalia > Carnivora > Ailuridae > Ailurus > Ailurus styani. Next base: position 32,449 of record LNAC01000407.1, read on the forward strand.
TTATTTATTCTAATTTATGCTTGTTTGTACTTTACCTGTCTTTTAAGCTGCCTTAATTCCTTTATAGAATGAGGTAGTAAAAGGATGGTTGGATGAATCCATACCTAACCCAAAGGAAGATTGTATCTATTGTTCTTTCCCATTTTGGAGCAAAACTTCTATCAGAGACACCATTTTATTATTCAATAATGTATTCACTTCATTATTCAAAACCTCTTACATAATACCACAAACAGTAAATCCCTCTCAGAACTCAATGTTAGAAAAAAAACTTGCCCTTGATAGTATGTTCCATTCAGTTGTAAAACTGCTATATTTGCTTTTTTTTTTTTTTGGAACTAACTACTAAACTGTAATTCCTCAAAGGCAATCACTTCCCTTAACCTGGGTTTTCTGACATGGTTCTCTCTCCTCCTCCTTTATTTGTAGATTCTTAGCCTTTATTTCTGTTTTTAAAGTAATTGCATATTTTACCCTAAGATATATATTTTTAAGTAGGTGAATATAAATGTAACACTAAGGTTAAGGCAAGAGCTGCAAAATTCCCAGAGAAGCAAGGTTACCAAAGCAATTTATGAGCACTTAATTTGTGGATATCAGGGTGTAATTCCAGAGCTTTTGAAAGGGCATTTGAAAACAGCTTAGACGTACAGAATCCCTGAAGAAGTAGCTTAAGAGGTGTGTCAGTAGGAACTTAGATAAGTAACTTGTGCAAAGGATGATGGTCCACTATAGAGAAAGAACCCTAAAACACAATTTCAAGGCAGGAACGCCAACCAACAGTAAACAGGCTCATTTACAGAGTGGCACAGTATCCCTCTTTGGGTAATGTATTAGTGGCAGAGCTCTACAGCGTCCAAGCAGGTGACCCACTTAAAGTGTGTAAGGACTATATTACACTGAATTAATGAGGCACAAGGGGACTGTTTTTCCTTATCCAGGTGAATAAGGGACCTCATAAGTTCAAGTCAGTGATGAAAGTCCTAGCCCTTATATAACATAATAATAGCTACTTATTGAGCTTCTCCTGTGTGCCAAGCACTGTGCAAGACACTTTACAATGTCATTTTAATTCTCTCCTCTCAGAGGCAGGATGATCTCAATTTCATAAAGATAGAAAACGAGTTCACGAAAATTCAACACCTTCCTTAAGGTAAGACTGGTAAGTGGCTCAGTTGGGATTCAAACCCAGGTTAAGTGTGCTCTTTCCATTACCCAGACCCCAATAAGGATTATAGGCTATACTAGATGTTTCCCTGCTACCATTTCTAGAAAGGAAAAAAGAGTAGAGAAAGAAAATGTTACCTTCCAAATAACCTTCAAGTAAAAGTACAATATGCTTTTAAAAGATTGCTTTCAAAATAAAATAGGGTACTTTCAAATTACTTTTCTTTCAAAAATTTAAATTTACTTATTTATTTTAGAGAGAGTGAGCGAGTACACGCAGGGGGAGCAGCAGTGGGAGAGGTGGAGAGAGAATCTTTTAAGCAGGCTCCATGCCCAGTGCAGAGCCCAACCCAGGGCTCAATCTCACATCTCTGAGATCATGACCTGAGCCTAAACCAAGAGCTGGAGGCTTAACTGACTAAGCCACCCAGGCGCTCCTTCTTTTGAGAATTTAAGTTCTGTATGTATTACAGAGGTTAAATATGGTTACATAATCCCTATTAATATAAAGGCAAATTACAAGTCAAAGCCTGATAAAACACAATCTCAACCTGATATTTTCACACACACAAACAGAAACACATACACACAAGGTAAGGATTCACCTAAAAAAATGAGTGGCTCGGTTGGTTAAGAGTCCAACTCTTGATTTTGGCTCAGGTCACGATCTCAGGGTAATGAGACAGAGCCTGGTATTGGACTCCACGCTCAGCACAGAGTCTGCTTGAGATTCTCTCTCCCTCCCCTCTGTCCCTCCCTCTGCTCACACACTCTCTCCAAATAAATAAAATCTTGGGGTGTCTGGGTGGCTCAGTCATTAAGTGTCTGCCTTCGGCTCAGGTCATGATCCTAGGGTCCTGGGATTGAGCACCACATTGGGCTCCCTGCTCAGCAGGAAGCCTGCTTCACCCTCCCCCCACCCGCACCCCACTGGTGCTTTCTATCTCTCTCCCCAAAAAATAAAATATTAAAAAAAAGACTCCAGGATACACGCTCTGAAAAATATAAATGCATACAAGGACTAAGGCTACACCAATTGAATGATTATAAAAATGAGAACTGTACCTGAAAGTTCTTTTTCCAAATGGCACAAACATCATTGGACCTAAAGGATACAACGAAAAGTTCTCTGCCTGAATCCATAGGTTGAACCGCACAAGGATCTCCAAATGGAAGCTGGCACACACTTTTAGGAGTCCCATTTTGAAATGAAATCAGCTGATTCTTTCGAGTAAGGGCAATCAGAGACATTCTTAACTGATTGTTGACAATCTCAGTTGCACAGACATGCACAAAAGTCACTACACTGCTATAAGCAGGAGGGATAATGTATGCATCACTTACTACTTCTTCTCTTTTAAGGGAGTATACACAAAATTTGGTATTCCAAATTGCATAATCTGATTTTGAAAGCTTTTGAGTGCATCTTTCCTCAAACAAAAAAGATGCTTTTGGTCCTAATAAAACAATACCTAGATTTTCAATCTCCCCTGCCCACTCAACGGAGGAAAAATTAAGAGGCACAGTAATAACTTTGCCTGTTTGAGAAGAGATACAGTAGAATGTTTTGACATGTCTCCATAAAACTAAAGGGCCATTAAGGACCCTTACACCATCCTTCAACTCATGGGGTAGTCTAAAGCTCATATGCTTTTCAAAGTTATTGGTGCTATGAAGAAATAGAAGAATATATCTGAAGATGTTATTCTTTTTACTGCATTGTATCAGAATACAAGGGAGATTAATTCCAGTTCTGAAATCTGACACACAGTTGCAACATATAATTTTTAAATGAGAGATTTCTTCGTTTAGCAGAAAGAATCCAGTGGACTTCTGAACAAATGCCCTTGTTCTTCTGTCAAACACCATTCTCCTGACATGTAGTATGGGTATTTTTGCAGGCCATTTACCTGCAAAATCTCCCTCAGACAAGTGAAAAATAAGGACTTCCCCATTATAACATAAGAGCATTTCTTGTTTGTTAGATGACATTGCTTGTTTGCTAGACATTCCACAGTATCAAGTCTTTGTGTTGGTCCAATTTTCGAATGCAAATTGATTCCAGTTGATGCTTTTAAACCTAAAAATGTAATGAGAAAAATTACCATCAAGTAGGCAGAGGAAAAGAAAACATTTCTGCTAGAGAACTATCATATAGATAACCATAAGTTTTATGAACATTTTAAGCTTTTTATGCTACCTTAATAATGTTATACTTACCAAAAAAAACCACATCCCAAATATCATCTTTGTACAGTTAAAAAACACAGTTTGCAAACAATGCAAATAACTACATCACAAAAGACAACTGAATGTGGTGTTAACAGCATCTATTAAAAGCTGTGGGTGGTCTGTTGAAAGTGCCTGAAGACATTCTTTCTGGTTCAGGGTATTTCTTAAGGGTTCTACTTCTGTCTCTTTCAAACCTACCAACCTAATCTGGTTTTCCCATTTTCTTCCACCCTCCCCCCATTTTCTACCCTGTTGACTCAAACCTGGTTTTTTTCTCTCAGCCTTACACCCTCAACAATGACAATTAAGTAGTCAACAACTCAAATTGACTGCTACCACAACCCAGGCACTTGGGGTCCTGCTTTCCCGAAACAGGACCTCATACAGACTCTATGGCCAAAATAAAAGCCCAGAAAGAAAAACAGGAGATTCTATGCCATAGTTTAAAAAAAAATCTCCATAGGAGTAATAGAAATAAATATTAAATCTTACTCTGCAAAAACAGTGCAGCTTTAGGACTTTAAGAAAGTCATTATTCCTTTTCCAAGTAGAAAAAAATAGAAGATTAGTAATATTATAATAAACACAAGAATTAAATAATAGCTATCAATTATTCAGGCTTATATGCCAGGTAAAATACATAACTTCACTTAATGCTTACAACTATTCTTTTAAAGTAAGCATTCTTACTATCACATCTTTCAACTGAGAAAACTTTATTATTTTAACTAAGGTCAGAAAATTTTCCAAGGTTACAACACTAATCGGCAATAGCACTAGATTCAGAAGAGGGGCCCTCTGACTCCTAAGCCTACACTTTTAACTACCACACTGTCCTGGCATGCATGCCCTTACTCTGAACACTGGTTATAAGCAAGGCAACCTGAGAAAATTAGTAAAGTAGAATGAGAAAAAGGAACACCCATGGCATCACAAATGGCAAGATTTCATGCTTTTTTATAGCTGAGTAGTAACCCATTTTACATATATATGTTTATATGTATGCGCGCGTGTGTGTGCGTACACACCCCACAACACCTTCTTTATCCATTCATCTATTGATGGACACCTGGGACCTACAGGGTATTATATAAAGTGGGATAAGTCAGAGAAAGATAAATGTTATAGGATTCCATTCACGCATGCAATCTAAAAAACAAAGTAAACAAACAAACAGACTCTTAAATACAGAGCACAAACTGCCAGAGTGGAGGTCAGTGGGGAAACGAGCAAAAGAAATGAAGGGGAGTACGAGGTACATACTTCCACTAATAAATAAGCCATGGACCTGAAAAGTACAGCCTAAGGAATGTAGTCAGTTGGGCGCCTGGGTGGCTCAGTGGGTTAAAGCCTCTGCCTTCGGCTCAGGTCATGATCTCAGGGTCCTGGGATCGAGGCCCGCATCGGGTTCCCTGCTCAGTAGGGAGCCTGCTTCCTCCTCTCTCTCTGCCTGCCTCTCTGCCTACTTGTGATCTCTCTCTCTCTGTCAAATAAATAAATAAAATCTTTAAAAAAAATCTAATTTTCTAAAAAAAAAAAAAGGAATGTAGTCAGTAATTTATAATAACACTGTATGGCAACTATGCTTAACATGGTGAGTCCTGAATAATGTATAGAATTGCTGTACACCTGAAACATACGACATGTCAATTATACTTCAATAGTAAAAATAAGTTTAAAAAAGAACATAGGCCAAATCTAACTGTAAAGAAAACAAAATTACAACAAAGGAACACCCCTTAACAATGAACACACATATAAGAGAAAGATGTTGATTTCTACTCAATGGCTATATATGCAGAATCACTCCTTTAACAGCTGCAGAAAGCTCAGCATATGCTATGAACTGCACGTGGTTGGAGAGCCGAAAGAACCGTGTGAATAGTGGGCCTGGCCTGCCTCTTACTAGAGGTATGACTTTGGGCCAATTACTTAATCCCTCTATGCCTCATGTCCACATATAACGGGGTGAAGTACTACCCTACAAGGTATTGAAATTAATATAACCCACTTAAAATAGAACCTGACACATACAAAGTGCTTGATAAAGCTTAGCTGCTACGACTGTCATTATCATCATCATGGCCAGCTCTGGTTTATATAGTACCTAACCTCTGAAACATCAGTACAGTTGTATACTTAAGTTTGTGAATGCTGAAACATCCCTCTCCACTATAAATAGCTCTAACTCATATTCTTTCTTTTCTCCTACTTGTGGATCATTTTACACCAGGAAATTCAACTATTTCAGAAAACTACATCATTTGTAATTAAGTAATAATGTTTTCCTCTGCTGAATGAGAAACAAACTGCAAAGGCTTAGGTTTTGTTCTTTTATTACAAAAATCTACCAGGAGTCCAATTAGAAAAAAGTATCACTGAACCACCTACAAATTTAACTTAATGTAGCATTTTGTAGAAATGACTTTAATTTAGAGGCAATTCTATTAAAATGCAGACTCGATTAGTCAGCATCTACTTTCAAATTGGAGATGCTGTGGCTTATTGTCTAATTTCCAAATACATCATTTGTTGTAGTACTTTTTGTTAAGATTTTTTGTTTATTTGACAAAGAGAGAGACAGCGAGAGAGGGAAAAGCAGGCTTCCCACTGGGCAGCGAGCCCGATGCGGGGTTCGATCCCAGAACCCTGAGATCATGACCTGAGCCAAAGGCAGATGCTTAACAACTGAGCCACTCAGGCGCCATTTGTTGTAGTTTTAAACAATGTTCACAAATTCTTTGAAATTCCTTCCATCAAGAGGTGGCACTTAATTCTCCTCTCCTTGGATGAGGGCTGGTCATTATGATTCACTTCTAGCCAACAGAATATGGCGGAAGGGACAGTGTGAGACTTCCGAGACTGGGTCATAGAACATTGTGGCTTCCTTGTTGACCTGCTCCTTGGATCACCTGCAAGGAGTAAAGCCACCTGCCATATTATTAAGACACTCAGGCAGCCCCATGGAGATGTGCATACTACGGCTTCCGGCCAATGGTCAGCAAGAGACTTGGGCCTTCTGCCAACAGCCAGGTGAGTGAGACTTCTTGGGATCAGATCTTCCAGCTCCAGTCAAGCCTGCAGATGATTAAGCCCCCTGGAGAGATCCTGAGTCAGAAGAACCAAGCTAAGCTGCTCCCAAATTCTTGATCCTCAGTAATTTTGAGGTAATGTTTGTTGTTTTAAGCTGCTAATTTGGGAATAATTTGTTATACAGTAACAGATAAATACATTCCTCTGTGGTAATTTGTTTAAGTTGATGATACTGTTTTTGAGAATTTCATAAAACCTATTACTTGAAGTAACTGGAGAAACTATCATAATACAAACCAGCAGAATTCACTGGCTTATCAGTTTGTTGTTAGGCAATTAATGCAAAGATCTGGGACAACAGGTATCATAAGGGAGTTTCAGCTTTATTAGTAAATAAGATAAGTAGGCAAATCAAAGGTGTGGCTTTCACTTATGAAACAATCTTTTAGTTTAAAGGAAATGTTGTATTACAACAAAATGTACGAATAATAATTTATTTAAAATTTCCCACAGATACGTCAGGTCTCTTAGATTTCTAAAAGAAGTTTCCTTTTTCAGCATTAAATGATATATTGTTCTTTCAGCATTAAAATGATATAATCTGCAGCACCTGGGTGGCTTAGTCAGTTAGTTAAGAGTCTGTCTTCGGCTCAGGTCATGATCCCAGGGTCCTGGGATTGAGTTCTGCATGGGGCTTTGTGCTCAGCGGGGATCCTCCTTCTCTCTCTGTCCCTCCCCCTGCTCATGCTTTTTCTCTAATAAATAAATAAAAATCTTAAATAAAATAATATTATATGATCTGAAGTAAAGGTATAAGAACTTGTCTTTTACTACCTACTTACATGAAAAGTTTTTCATATTTCCTAAGTACTAAATCAACCAAAAGTAACTTCTATACAGAAAAGCATTTTGGAAGAAATGCGTGAAACCCTTAAAAGATAAAGAATAACATAGCGGAGATAAAGGACGCAATAAACGAAATGAGAAACCCACTTGACAGAATGAACAGCAGGCTGGAAGCAGCAGAGGAACGAATTAGTGACCTAGAAGGCAGAGAAACAGAAATTAACTAAGCTGAACGAAAGAAAGAAAAAAGAATTCTGCAAGACGAGAACAGACTTGGGGAATTCAGTGACTCCATCAGACGTAATAACATTTGTTATTTTAGTATTAAATGTCACAACTAATGTTGAATCAATGCAATGCTCTGGTTTACCAGTATCTGAGTATGGCAGAAGGAGAATCTGATTGCTAAAAGGTCAGCAGAATATCCCCCTTTCCTAAACTTTAGAGTATGTACTGTTGCACCTTGATAAAGTTATGACTTAAAATCAGACCCCTAACGCTCTCTTCTTTTAACCCACTGAGCCACCCAGGCACCCACGCTCTCTTCTTTTAATGCTACCAGCAAGTACCTTAACTTAGAAACCAACTACAGTAGTTCAGGCTTTCAACTCTTAGGCTGACGTAAAAGCCTCTTAAACTGATCTTCCTTTCTCTAGGCTCTCTCCCCACCAACTTATCAATTTATTTATGCTACCTCAGCTATTGTTCTAAAACACAAATTTGATCTGGTAACTGCCCCCTACCTCAAAAACCTTGCATGTACCCTCTCCCCCTTCTCAATAGATACATGATACTTGAATCACTTTCTGGAAAGATAGATGCTGAACACTGTGAATTGAACATATGCATGACACAGAGATAAAAGACTGCAAACCATTGTTATAAAGTTTATCATGGCATTCAAAGCCCTATTATCCTAACCTAACGTACTTTCAGCGTGAGCTCTAGGCAAAAAGCAAACTTATTCTCATGGATTTAGGCTCAAATAGATTTAAATGACTGTTTTATGAAAGGTCTTTATTTTTAAATACTACAGCAAAACCATGTACATTTTAAATATAAGTCACTTAAAATTGATCACCTTCAGAGTTAAAAATTAGAAGTCATTAATATATTTATTTACGAAGATAAATTTTTTCCTCAAACTTTCTATAATCTCAAGGCTTACTGAATTTGCATACCTGTGTACATTTTATTTTATACTGATGCAACATCTGTGTTAAGAGTAAGAGTTCTTAGCATATGTTCATAAAACAAACCTTTAAGCCTATGGAATAAACGCTGATTTTATTTTTTCAGATAAAAATAGTATGGAAACAACTGAAACTAAGATCAATTTAGAGATTCTAAGACCACTCAAACAGGCCCTGACTACTCAAACCCTGATTATCAGGGCACCAGACTTATTATTCCAGCCTATTTGTCATCTGACTTTTTACTTATCCTTACAACAATGGCTTACACTATTGTGGCCTGCACCTTTATGACAGGAAACAAACAAACAGGTAACTCAAACCAGTTAAGTTTTACCTCCAAATGCAGCTAATGGGGTGGGGAAGGGGTTGGAAGCAGTTTAGAAAATACTACATAATTGAGTTTTTCCTGTTCTGTATTACCATATCATAGGTGACTGTACACATTTTGTACATAAAAATACATAAGTATACTGGGGAAATAATACATGCTAACAGAAATAGAGTAGATTGGCAATAAATTATCACCCTCATCCACTCTTTCTTACCAGCCTCCTATCAAATAAACAATGTTCCTTTTAAATGCTAATAAATTCCTCCAGGTGTCATAAATTTCAGAACTTTTCAAATAAACCACCCGTCTGGTTGAGGAAGATCCCAAAAGAGCACTATATTATCTGCAGATAAAAATCTAAAAATGTCTCTACAAAACTATATCCAGCATGAGCAATAGAAAGCATCTTTGGGGAAAAAAAGGTAGAATTAAGATACCCAAGTAAAAATTTTACCTAAGAATATTAAACTTAATTTTATAAGCATAACACGGATAGATGTACTTTTCACAACCTATAGGACATTATTTACCTAAGTAAATTAACTTGGCTACAGAGTAGGTCTGCTGTTAAAAACATTTTTCTACCTATATAATTGGAAATCATTTGTTGGAGCCTACCCAGAATCAAGCTCCATTTTCCCTTTGCTAACAACACTTAGGGTATCTGAGATGTGGGTGAACATGGGGGAATGGTGATCCACTAAGAGAATTAGGAAAGACTAAGTTAAAGGTTTTCTGTGTCATCCTAAGGACTTCGAACTTTCTCTGAGCAATGATACACCACTGAAAGATCTCAAAAATAGAAATCGCAGGGTTGTACTGAATTACAAAGATCCTGGTGACAGTGTTGAAGATGGGGGTGAGGTGAGAATGGAGGCAGAGCCATCAATTAGATAATTATGAGTTCTTAATTAAAGGGAAAGGTGTTTGGAAGGCAATTTGGCAAGTCACCTGAAATGCATATATCCAGCAATTTCATTTCTAGATATTAACCCAGAGAAACAATCGTACATAATGATGTACAAAGACATTGCTCTAGAATGTTCATTGTGCTGATGTTTGTAACAATAAAAAAGTAAGAAACTTCAATGACCATCAATAGGGGAATGAATAAATACATTTGGAACATCATACTATAGTGGAAAAAAAATGAATTAGATCTATGTATACCACCATGGCTTAATTTCAAAAATCAAATGAAAAAAATTAAGTTGCAGAAAAATGTATTCTGCAGTACATTTATCTAAATCAAAACACATAAAACAACATCACATATTTTCTGTTTACCTACAAAGGCTACATTCCCTGAGTGCTTCTCTGCCAGGTACTATTCTAAGCACCTTGAACTCATTTATTCCTCACTACATTCCAATGCTATAGGCAATGTTATCCCATTCTACAGATGGGGAAACTGAGGCATGGAGTTTAAGAATCTTCTCAAAGGCCTAAAAATAGGAAGTGACAGAGCCAGGATTCAAACCCAGGGAGCCTTGTCCAAAATTTAAAGAGCAAAGATTCTGTAAAGATTCATGCCAAATTCCAATGACTGTTTATTCTGGAGAAGGGGGTAGATGTCAGGTAAGGGAGTGTAACCAGAGGAAGACTTAGACAATATGTCCATTTTCCCCATAAAAATCTGTAGGATATTAAAAATAGTCTCAGCCAAAGATGCTAAAGTGTCAATCACGGTTGACTCTAGACAATGAAAATATGAGGACTTTTCTTCCTGAAATTTCTTTGTAGTTTTCAGTATCTTTCAGTTTTTAAAAAAGCCAGTATTATTGAATGCAAAACGATTTCCTTTCAATATTTTAGCCAACAACCATAAAATTGTTCCAGTGCCTTATAAACCTAAATCTTTCTGAAGTTTGGCACTTAATGTCATTTTGCACCGACGACTGTCAAAGGGGTCCCCCTGTGCGTTGCAGGCTATTTAGCAATACCTACTAGATGCCAGTAGCAGGCCCCATCCCAGCTGTGACAACCAAAAACATCTCCGGACACTGGCAAATGTCCCCTGCGAGACAAAACTGCCCCAGGTTGAGAACTACCCTAATTAATACACTTGTAAGATGCTTTACATCTTTTAACTTTATATAACTGCTTTAGTTTAAGGATTTCAAATACATAATCCTGGGTAAGTTCCTCACACTCCAAGTGGGGAAGATGAGGCGGGGGTGAAAACAGCTTCAAGCGAAGTAATCCTACACAGCAAGCACCTAAACGCCGAACAACGATGAACACAGGCCGCGGCAGACTCGCTTCCATCCCCTTATTCCGCAAAGAAGGGAAACAACCCAGCTCTGCCGCCCAGCCCCGCGAAGGCCAAGTCCGGGTAAGGGACGACGGGCCAGCCCTACCTCACCGCGCGAGGCCCTGCGTCCCAGAGCCGCCACTTTCCCGACTCCCGACGCGGGCGCGAGGTCCCTCCACTCCAAACCTCCCGCCCGCGCGCGGCATCCTGGGAGATCGGGTCGGCGGCTGCGTCGAAAGCAGAGGAGGCGGAGCCTGCCGAACCTGCCCGGAGACGGTTGCCCGGGGAGGCCGAGGGGGCGGGGCCTCCAGGGAATGTTGTGAAAGCGAAGGGCAGGCGGAGCTTGTTCGGGCGGAGCTTGGCGCGGGACGCTCCCGTGACCCGGCGGCAGGCGGAGGCGGGACCGCAGTGCAGGGGACGTCGGGAGAGCGGAGCCCAAACGAGAAGCTAATGGGAAGCCGGGCTGGGGCCTGGCTCCGCCTCCAGACCCAGACGGCCACGGTGGATTGGACAACGAGGCGACGCTTCCGCCCGCCTCCCGATGTCACGCGACCGGCTCCTCCTCCCGCCCTTCCCTTTCTACCTCCTGGCCCGCCTGGCCAGTGATGAGATATTCGGACAGGTGGGGAAGTGGCCACGGCGATCGAAAACACGTCCACGACCGCTGCCATGGCCGAGGTGAGGAGGCGACCACACCGCTGCCGGCCCTCCCCCCAGACCCGGAAGCTTCCCCTGAAGCCCGGGGCTGTGCGCCCAGGGGCCGGTGGGCTGGGCTGAAGGGAAGCGGGGTGGTGCGCGCGGTGTCTAAGCGTCCCTTCGTGTCTCCCTTTCAGTATCACGCCCAGAATAAAGCCAAGCTCATCTCTGAGACCCGACGGAGATTCGAAGCCGAATACGTGACAGGTGGGTACCGCGTTCTCGATGTTGAGACAGGTGTGCAACGAGCGTCCCCAACTTTCCAAAGGTGTTTGCAGGTGTCTATGGGAGGCTTTGGGGACCATTTCGACCCTCGCAGTGACGATGCCCTGCACGTTTCCAGGGTTTTCTTTTCCATAACACGCCATGCACGCTGCTCCATCTGGGCAGGTGATACGCCCATTGTTTCCTAAAGGGTTAACGTAAGTTGGAAAATGTTGGGTTTCTAGCATCTCGCGTTTGTGGAACTTGCAGGACACGTTCAAGGCCCATGGCACAGGTGACACTGTCCAGTGCACGGTTTCTCTGTTGACCTTTCACCACCACCAATAGAGAAAAAGAATCTGGAAACCGCCGTAATGCTATTCACGTGTACTTAATTGGGGATACAAATTCCTTGGGTATTTTGCCTAATTCCACTTCATACAACCTGGTATGCTACCCACGGAGGAGGCCTTCCAGGGCTGGAATAAGTTCTCTTTCATCCCACACTCTAACTAGCAAAGTACCTGTGAGTCCAGAATTGATTTATTGGTTGAACATTATGTGTTCATATGGTTGAATTGATGTCCCAGGTACTTGAAACATGATTTAATCCTCGTACAGTAACTTTTTAAAACCTGCAGGATAATTTATTATAAATAGAAATATTGAATCCTGGCCTTGCCACTTAATAGCTTAGTTGTCTTTTCTAAGCCCCTGTTTCCTTATCTGTGAAATATGAATAATTAGGTTAGGAGGATTAACTGAAAAACATGGATCAAACTGTCTAGCATGGGGTTAACCTATTGTAGGCTCTCGAATATTTTGTCTCAAGTTTATCTGGTTGTGGTGGAAAGGGTTAAGCTTCTGCATCTTGACTTTAGTGCTCAGTAGAGATTCTCTGCAACTTTAGACTGCCCTAGATTAAATGTCAGTGATGACCTAGAACAAGTAAGGAAATGTGTTCCAAATAACCTGGTCAGTAAATCTTTTCATCCTCCCTGTCAATTTCCTTCCCGTCCCAAACTTTGCACCAGAGAGTTGCAAAAGCACTTGATTCACTTTTAGCCCGGAGATCTCATTTAAATAATATAGCTGGTTCCAGTAAACAGATAATTCTAAAATTGCTTTCTATAGAAATGTAATTCCTATGGTTACACGGTTTGTAGTATTTTAAGAACCCAGAACCTGACCTAATGGGCTATTGTCTCCCCAGTAGTCAGGTATTCATGCCCAATGGAGGAAGCAGGATGTGTGTGTGTGTGTATAATCATACAAGTTTAGCAATAGATAAGATCTTAAAAGTTATCTTGGTCCAGCCTTCTCATTTTTAAAATGAAGAAAGTAAGATTAAGTGATTAAGAGATTAAGTGATTCGCTCTGAATCCTTGATGCTAGTGGCTAGGCCTGGGCCACTTTTCTGAATTTCACTATAGTGAAAATCTTTTGGCAACACCATCATGTTGACTTAGATCGTGTCACTCCCCAACTTGAAACTCTTCAATACATTCCCACTGTGTTTAGAATAAAAATCTCAATTCTTTATGGTGGCTTACAATGCAAGGCCATATAAGCTGATGCTCTTGCCCACACTTCCATCCTAATTTATAACTACTCTCTTTGCTTAGTACAGATTTCACCACTGCCCACAGTAAGAAACATATCACACATTGCAATCTAGCACACTCTCACACATGCACACATAAATGGAACAAAAGTTCCTTAAAGGATACTTATTCAGAAAACCTATGACTCCCTGTTACAGTGACCCACAAAATTGACATCACATCCTACATGACCCAGGGTTTGAAAAACATGACCAGCCACACTGCTTCTTTTATGTTCTTTAAACAGACTGAATCTGTTTTTATCTTGGGATCTTTTCACTTCTCTTTGTTTGGGAGGCTCTTGCCCAGACAGTGTGCACAGCTAGGTCCTTTTTTCCTTTTCCATCTTGGTTTAAATGTATCTGAGAGGGCTTTGCTGATTACTAAATAGCCTCCCTGTCTTGTTTGTTTTGTCTCCTTTACAGCTCTTACCATAACCTGTAATTATCATGTTCATTTGTTTATTTGCTTATTGTTCATTTCCTCCAGTAGAATGTATGTGGGTCTGGGGCAACCTGTGGACATTGAGGGCAGGGAATGACTCACCTCTGTATACCTAGCACAGTTTTTAATATATACTCAATATAGCAATGCTTAAATATATACATAGGGAGATTAATCGGAGTCTGCATTATGAGTTGTCCTAACTGGATCCCCATCCCATCTCACCCCTCCCCCCGCCAAAGTCTGGCAAAGAGCAGCCCTCACAATATGTTTCATAAAGACGAACATTATTTCAAAGTAAAGCACTCTCTGGCGTTAAGTATGGGGAGGGTTTTATCCTTAAATACACACACTTGGGTTCGTGTGAATGCGTGTGAACAGGTTATCTGCACAGCTGTTGTAAATGCTAACTTAATTAATTTAAAGACTTGCACAGGAGAGGAAAATAAAAACCTGCAGAGACTTTCTACCTTGTTTCCTGAGATACTGCATCAGGTGAAGGTAAAGTAGGAAAGTGGTGGAAAGGGATTTTTGATCTGCCTGTGTTCACCCTTTCAAGTTTACTTTTACAAATTAACTCAAGTGCTTAGAAAACCTGCACTTTCCTAATTCCTCTTTCATTTCACCCTTTCTGTTGTCACTAACAGTGTTTCGTTTCAGAATATGCTTAAGGCTGACTTAAGCAAACAAACATGATGTTTTTCCTAAAAGAAAATGTTATCTGCAAATATGTCACTTTAAGCACTGGCTATACTCCAAAAACTCTTTTGGAGGTAGGTTCTTGGGAATTCCAAGCACATTTTTGTTTCCGTAGAAATTAAGTTACCAATTATGGATAGATTTGTAGCTGTCAGAAAGAATAAAGTTCGTAATTGTTTTATGCATTATAAGTGGTCCTTTTTTCCTCATTGTTTCAGTGAGAAATTCCATGCTGAGTCTCAAATGAGAAACATTTCCCGTTCTCTCTTCCTCCTTCTGGTGGCCAAGGCAAGAGACTACTCCCTTGTGACAGTAATTTATTTGGTTCCTCAAATACTCGTTATGTGCTTAATTCTTAGAAGCAGTGTGTGTCCTTATTAGAGAAAGAACTGAAGAAAGATAGAGCCTTTTCCTGAACTACTACAGTGTAGTAGAGGCATTGAGATAGAGCTAACTATTAGAATTCAGGCAAATTGTATCAAGAGGAATAAGAGTGCTAAAATCATTTCTGTAGAAGTTAAAGACAAGGAAAACAAAATCACACCTGGTCGGGGTGATTGGGTTAGCACCAAGTGAGAAGAAACTTCCTTGGAAAGGTGGAACTTTGGAAAATGGTAGAACTTGGCCAGGTAGAGGATGTGATCCAGATGGATCAAATAGTTTGAGCGAAGGCACTGTAGTGAGAAGGTACAGGGCATGTTCTGGAAGCCATGGAAAGTCCGCTTTGATGAGCTTTCAGAGGAGGGTGAGCACACCCGCTAAAAACAGTGGGAATGTAGTGTAGAGAGCTTTGAACAAAAACAATGTGTTTGTCCTTTAGTGAGGTTGGAGAGCAGTTGAGGGGTTGGTGGATTTTCTTATTTTAGGTTTGTTTCTTGACTTTACAAGTACATGAATTCATTTAAATGAATTTGGATGATACCAGAAAAGCCGAAGAGTCCCCCATAAGCTAACCGTCCAGAGATAGCTCTGATAACAATGGTTGCATTTATTTTCCATTTTGTTTTTGGTTTTATTCTTAATGGGCTCCACGCCCTGCATTCAGCCCAGCAGGGGGCTTGAACTCAACCAACTTGTGATTGAGATCTGAGCTGAGATCAAGTTGGGACAGTAAACCAACTGAACCCCCCAGGGGCCCTCTATACGTGTTTTTTTTTCCTGTACGTTAAAAAGTAATTAAAAGATTATCGGGTATGTAATTTTAGGGCTTGCATTTTTTTATTGACACGATCAAATTTATTTTCCCTAGATTGATGAAGTAAATAGTGTTTTACATTATTGTTTAATACTCAGCTCAATAAAAGGAGAATTTTCTTATCTTGTATCTTAAATACTTTGTATTTGGATATTTATGTTCTTTCCAGTTTTTTGTTGATACAGTTTTTTGTACACTCGTTCAGATTGTTTCCTTAAGATTCATGTCTAGAACTAGAATTATTGGTTTCAAGAGTGTGAATATTTTTAAGACACTTCACATATGTGCTACCTTTTCCTCCCCAGAAGTTGCACCAAGCTTCATTCCCACCAGCACGTGAGACAGGTTCGTCTCACCACAGCCTTACCCACGTGTGGTGTTGTCATTCCTTAACTGATGGTTCTTTATTTTAGTTTGCATCTGGTTGCTAGTGAGAGTAAATTTCTTTTCGGATATTTGCATCGATTTGTAGTTTAATTTTTTTTTTCATTACTATGGCTTTAAAAATTGGTTCGGGCTTTTCTTGTTTATGTCATTTACACTTTTTCACGTTCTTTTTATTTTTTTATTGTGTTATGTTAGTCACCATAAAATACATCACTTGTTTTTGATGAAGTGTTCCAAGATTCAGTGTTTATGTACAATACCCAGTGCTCCATGCAATACATGCCTTCCTTAATACCCATCACCAGGCCCACCCATTCCACGCCCCCCAAAACCCTCAGTTTGTTTCTCAGAGTCCACGGGCTCTCATGGTTCGTCTCTCCCTCCAATTTACCCCAATTCATTTTTCCTTTCCTTCCGCTAATGTCCTCCATATTATTCCTTATGTTCCACATGTAAGTGAAACCATATGATAATTAACTTTCTCTGCTTGACTTACTTCACTCAGCATCATCTCCTCCAGTCCCACCCATGTCAGTTCAAAAGTTGGATATTCATCCTTTCTAATGGCTGAGTACTATTCCATTGTATATATGGACCACACCTTCTTTATCCATTCGTCTGTTGAAGGGTGTCTTGGCTCTTTCTACAGTTTGGCTATTGTGGACATTGCTGCTATGAACATTGGGGTGCATGTGGCCCTTCTTTTCACTACATCTGTATCTTTAGGGTAAATACCCAATGGTGCAATTGCCAGGTCATAGGGGAGCTCTATTTTTAATTTTTGAGAAATCTCCACACTGTTTTCGAAAGTGGCTGCACCAACTTGCAATCCCACCAGTAGTGTAAGAGGGTTCCCCTTTCTCCACATCCTCTCCAACACTTGTTGTTTCCTGTCCTATTGATTTTGGCCATTCTAACTGGTGTAAGGTGGTATCTCAGTGTGGTTTTGATTTGAATTTTCCTGGTGGCTGATGATGATGAACATTTTTTCATGTGTCTGTTAGCCATTTGTATGTCTTCGTTGGAGAAGTGTCCATGTGTTCTGCCCATTTTTTTTTGACATGATTATCTGTTTTTTGGGTGTTGAGTTTGAGAAGTTCTTTAAGATCTTGGATATCAGCCCTTTGTCTCTAGTGTCATTTGCGAATATCTTCTCCCACTCGGTGGGTTGCCTCTTTGTTTTGTTGGCTGTTTCCTTTGCTGTGCAGAAGCTTTTTATCTTAATGAAGTCCCAAAAGTTCATTTTTGCTTTTGTTTCCTTTGCCTTTGGAGATGCGTCTTGAAAGTTTTTTCATGTTTTTAATGAATTCAAAACTACTCATTCCTTTGTGGTTTCTTTCATTGCCATTAAATAATTTTCTCTCATTTGATAATTTCCTAGTCCTTTATTTTTGCTTTGTCTTGGTTTATTATTTTTTACAATTTGAAATATATTTTAAGTACAAATTGTATGAAACACGAATAAAGTGAACACCCATGTATTTACCACTGCCATTCAGGGGCAGTGGTGTGTCTTGCATTTGGTGTTACTCATTCTTTTGCTTTTCATTAGCTTTACCGCCTATGATGTATTCTTCACCAGTGCTTTATTAAGTTTAGCTGTTTTTGAACTTTAAATAAAAGCTGAATGTATTTTTCCATGACTTGCTTCTGTTACTCGAGTCATTTGTATAATCGATTGCTTTTATATATTTGTATACAATATTGTATACAATAGCAATATACAATATTGTATGGCAATAAGTATAATTGATTGCTTTTGACAGCTGTGTAGTAGTGCATGGAATGAAAATATCAGTTGGTGAATTTGGGGTTGTTTCTAGGCTTTGCTATTATGTGCAGTGCTGCTACAAACATTTTTAAACATGTCTGGTGCCTAGACTTTCTCTCGGGCAGTGGTTCTCAAAGTTGATCCAGGAACTGTGGTTCCTTCAGACCATTTCAAGGAGCTTGACAGGTCAAAACAACTTTTATAATAACACCAAAGCATCATTTGCCTTTCTCACTGTCATTCTCTCACAAGCATACAGTGGCATTTTTCAGAGGTCACATGGCATGTGGTGATGTCATTGCTCTGACAGCTGATAGAATATGTGCTTGTGTGTTCTCATGTTTAAAACTTTCCTCAGTTCTAAAACCCAATAGAGTAACTACTGGTAAATATAACCCATATAAACAAAAAAGCTCTTTGGAGTCTTCACTTATTTTTGAGAGTGTAAAAGGGATCCTGAGACCAAGAAGTCTGAGGACTGCTGCTCTAGGGTTTGCACCTGACAGTGAAATGTGTGGGTCATTGATGAGGCACATTCAACTTTACTAGGTAATGCTGAACTGGTTCCCAAAGTGATTATACTTGTTTTCATTTTAACCAGCAGTACTTGTTTTTCCACACTCTAAAATTTGGTGCTGGTGGTGTTTCATTGTTTTGTTTTGTTTTAATTTTTGCGCATCTGATTAAGGTGTAGGGCTGTCTTATTGTGGTTTTAATTTGCAATGCTTGGAGTACCAGCGAGATGGAGCATTTCTTCATATCTTTATGGACTGTTTGGCTTCTGCTTCCATGAAAATCACTTCTTCAGGCTATTGGCCTGTTGTTTCTCCATATAAATTATAGGATCAGCTTATCATGTTTCTGCAAAAAAAACCAATTGTTGTTGGGATTTTGAATGGAATTGTATTAAATCAGAAGACCAATTCTGGGATGCATAACATCATCAGGGTTGTGTCTTCCTAACCGAGGATCTGGTATATCTTTGCTAAACTATTCCTTATAGAAAGATTTATAGTGTTCTCCATAAAGGTTAACTCACTTTTATTAAATTCATTTCCAGGTACTTACATGTTTTATTTTTGTGGTTGTTTAAATGGTATCTCTTCAGAATTTATTTTCTGACTGTTTGTGGTTAACAAAAAGTGCATTTGACTCTTTTACATTAATATTGAATCAAAAACCTTACCAGCTCTTATTAATTTTGATAAATTATCTCTAGATTAGTTTGGAATTTCTGTGTAGACAATGATATCAGCTTGAAATAATGACAGTTTTCTTTCTAACTTCCCAGTTCTTACAACTTTGAATGCATTTACTTTACACTGACTGGACTTTAGAACACTGTTGAATTGAAACAGTGAGAAAAGCCTACTTGTCTTGTTCCTGATCTTAGAAAGATAGCCCCAAACATGACACATCAAGTATGATCTCTGTAGATATCCTTTACGAAAATGAAGACGTTTCCGTCTACGTCTGGTTTGTTAGTTTGGGTTTTTGTTTGTTGTTTTGTTCCCATCACGACTGATGGTTGAATTTTACTAAATGCATGTTCTTCATCTATTGAACACGTTTATTGTATCTGATGAGATGTTCACTTGTTTTTTTCTTTTTTAATCTGTTAATATGGTAGACTCTTATTAATCAGATTTTTAGAATACATTGCTGTATTCAGTTAGCTGACATTTTGTTTAGGAGTTTTACATCTATATTCATAAATTAGCCTGTAATTTTCCTTTCTTGTGCAATTTTGACATCAAGATTATGCAGTCTTCATAAAATGAGTTAGAAGTGTTTCCTCTTTTCTACTCCCTGAAAAATATAGTCATTGTTTAGTTCTAACCTCATTATCCATATTCATCCCTCCCCCCATTTCTTACTGTTTTATATGTTAGTGTTTGTCTACTTACCATATATTTCCTAGTATCTTTATTTACCATCCCTTCTTGAGTTTCAGATCTTGTATCTGGGATCATATTATTTCATCTTAAGTGTAACCTTTATGTTATTCTTTAATGTCTTTCATTTGTCCTCCTTCTTCTTTTTCCCATTAAGCAATTAACCTTGAAGAGTGCCTTCATTTTATTAGGATGAAGGAGACAAAGTGATGAGAGAAGTAAAGAACCAGGATGATCTCTGAGAGACTTCCAGGGACAGGATGATTAGCAGTGACTGGAAGGAACCTCTGTAGGTAAAAGGTGCATAAAACAGGGATTGTCCTTATCAACTGCCCTCTCTGGAGAGGAAGAGTAGAAGGAAAATGACATTTAAAGTGTAACTACACTATTGAATGTTTTACATAAGCTCTCTAGATTATGAACCACCCAAGGGACCCACTCAGGCTTTAGTCATCTTTGTATCTGCAATACCTGTCTCCATGTTGAACTAGCATATAGTGGGAGATCATAAGTTAGTCCTCAAAGCTGATGAGTTATGTATTATCCTCCAATAGTGGAAGCCTCTAAAAGATAGGTAGACAGATACTTGCATTTTCTTAAGTTTTGTTCCATCTTTAACATTCTCACAGTTAACCTTTTAAAGTTGTCATGATCAGAGCGAGAGATTTTAAGAGTTTATCAATTTTTGTCCTTATTTTACATATCTAAAAATACCAAGTCTCTGTCATAGAAAATAGAAGGTTGTAACTTTTTTATATTGTATTTTATTTTTTGTTTAAATTCAATTAATCAACATATAGTGTATTATTAGTTTCAGACGTAGAGTTCAGCAATTCATCAGTCTTATATAATACCCAGTGCTCATTACATCACCTGGGTACCCCCCCCTCCCCTCCAGCAACCCTCAGTTTGTTTCCTATGATTAAGAGTACCCTCTGGTTTGTCTCCTGCTCTGATTTTGTCTTGTTTTATTTTTCCCTCCCTCCCTGTATGATCCTTTGTTTTGTTCCTTAAATTCCACATATAAGTGAGATCATATGATCATTGCCTTTCTCTGATTGACTTATTTTACTTAGCATAATACCCTCTAGTTCCATCCACATCATTGCAAATGGTAAGATTTCATTTTTTGATGGTTGAGTAGTATTCCATTATGCATAAATACATCTTCTTTATCCATTCATGTAAGATTGTAACTTTACATGGTGACTTTTTTTTTAAGATTTGATTTATGTATTTGACAGAGAGAGACATGGTGAGAGAGGGAACACAAGTAGGGGGAGTGGGAGAAGGAGAAGCAGGCTTCCTGCCGAGCAGGGAGCCAGATGCGGGGCTCGATCCCAGGTCCCTGGGATCATGACCTGAGCCAAAGGCAGACACTTAATGACTGAGCCACCCGGGTGCTGCTACATGGTGACTTGAGTGGTAAATTGGCGATGGGATAGAGAATTGGTAGACCTGCTAATTTTTGAATCTTTATTCTCAGTAATTATTTTTATCAGTGCCTGGCAAATTTTTTTTTTACTTACCTCTTTTAATTGTTGATACCTAGTCTTCATATATGTTCATCCTGAATGTTAAGTGAGATATGCAACGTTAAAGAGTCTGTCATTAGTATACTGTCACTTCTAGGATATCAGCTTGTATTTAGTCAAGTGTTATTTAAATATACACACAATGGAATCATACTCAGCCACCAAAAAGAATGAAATCTTGCCATCTGCAACAACGTGGATGAAACTAGAGTGTATTCTAAGTGAAATAAGTCAGAGAAAAACAAATATCATATGATTTCACTCGTATATGGAATTTAAGAAACAAAACAGATGAGGGCTCCTAAGGGGGTTCAGTCAATTAAGTATATCTGCCTTCTCAGGTTGTAATCTCAGATTCCTGGGTTTGAGTCCCACATCAGACTCCCTGCTTTTTGGAGAGCCTGCTTCTCCCTCTCCTTCTGCCTCCCTCTCTCTCTCTCTCTCATGAATAAATAAATAAAATTTATTTAAAAAAAACCCAAAACAGATTAACATAGGAGAAAGGAAGGAAAAACAAGATAAAAACAGAGAGGGAGGCAAACCTTAAGAGACTCAACTATAGAGGACGAACGGGTGCTGGAGGGGAGGCGGGTAGGGGGGGATGGGCTAAATGGGGGATGGGCGTTAAGGAGAACACTTGTGATGAGAACTGGGTGTTATATGTAAATGAAGAATCACTAAATTCTCCTCCTGAAACCAATACTACACTATATGTTAACTAACTTGAATTTAAGTTAAAAAAAAAAGCATAACAAGATTTAAGCATCATGAAGGAAAAAGAAATTAGTCCCTAGGCATTTCTTAGTGAAAATATGAGAACACCATAGACAAAGAAAAAGATCACACCACCAAGACGAAGTGACAGATTATTTACAAAGGAACAGAAATCACACTGATACTTGATTTCTACCTCAGCCAGGTAACAGTGAAATAGCTTCCTGAAAGTGCCAAGGGAAATAACTGCCCATTTAGAATATTTAGTAAAAAATGAAGGTAAGTTTTTTCAGATATGCAAAGATTGACTGTGTCTAATAAAAAAAACTACTACTTTACAAAGAAGTATACAGAACCCAGAAGGAGGAAGAAAGATCAAGAAACAACGAAAAGCAAAGAAACGGGTAAGCAAATTAGTTTAAAAAAAATCTAAATTAATGTTAATAGTAAAAAAAAGTTGTGACACTATTAGCAGGTAGAGAGATTGGAAGGACTTGTATTATTTAGAAGGAGGGTAGACATACTGACTGTAGATATTTTCAGTAACGTGAGTATTTCAAATAAGGATAACCACTGAGATACAGAAATAAAATATTTAATTTCCAAGCCAGTGGAGGAGTGAAAAGGCAAATGAGGAAAACATCTCTCCAGTAGGAAGTAGGAAAGGAGAAAACAGCATAGTAACTGGAAAAAAATGGAATAAGACAGCTGAAATAATCCCAACTTTATCAAGTTTCCATAAATATAGACAAATTTAATAATTAACAGAGCAGGTTTTAAAAAAATCTTAATTGCATTCTACCTACAAGACACTAACCTAAATTAATGTAGAAAGGTTGAAAATAAGGAGATGGAAAAAAGTGTACAAGACAAAGTGTACTGACCAAAAGTGATACTGTCTTGGCTGTACTTTTGTTCGACAAAATATTTAGAATGAAAAACATTAGTACATTTAAAAAGGAATTCTGTTGATTAATGGAACCCTGAAAAGGTATAACATTTAGAACCAACAACATAAGTATCTCACAGTATAGCCTTCACATATATAAAGCAAAAGCTCCCAAAATTATGAGAGAAATTCAAGAAAAACACAAACATGTTGAAGATTTTAACAGACCTCTTTCAGAAATATGCAGAGCAAGCAGGCAAGAGATCCTTAAAATTTTGTTTTGTTAAGTAAACTCTACCCCCAACATGGGGCTCAAACTCAGGACTCTGAGATCAAGAGTCTCTTGCTCTACCAACTGAGCCGATCAGGCTTCCCAAGATTTTAGATTCTAATACAATGAACAAAGTTGATCCAAGTTGATCGTTCCTTCTCAACGAATAGGAAATATATATACTTTAGAAAATATATTTGTGCTCTTGGAGCTTTTGCAAACATTCACCACATATTAAGTCATAAAGGAAGTCTCAGAAATTCCAGAGGAGCTACATCATACAGACCCATGTTTTCACACCTTTAAGCAACCATATTAGAAGTCACAATCCCATGGGTGCCTGGGTGGCTCAGTGGGTTAAAGACTCTGCCTTCAGCTCAGGTCATGATCTCAGGGTCCTGGGATCGAGTCCCCAATGGGGCTCTCTGCTCAGCAGGGAGCCTGCTTCCCCCTCTCTCTCTCCCTGCCTCTCTACTTACGTGTGATCTCCCTCCGTCAAATAAATAAAATCTTAAAAAAAAAAGTCACAATCCCGGGTTTTGGCGCGAAAAAACAAAAACAAGTCGACCAGGTACTTTTTTTTTTTTAAGATTTTTTTTTTTTAATTTTACAGAGAGAGAGTGATCACACGTAGGCAGAGAGGCAGGCAGAGAGAGAGGGGGAAGCGGGCTCCTTGCCGAGCAGGGAGCCTGATGCGGGCCTCGATCCCAGGACCCTGAGTTCATGACCTGAGCTGAAGGCAGAGGCTTAACCCACTGAGCCACCCCGGTGCCCCAAGTCGACCAGGTACTTAAACCAAATGTTAGGAAGCTAAAATAACACACCTCTGAATAACCCACGGGTTAACAACTTCCTTGTATTGTGTGTAATTCTTAACTCTGCTAAATAACCGATGGGACAAAGAGGATATCACAATGGAAATTGCTAGTTAAAGCTGAGCAATAGAATATCTATGGTCTTACATTCATTGATTAGAAAACAAGGCCCACATTAAAATCAGCTATAGATTCAATTCAAGGAGCTACAAAATGAACATGAGTAAATACAGAGAAAGTAGAAGGAAGCTAATAGGAGCAGATATTCATGATATAGGAAAGAAGATAGTCAATGTAAGAAACATAAGCTGGTTTTTTGAAAGGACTAGTGAAACAGACAAACCTAGGATGAATGATTAAGAGCAAAGGGAAAATGCAAAGACATGAGCAAAAAAGCAGACATAATTAAAGATGTGGTATAGATTTTTAAAATCGTAAGAGAATACAATCACCAGCTTTATCACAGTAAGTTATAAAATTTAGATTAAGTGGAAAACTTTATGGAGAGGAGAAAAATCATCTCACATGTCTCAATGAGAAGTAAATAGCCTAACTGGATCAATGACCATTAAAGAGACTGAGTCGGCAGCCATAGGTCCCTACCACCGTCCCCATTGCGGAGAGACGAGCACACAAATAAGGCCTAAGCTGTTGACTAGTCCCAGGAACACAAAAATGATAATCAGAAAATGTAGCAGAGGAACTTACCACGTTAATAACATGCTTCTCAATGGCATTTCTGAATAGGTCCGGTTCAACAATCAAAACCAAACCACAGAAAAAGGTAAACATTGAGAAGTCTTTCATTTCATGTGCCTCTTCTGTCCCCTCTCTTTTCTCTTTAGCTAACCATATTTGTTTTCTCTTTCTTTTTTCTGTACTTACTTGAGCAAATAAAAATATATATGCATTAACAAAATTAAATGAGGAAAAGCTTTTATTTCAACAAAGAAACCACACTGGCTATAATTCAACTTTGTGTAAAGCAAACAAAACTTCATGCAATCAAGGAAAACTTTCTTTGCTCTAAGTGTATCTTCTAAAAACCTACAGCAAATATTATGTCTAATTGTGAAACTTCAAAATAACTCCCATAAAGTCAAGGGTAAGACCATGATCTCCACTGTTATTTCTAAAATTCTACAGTATATAAAATAACTTACCAATATGGCAAAGAAAATAAGAGATATAGGGTTTGCCACTCGTGTTATTATTGGCTCATATAGCAACACAATCTCTAAAGTGCTTCATAATCTAATAGAAGAAATTTGCAACATTTTTTTCTTTTATCAAGACCACTGGGTTCTTAAAGAACATTGAAAGAAGACCTGTATAAATAAATGGAGATGTATATCATCTAAGAGAGAAAGCACCTCCCCTTTCTAAACAAATCATAGGTCAGCAAAGTTTTCTTCTTGTACAACCCTTGTACTAAGAATGGCTTTTGTATTTTTTTTTAATTTTTAAAATTAACATATAATGCACTATTTGCTTCAGGGGTACAGGTCTATGAATCATCAGTCTTACATAATTCACAGCACTCACCGTAGCACAAACCAATGTCCATAACCCAACCACCCATCCCTCACCCAGCTGGTTTTTATATTTTTAAAGGATTTCTTAAGGAAAAAGAAGAATCAGCAATGGCAGCCATCTTTGCCTTCAAAGTCTAAGATATTTAGATATTTACCATCTGGCCCTTTACAGAAAGTTTTCTAACACCTGTAATAGACTGGTGGTTTTCGAAGTGTGATCCGTGGACCAATAGCAGTCAGCATCCTGTAGGAACTTGTTACAAATGCAGATTCTTGGTTCCCATCCATGAATTAAGCACTCTGGGAGTGGGGCCCAGTAATACCCTTTTTTTTTTTATTTTTTCAGTGATCCAAGATTCATTGTTTATGCACCACACTCGGTGCTCCATGCAATACGTGCCCTCCTTAATACCCACCACCACGCTCACCCATCTCCCCTTCCCCCTCCCCTCCATAACCCTCAGTTTGTTTCTCAGAGTCCGCAGTCTCTCATGCTTCGTCTCCCCCTTTTGCTTCGTCTCCACTTTTGGGGTAAAAGTGATTTACCCCAATTCACTTTTCCTTTCTTTCTCCTAGAGTCCTCCATTTTATTCCTTATGTTCACAAGTAAGTAAAACCATATGATAATTGACTTTCTCTGCTTGACTTATTTCACTCAGCATAATCTCCTACAGACATGTCCATGTTGATACAAAAGTTGGATATTCATCCTTTCCGATGGCTGTGTAATATTCCATTCTATATATGGACCACATCTTCTTTATCCATTCGTCTGTTGAAGGGCACCTCGGCTCTTTCCACAGTTTGGCGATTGTGGACATTGCTGCTATGAACATTGGGGTGCATGTGGCCCTTCAAGAAGGTTCCCCTTTCTCCACATCCTCTCCAACACTTGTTTCCTGTCCTATTGATTTTGGCCATTCTAACTGGCACAAGGTGGTATCTCAATGTGGTTTTGGTTGGAGTTTCCCTGATGGCTAGTGATGATGAACATTTTTTCATGTGTCTGTTGGCCATTTGTACTTCTTCTTTAGAGAAGTATCTGTTCATGTCTTCTGCCCATTTTTTGACATGATTATCTGTTTTTTTGGGTGTTGAGTTTGAGAAGTTCTTTATAGATCTTGGATATCAGCCCTTTGTAGTGTCATTTGTGAATATCTTCTCCCATTCCGTGGGTTGCCTCTTTGTTTTGCTGACTGTTCCCTTTGCTGTGCAGAGGCTTTTTATCTCGATGAAGTCCCAAAAGTTCATTTTTGCTTTTGTTTCCTTTACCTTTGGAGACGTGTCTTTTTTTTAAAAAAAGATTTATTTGACAGAGAGAGAGATCACAAGTAGGCAGAGGCAGGCAGAGAGGGGTGGGGGGGAAGTAGGTTCCCTGCTGAGCAGAGAGCCCAATTCAGGCGCCCCTGGAGACGTGTCTTGAAAGAAGTTGCTGTGGGGGCGCCTGGGTGTCTCAGTGGGTTAAGGCCTCTGCCTTCAGCTTGGGTCATGATCTCAGGGTCCTGGGATCGAGCCCCGCATTGGGCTGCCTGCTCAGCAGGGAGCCTGCTTCTTCCTCTCTCTCTCTGCCTGCCTCTCTGCCTACTTGTAATCTCTCTCTCTCTCAAATAAATAAAATCTTAAAAAAAAAAGTTGCTGTGGCCGATGTCAAAGAGGTTACTGCTTATGTTCTCCTCTAGGATTTTGGTAGATTCCTGCCTCACGTTGAGATCGTTCATCCATTTTGAGTTTATCTTTGGGTATGGTGTGAGAGAATGGTCGAGTTTCATTCTTCTATACATAGCTGTCCAATTTTCCCAGCACCGTTTATTGAAGAGACTGTCTTTTTTTTCCACTGGATATTTTTTCCTGCTTTGTCGAAGATTATTTGACCATAGAGTTGAGGGTCCACATCTGGACTCTCCGCTCTGTTCCATTGGTCTATGTGTCTGTTTTGGTGCCAGGGGCATCACATTGCCTGATCTCAAGCTTTCCTACAAAGCTGTGATCATCACCAAGACAGTAATCCCCTTTTAAACAAGCCCTCCTGGTGATTCTAACAGGCACTAAAGTTTGAGAATCACTGCTCGTTAGGCTAGTGGCTTAATCCCAACTTAAAAGAGCACCTGCCTCTTAGTCTTTCACCAGGTGACTTCACAGGAAAGTGAAGATGTAGGGTAGGTTGTGGCCTGCTACCATTCCCTTAAGGACGTCCTTAAGGGAATATTTTGTTATTTCAGCCTAATCACTCCCATTGTTGACAGTTACGCGGTCCAGCCAATAGAAATGGTCCAGCCAGTACAGATGCTCTTCCAGGGCCCCACCGGGACTTTAAGTGAATCAATGCTCAAAGTCCTGGAGAAATGAAAGGGTTTAGGAGGTTTTAAATTACTATAATGTTTGACAGTTGTATATTTGCTGCTTTTGAACATCATTACATTTTCTAGTTAAGAACTGTTCTCTAGTTTTCATTCTCAGAATACTTTTGTATTGTTTCCAAACTTAATCTGAATTATAGGCACATTTATGTAACTACAGTATACTTCTAAGATTTTCTCAACGGATTAGTAGGTCAATTAGAATTTAATCTTATATTCATGGATAGCATTCTACCTTATATGAATGAAAAATCATTTATATAGTACTTAAAATTTTCAGATTGTTCTTGATCTTCATAAGACTGTGGGTAAGCAGACCTTATCTCCACTTTACAGAGAAGAGAATCAGGCCTAGAGTGACTTGCTCAGTTCCCGTACATAGTTAGTAGCATGGGTCTTCTGATTCCATCACTCTGCCCCACATCCTGAATTTGGCTAGATGTTTTTCATATTCATTACCTTTAAAATACAGTTCTGACCTGTTGGTAATTTCACCAGCCAACAAATACAAGGGAGAAAAAGAAAAGTTAATGATGAAATTCACCGTTTTACAAGTAAAAACTATATTTATCCTGCAAAAGTAAAAAAAAATTTTTTTCGAGTGTTTATGTGACAGAACGAAGGTGTGTGTGTGTGTGTGTGTGTGTGTGTGTGTGTACATACACACAAGAGAAAGAGATTAAAAGCTAAGAGAAATCATCTTTACCCTGAAACATTTAGTATTGTCTGTCTGAGGGCTGAATCTCCATTGCCATATATCTTTAGTTCTTTCTCTGCCAAATAATGAACTTAAGTATGTGTTTGGTGGTGATACAATGCATAAGTATAGGACCAATCTACACAGCAAAATTCGTATAAGAAATAAATAGTGGAAAGAGACAGTGAACCATAGGTGAACCATTAAGGTTTCTTACAAAGGAGTGGCCAAAATGAGCTTTGAGCTGTTTGGAAGAACTGCAGAGTTGAGGCTTAAAAACCCATTACTTGAGATTAATGTTGGTTTGCGATGAAGCTTTCACTGGTTTGCGGCAAAATGAAAGTAGTAAGGATACGGTATTACGAGAATATAGGCATATACGTGCATGTCTGTGTATACAACGGATCTCTTCCTCGTTTTTATGCTTTAATTATTGAGTGGTAAAGTCTTCGAAAATGATGTCTTGAGTAGGTGGGAAGGGGCAGAAGTGTACATGCACAAATGTGTGTTTGGAAGCTTTAGTTACCTTTTCGGTGTACCTCTTTAGTTTATTCCTGTAATGTCTGGATTTACCAGAGGACCAGTTTTCTGAAAACCACCTTACACTTTTGAGGGTTCAGTTGCCTGTGCAACAAATTTTGTTGTCATAAGCACCCTTATTGCACTTGGCCAGGCTTCCCTTACCTTGAATGTTCAGTTGACTCTCTTTTTCTCTGTCTGTCTCTGTCTCTCTCATTCACTCTCTCTCTCCCTCCCTCTCCCCCCTCCCCTTCTTGCCCCCTCTCCCCCACTTCTTTTACTCCCCTCAGCCCTCCTCTCTGTCCTCTTCTGCCCCAACTTTCTTCCTGCCTCCCTCCCTCCCTCCCTCCCCACCACCATATGGGACCTCCTCCTCAATCCTCTCCTTCTCTGTCTTTTCCCTGCTCTTTTTCCCTGTCTATCTGTATAGGAGTAAGTGTTGAACAGGCAATTCATATATAAGCACATGTCCTGACAATAACAGTAATTAGTCATTTTGATATAAATGGAGATTTCTAATTTCAAAGACCTGCACCCCTCAAAGCTATCCAAAAGCAGTTTGCTTTATACTTTGTAGTAACAAGCACTGTCTCTTTTATGGTATCCCTAGTGGTAATACCAGCAGTGGTTATAATGATAGTAACAGCAGTCATGGTTTATTCTTCTTACTATGGCTAATATTTATTGAGGTTTTTACCACTTGCCATACATTGTTCTAGGTAGGTGGTTCTGAGTTTAGTCTTTGGACCCCAGGGGATGCCCAGGACTCTACAAGAGCCTGTGAGGTCAAAACTATTGTCATAATAATGCTAAGAAGCCATTTGCCTTTTTTAAAAATCATGCTGACATTTGAGCTGACCACACAAAAGCCAGGATGGGCAGACCTGCTGGCTCATCAGCCCAAATCAAGGCTCGTGGTCACTGTAGTCTTCATTGTGGGCACGTTCAGTATAAAACAAACAAACAAAAAAGCAGCAGCCAATTTTATTTTAGAAAGCCCCTGACGAAGCAGTAAATTTTATTAAACCTTGACCCTTTATTACATGTCCTTTTAATGTTCTGTGTGACAGAATTGGGCAGTACACACGAAACACTTCCGTATGCTTGAGTTGCCAGCTAAATTAGTCACATTCTTCGTGGCAAGCACACTGCGGTTATTCAGGCTTCGGCGTTTGGCACAAATGTTCTTGAAAATGAAGACGTCTAGCCTAGAACTCCAAGGACAGCACTGTATTGGCGGAGCGCAGAGGGCCGTGATTTTCAGGGGACAGGTGCTCTCAGCGGCCCTCCTGATGCGAAACAGTGTCAACTCTTTTATGGCCAACGCATGTTTATAAATTAAAGAAAATTCGTACTTTGAATACTGATGAATTTTTGGGTAACAGAGCCAAAAAACATTTTCCAGGGTTTTCCTGCTACATCATCCATCATCATACAGGTTAGAAAAATAGAGCCCAGATATCCAAGGTAACACTGTACAAATGCATGACTCATGGTCTAATTTTATATTTTATAGTGCTCTAAACTTCCAAGTACTTTCATATATACGTTTCCGTCTGATCTTCACGCAGCCCTGTGATTATCTAAAGCAGTTAAAGATAATGAAATTGAGACTCAATGAAGAGTCTCTGCGCTGTATATTTTCCTGCCCATTTGGCTGTTATCTCTGATGGCTTGAAATAAGGCAGAGCAAATAGGATATAAAATCTATAAAACTTGGCATCTAACTAGTTGCAAAAAAAAAAAAAAAGGAGATGAAGGAGCCAGGGAGTTTTCTAAAGTTTCTGTTTGGGCCCCTGGGAGGGTACCATTAACTGAGAAACCATTAACTGAGAAAATAAAAATAGGGAGGGATCAGATTCAGTTATCCTGAAGGCCTTTTCATTGGCACTAGTATAACCTGCTCTGAAGGAGTCCTACATTGTATGGACTGCGCTGTTACACGTAGTCTCTACATGGGAAGTTGCGGCACTCTGATTAAAGGGCGAACGTGCTAAGTGCCTTAAGAAAGGCTTAGTTTAGGGGCGCCTGGGTGGCTCAGTCATTAATCGTCTCCTTTCGGCTTAGGTCATGATCCCAGGCTGCTGGGATCAAGCCCCGCATCAGGCTCCCTGGTCAGCGGGAAGCCTGTTTCTCCCTCTCCCACTCCCCCTGCTTGTGTTCCCTCTCTCGCTGTGTCTGTCTCTGTCAAATAAATAAATAAAATCTTTAAAAAAAAAAAAGGCTTGGTTTAAGTCCTGTAGCTGGTCACAGGAGGGAAGGAATTCCTTCTGGGCTGAGGGAGATTTTTGTGGAAGAGGAAGCATTTGAAAGAAGTCTTACAGAATGGTAGAATTTGGATGTGCAGGGGCGGTTGTGAGGAGACCAAGTTCAGTTATAGAAAAATAAAGCAAGATGTGGAAAGAGGAGTATCAAGTACCATAGCTTGCATGTAAGCAGATAAGAAATTATTATTGGCAACAGTTATTCCAGTAAATTAGGGGAAATGTTGACTGCTACACACATGATCAGTTTTCCATTTTGTATTTCATTTTTTTTAAATGACCTTGCTAGGGTCACCTGGGTGGTGCAGTCAGTTGAGCATCCAACTCTTAGTTTTGGCTCAGGGTTGTGAGATTGAGCCCCGGGTCGGGCTCTGCACTCAGCACAGAGTCTGCTTAAGACTCTCTCTGCCCCTTGCCCCTCAAATAAATAAATAAATCTTTAAAAAAAATAAAAATGATATTGCCAAACAAATGTCTTAAGTACAACTTCTTTCTTTACATATAAAACTTCATTTTTTCATTGACCAGGGTAAGGATTTCAAGTTCAGGCAACATACTCTTCCTAGATGTTGGTTTATAGTTTTAGAGAGGGTCATGCAAAATATTCTACTGTGGTCTTGGGGCACCTGGGTGGCTCAGATGGTTAAGCGTCTGCCTTTGGCTCAGGTTGTGATCCTGGTCCTGAAATCAAGCTCCACCTGGTAGGACTCCTAGCTCAGCGGGGAGTCTGCTTCTTCCTCTCCCTCTGCTCCTCCCCCATGCTCGTGCTCTTTGTCTCTCTCAACAAATAAAAATTTTTTTAAAAAGATTTTACTGTGGTCTTATTTTTTAATTCTATGGCTTATTTAAAGTAAGCTTGCTATCCTTGGATGACTTTATTCTCTCAATTAGAAGTTCCATCAGTCCTTCACATTGCATTTTCATCTGAACTGCGTCTTTCAAGTAGCTATCTTCTGTAGCTTAGCTTTGTCTTGCCTGTCTTTTTTTTCTCCTGGCATTGGTGTTACTACTCACTGCAGAATTTATCTGACTTGGCTATTTATTACTGTTTTCCCCCAGATAAGCCAGATAAATATGATCCGCGTGATGTTGAAAGACTACAACAAGATGACAACTGGGTTGAAAGTTACTTACTTTGGAGACATAGTGTTGTTGATGAAACACTGAAGATGCTTGATGAGAGCTTTCAGTGGAGGAAAGAAATGTGTGTCAACGGTAAGACGTTCAATTTAACCTTGACAGTATACAGTCCCCTGCAGAAATGTTAGTTTTACGGTTATCAAATGGTGTATTTGCAAATATTCTTGGTAATCATCATAAACACCAAAATGTTTTATAAAAACCCACTAACCCTTTGAAAGGTGCATCTTAAAAATGTCTTAAAAGTAGTGTATCATTCATAGGGAAATCAGATCACCAGGGAGCAGAATTACATTCAGATTCTTTCACTAAGAGCAGAGTCTCTTAATCTGTGCTTGTTTAGCACAGTACCATTGAACAATACCAACACTGCATCACCACTACTAGCCCGAGAGATACGAAGGAGATACCATTTTCCTGTTTTGTTTTGTTTTGTTTTTCGGTTGTTGCCGTATGTCTTTATCCCCAGAGTTCTTTGTGCTAATAGGTGCCCCTGTAGCATTACTAAATAATTGGGGGTCCCTAAGAAAGCAGGCTTATCCCCAAGGATGTCTGTGGCAGCCTTTGCTTCACTTACTGATTTCAAGACCCAATTCTAGATTGGGAGTTTTAAATCTTAAAAGGTTTTTTGGTGTTTTTTTTTTTTTAATAGTCTTCAAGAACATGAAGAACCCTTGACAGGAAAGGTTATCCATTATCTCTCTTCTAAAAATTTAACAGGAGGAATCTGGCATAACTACTGGTTTTGATGAAGTACAAAGAAGGATTTCTTGACCTTGAGGGTTACAAACCCTGGAGCGAGTGAGTTGGGAGACTTAAGACAAAAAAGTCAACAAATAAATCCAGAGCAGATACTCTCCCCAGTCTTCATACTTGTAGGAAGAATCCATGAGAAGGGGAGTATTTAAGAAATAATTTGATTGGAAATGTAAAAACCATCGATCATTTCAACAAACAGTGAAGCATTTATTAATCAAGCAAAGAAATATAAATCATTTAAGTAGAGAATGAACTTTTAACCTCAACAGAAGTATTTTCTTTTATGGAATTGCTAGTTTCCAGGGACACAAGGCCAAGATAGGGTAAAAGGGTGGTGCAAAAAGGTAAAGAACCTTTGAAAGTTCTCAGGGAACTACTGGTGGATGAAACAAAAGCCTTGGCATTTGCAGCCTTGCTGTGTTCTCGCTAGAGACTGGGCAGACCTTGTTTTGTTCCTCCTGCAAAAGGATCTAGTTTGTTTTTTTTTTTTCTGAAGTATTTTCCACTTGCCCCAAGATTATAAAATGTGTTAGACTCTATTGGATATCAGTCTTTGTAGAAAAATATTTTGCTAGAGAAACGATAAGTCATTTTTAAATCAATCCTGAGGCTGTAATGTGGATATTTACTAGCATGTTATCTTGACATTGTCCAATAGTGATAGTAATTGTTGAAAGTTACTGTGTGAAACACAACCCAACATGGAAATGTGTCCACATGATAATGGCCGACGTGTCAAAAGAAATGGATTTTTTTTCCCCATCTCTCTCACCCATGTCTTTATGTAGTATGTTTACTTAGTAAGAAACACCATTTTTTATTGCCAGTATTTGAATAAGTTTATCTTTTTTAATATCAGACCTACTATATAACATTCAACTTTACATTATAAGTTTTCTTTTTAAAAGACCCCCAAGTTAAACTACTCATTAGTTTTATCCTTTTATAGACCTGACTGAATCCTCCATTCCCAGATGGTTATTGGAAATTGGTGGTATTTATCTCCACGGTTATGATAAAGAAGGCAACAAGCTGTGTAAGTATTTTTAATTGATGTACTGGCTTTTTAAGATTTTGAGATGCATTTATCTCAACTGAATTAAATAATAGGCAGAACCTTCTTCATATGAACCGCACATCAAGTTTCCCACAATTGGGGATCATTAGGGCCATCTTGATCGAGTGTCAAACACTTAGTTGTACATACTGTTTGCATTACGATAAAGTAGGCAGTGATGGCAAATGCCACATCCTGTAACACAGCTGAAGTAGTCAGAGTCGTTTTCTTCTTTGTAATTTACTGCTATTAAAATTCAACCCAGTATTCTCATGGAAAATCTTTTCAACAGTCGCTAAGGGTTTTTCAAGTTGGACATCTGTCCCTGTCCTGTCCCTGCCTCCTCCACCAGCCTTCTCCCCTTAGCTTCTTGTGAAATCTGTCACAGCAGGAGGACCAGTAACAACATCCTTACCATCCTGATGACTCCCTTGTTATTCCTCTCTCCCCAGCCCTTGTCTCTCGAGCTTCTCCTCTCAGCACTGGCCACATTTTGCCCTCGCTGCCCTGCGCTGAGTGGCTGGTGGCACTCTGTCCACATGCCCGCCCTGACTCGTGTCGCCCTCGTGCCTTGTCCGGGCTGCTTCTCCGCGTGGGGTGTTTGTTCTAGGCTTCACAGAACCACTGGCTTGCGTTCTGGTCACGCACAATGAAGAGTACTTTTCGGTTATTACCAAATGTTGTTCGTTCACCTGTATTTTCTTTTCCCTCTTACTTACTAGAGAAGTTTGTTTATTTTCCAAGACGAGTAGAAGTGTTTCCCCTTTTGCTCCTCTCTAAGTTCCCAAGTGCACAGTATTTCTTATTTAAAAGAAGGAAGAGATGTTTTTAATCTGAGCAAGAGAATGAACCATAAATGAAGAAAAATGTTAAGGAAAAGGAATGATCTATGTGTATAATAATATTCTAATGACAGATATTTTTCTTACTTTTATCCTGTGTTCTGTTAAAAGTCTGGATCAGGGTGAAGTATCATGTAAAAGACCATAAAACCATGTTGGACAAAAAGAAGCTCATCGCCTTCTGGTTGGAACGCTACGCTAAAAGAGAAAATGGGAAACCCGTAACAGTGATGTTTGACCTGTCAGAGACTGGAATAAATAGCATAGTAAGCATTCCTTTAATTCACAGACATTATTTATCGTTACGTCCTCCCCGCCACTCCTCCCGACCAAAGAGTGCTGGGTGTTTGCGCTGACCAAGTTCTGTTTGGGATTTATGTGTTTTGCTTGTGTATTTGTGAGTAGTCAGACATGAAACAGGATCTGCAGAGAAAGACCTTTGCTCCAGTAGTTGGCACTGAAAACTGTGCGTCTCCTAGAAATGGTCTTTGTGTGATGCACACGGAGTCAGGGCGGGACGTGGAAGCCGCAGGGTAGGGAGTAGCTGTGGTAACACTGAACTCTTCTGTCGGAACTGACACCCCGCGGCGCCTGGCACAGGGTAGTGCACTCAGGAAACAGGAAGGGAGCGCGTGCTCTCCGAGGGCCGTTCGACTCAGACCGTGTTTGGTGGTCGTGAGACGTTCGCCTGACTTCTGCACACACAGCCCTTGCTCATTTTGTTGGCGGCTGTTGTTTGCTTGACTTGGTTAGCTTTGGAAACCGGCTTGCTTCGGGCGATTTTGTCAAACCCAGCCGGCGTTAATTTGGGCCCTTGTGACCTTAGTAACTACAGACCCTTCAGCAGCAGTGGGGATCCTTTGGCACGTTGATTATAGCTGTTGTCGCTCACGTTCAGACCTTCGCCACTTCTGGTGGCGGTGAAGCCGCCTCCACACAGCTGCCCGGGGCAGTAGTGAAGCCTTTTTGCAGATCCACTCGGCAAAGTATGTTAAGAATCTTAAGGTGTCCGTATTCATATTCTTTGCCTGGTAACTAAGTTCTGGAAATCGCTTAAATAATCCCGAGTACAGAAAAAAGCATTGTGTGCCAAGTGTTTTTTTCAGAGTGCCATTTAAAATAGTGAAAACTTAGAAAAAATGTCGATGTCAACATGGCCAAATGATAAATTATGGTGTATTAATAGATAGAGTATATGTAGCCATATAAAATGATGTTTATAAATAAGTTTTAGTAATACTGGAAAATACCTTTTTTTTAAATGAATAATGAGCAACACTGGGTGTTTTATGCAAACGATGAATCCTGGAACACTACATCAAAAAAATAATAAAATTTAAAAAAATAAAAATGAATAATGAAAAAGGTAACAGGATTATGTCCTAGTGATACCTAGCCTCCAAAAAAGGAGCTCTTAGACTTCAAAACAAACAAAAAACAACCTAGAGAGAACAAGCGTTTTTTTGGGGGGGGTGGGATCACACATTTTTATTTTCATCTCTTATCTCCATGTATATTTTAGGAGTCCCTTGCCCTGGATTTTTTCAAACTTGTTTCCATTTCAGTGAGTTGCAGATTACAGAGTAAATTATTTTATACCCGAAGCCTAAATCAAAATACCTAGATAAATAGGTATTTCATAAAAATAAATCATGATTCTGTCATCCTTTGTATATGATAGTTTCTAATTATTAACCCAGAGTCATAAACAAATGCTAATGTTTTTTATTGCCAAACATAGGGGCAAGGAATTGACTTGAACTGTCTGATTTTTTTCAAACTAGATATATGCTCTCTCCTTATCTTTAATTTATAAATAAGGTTTATTTGCATTACTGAGTATTTAAATCATTATTAATGTTTTAAAATACTGAATCCTAATTGAGTCATTTTTATATATGACTCCCTCATGATTCACAAAGGATTTAAGTTGGCTTATAAACATTATGCAGAATTGCAAGGCAAAAAAAAATTAAAAGCTGTTTGTTAGAGTTGGGCCACTAATTGGAGTCCAGTGTTTCATCTGCCTGCCTGAAAGAAATGGAATCATTTAAAATTATTTCAGTGCCCATACTTTAAAACCAGTATCTTAGGAGAAGTGTATTCATTCCTGATACTTGAACTAGAAAGAAAAGTATTTCATGGGTCCCCAAAGGGAGGACATTTTACAAGATAATAAATAGTCCTTGAAGACAGTCTCACAGAATGCAGAACAATAGGTTTCATGGAACTTTTTAATGTAGTACCCCTAATATACTTAAAACCAGTGGTATCCTATCAAATCCACTTGGATTAGCCGTAACTTGGGATTTTATAAGCAAAGCTATTTAATTAAAAGATGAGAACAAGAATATTGGATGAAGACTTTTGGGGCAAAGTCTCTGGGGGCCACAGATCATATACTAGGTAACCACATTTTTATACAACTGGTTATTTTGAGATATTTCTTTGCCTCTTAAATTATTAAACTCGGTACACAGTGGATATAATGATTAGTTATAAAGCTACTATTATGTCTTAATACTTAAGACACTTAAGGGTGCTTACTTTCAGTTTACCGAAATTAAAGATGCTGCAACTCACATCCTAGAAATGACATTATAGACTCATCTCTGGACAACTCACCTTTCAGTATTTGATGGATTTAAGTTTGCCTGATTATCTCTCATCCTACAGTCCTTATAAGGTGGCCAATCAGGATTAGTAAATCGGCTTACGGCCATGGAATGACATGGAATGAAATGATCCATGTGAATCATAACCTAATTTCATGTTGCTGTGTTCAGTGCAGTAGAACCAACAGATAGTTATGTCTAATTCCCAGGAATTAGAGTCAGTGAACAACACTCAAATATAAACTAAAAAATTCTTATTCTAGGTCCCTAAATAAGAGGAAAGAAGCTAAAAGTGAAGTAGATACAGCACACCAGTATGTTCAGATTAGCTCTTGTGTAAAAGATTGATAAAACATATTTTATTGAAACTATTACAAGGTGTAGAAATTAGGTTTAAAAACCAAATATACCAGAATTGACGTTACATGTATTATCATTCCAAGTAGTGAGATTGTAAACTGTATACTTGTTTCAGTAATTCCCTAATTATTTAACAGATTTTTAGAATTTCTCTATAGGCATTGCTTTTAGCTCCACTTTATAATGCCATGTCACTTTAGCAGCCTGAAGTATCTTCACTAGTTAGAGGTAAGCAGAATAATGTTTAAGCATCTGATTTCTTTTACTTGATTTTAGGACTGATGATTATAAGTAGCTTAATGACTTAAAACCTTAATCCCTGGGAATATAAATAGGTATTTATATATGAGCTTATTTTTTAAAGAATTATCTCATTTGTATTTAATAGTTTATCACCTTTAGAAATGTGCAATTTAAAATTCTCTAATGTAGACAGTCTTAAAGATTTAAATGTATAATCTTTGTTTTAGGACATGGACTTTGTACGCTTTATCATCAACTGCTTTAAGGTTTATTATCCTAAATACCTCTGTAAGTAACTTACTCCTTTATAAAAATACAATATATAGAAGCTATGAACGATGGCTGAGATTGCTTTATATTATTATAGACTTTAATACCTGATGTGTTATTTTCTGATGAGGAGCTTAAATGTGTGCATAGAAGTTTAAGTGCGTTATCCTAGTAGATATAAGGGAAAATTTTCATAATCATTGTCCTTTATAGTTTTAAGAATTTAAGTTCTAAACTGTATAGATGGCATCCTTTAACACACACACACACACACGCACACACACACATAAGTACATAAAAACATATCTTTATTTCGAAGATTATTCCATTTGTATTCAACTTATGTAAAATAGTATTATATGGAACTTCTTACACGTAAGAAACAGAAAAGCAATATTGATAAAATACACTGTGTGATAAGCAGTACTCATACATCAAATATACTGTGTTACTAATTGTTATTTTAAAATTGTCATTAAGAAAACATTAGACTTGGGCGCCTGGGTAGCTCAGGTGGTTAAGCATCTGCCTTTGGCTCAGGTCATGATCCCAGGGTCCTGGGATCGAGTCCCACATCAGGCTCCCTGCTCAGCAGGGAGTCTGCTTCTGCCTCTCCCTCTGCCCCTCCCTCCTGCTCGTGCACACACTCTTTCTCTCAAATAAATAAATCTTTTTAAAAAAATTAGACTAGCATACACTGCATTTAAATCTGGCATTTAGAGTTTATTTTTAATCGTGATTCTTGCATTAATTACCTGAATGAAGACCTCCTAAATCTTATGTATTCATTTTTGATTTATTGGATTTATATGATGGTTTCCCTCTGGAGAAATGAAGATGCTGTCCCACATATAAATAGTCATATATTTTAACTCCAGGGGACTAAAAGGGAAAAAAACAGAAGAAAGACAACAGGGATGTCAGAAAATGGAAATTCAAAGGTCTGCCTGGGCACAGCCCTGGCAAATACCATAATTAGGGTCTTTTGAGACTCCTGACTTGGGTGATATTAAAGCTTAAAATCCCTAAATCATCTTACTTTGGCATGCTTTCATATTATTATTCGTGTGAAGTAAGGAAGAGACAGCAAGCATGATGGATCTCAAGGATCAGTGCCATTGCTACCCCTATGCTCTCATGTCTTCAGAGGGCGTGTTCATGAACCTTTCTAGGTAAAGAGAATGTCTGGTTGGGATACCTGGAGGATCTGCTATTCCTTCTGAATTCTTCCTGGATCCACCATGTACCCTGATTCATTAAGTTTTATAATACCAATCAAGTGGTCAGTAGGGAATCTCAACCCCATATTATTAGCTTGTTCCTTTTATATACAAAATGAAAATATCCACTTGTTTATTGAAATATCTAAAAGTTTGTGAAGAGCCATTTACAAATAGTATAAATATGATTATTACCTTATAAAACATATCTAAGATTTTTTTGAGAGAACTATTGATAAATTCATGGATCTATATAAAGATGAATTGGAACACTATTCATTCCAATTAACTAGAGGTCACGTGTATATATACTGCCTACATAATGTAGTTTTGCAGACATTAAATTTTGTAGAATCTTAAACTGATTATGCTTCAAAGTCTGTCATGAAACACAACCATTATTTCATAAAACCTTAAGTCCACATCTTTTTAGGCATATCACAGATGAAGACTGAGGTCTTAAGCACCAGGCTACCTCTGTGAAGATACCTTGTTTCTTAGGCATACTTTATTTGTCCTACATTAATGTAATCATTCTAGGAGGTTCTCTGCTCAGAGAAGAATGAAATTACATTTTGATTCATCTGGAATAGAACAGTGAATTGGATATCAAAACTTCCCTTTGTGATTTCTGGTTCTTTCTTATAATTGTTAGTAGAGCTATTCAAGTCTTCATCTAAATATGCAAATATTTCTGCATACTTGGGAGTTATTGGCTTCCTGGGGCTTATAATGTGAAGAAAAGTATAAATTCTGTTTCTTAAAAACGTAATAGTGTATTAAAGTTGGGGTGAGGGGAAAATGTATGAGTGGTTTAACAATATAATCTCTAGAAAATTATCAAAACCAGTAAATTAGACATTGAAATCATTTTAAAAATTTTTTTATTTAAATTCAATTAACATATAGACCTTGAAATCATTTTAAAGTTCATGGGGCTTCCGCACTAATATCATGTGCCACATCCAAAGACACCACTTACCCTTTAACTGTTTTCTTTTGTACCTTTCTGCAAACAGCAAAAGCAATAAATGAACAAGAGAACAGGCTGTTTGCCAAAGGACAGTGATAATGTCATTTCCAAAAAGCTGCCCTGGGTGGGCCCCTCCTCAGTGTGAGAAGTTAACTTGGTTTGAGCACCACTCACACTTCACTGAATTAGAACGGAGTCAACTAGCTCAGTTTTTAGTTAGGTTTTAGATCACCAGCTGTTTCTAGACCAGGTATAAGTGATATTACTATAGTGGTACTAAATCACACTCAATGAATTTTTTTTTTTGTCTTTCAGCAAAAATGGTGATCTTTGATATGCCTTGGATAATGAACGGTGAGTATGTTACTTATACTTTGCTAAAACAAAATGTCTGATGTCCTTTTTTCCAATTTAGCTGTATTTCTATGGTGGTTTAAAAAAACGTTTATGTTGTGCTTGGTGTGTACTCTTAAGAGGCTGGAGCTAGAACACTCAAAGGCCGTTCTAAGCAAACCCGGTTAACATCCTGCCCCCAGGTTCTGGGCAGGACATGCATTAGTCTTCTCTCAAAACAATGTCAAGATGTTCAGCCGTTCAGGTAAAGCTAGAGCCAGATGCCTCAGTCTGTCACCACAGATGGGCATGTCACAGAACACAGGCTCTGGCTAGATTTTCTCAAGGACTTCGGGTGTTGAGGAAGAAGGTGGGATGAATCTGAAATTTACTCCAGATCTCTGTAGGCACGTTATCCTTCTATAAGGCAGTCATGATGATATATTTTTTGGTAAAAAAAAATTATTGAAAGAGTGGAAAAACACTCTTTACCAACTTTAACATGATTGTAAATTTAATGTTATTTTCAGAATGTACATTTTCATTTGTGTTTGCCAAAGTCAATTGTTATATAGAAAGCACTAGAGAAAACCAATGAAACTAAACCTTGGTTCTTTGAAAAGTTAAATAAAATTGACAAAACTTGAGCTAAGCCGATAAAGAAAAAAAAGATTCCAGTGATGAAAATCAGGAATGAAATAAGAGACATCACTGCTGACCTTACAGAAATGAAAAGGATTATAAGGGAATACCGTAAACACTTGTATGCGAAGAAATTAGATGATATAGATGAAATGGACAAGTTCCTAGAAAGACAGAATACAGAAATAATTCAAGAAGAATCTGAATAGAAGTATAACAAAAGACCTTGAATTAGTAATCAGAAAACTTCCCACAAAGAAAAGTCCAGGCCTAAATGACTTCAGTGGTAAATTCTACCAAACATATAAAGAAGAATCAACACCAAACCTTTGCAAACTCTTCCAAAAGACAGAAGAGGGGGGCGCCTGGGTGGCTCAGTGGGTTAAAGCCTCTGCTTTCGGCTCAGGTCATGATCCCAGGGTCCTGGGATCGAGGCCCGCATCGGGCTCT
>LNAC01000407.1:75042-146797 GCA_002007465.1 Ailurus styani
AAAAAAAAAAAAAAAAAAAAAAAAGACAGAAGAGGGAACGCTCCCCAACTCACCTTATGAGGCAAGTATATTCTAGTAACATCACAGAAAAAGAAAACTAGAGACCATTATTCCTTACGGATATAGATGGACCAACCCACAATAAAGTACTAACCGAGCCTAGCATCATATAAAAAGGATTATACACCGTGACCAAGCGGGATTTATCTCAGGAATGCAAAGTTGGTTCAACATATGAAAATCAATCCACGTTATTGAGCATATTCATAGACGAGAGGAGAGAAAGCATGTGATCATCTCAGACACAGAACAAGCAATTTGACAAAACCTAGTACATTCTCATAATAAAAGCACTCAAGAAACTAGGAATAAAAGGTGCAAAGAGTTGTATTACCTGCAGAGTTAGGGAGACCACAGGAGTCCACACAAGACTATTCTCACTTCTGACACCACCTGTAAGTTCAAGGGGTTCCCCAAACCACCCTCAAGTCCACTAGAATTACTCATAGACCTCAGTGAAAGCTGTTAGACTCATAGTTACGGTTTACTACAGGAAAAGGATTCAGAGTTAAATCAGCCAAGGGAAGAAAAACACAGGGTGGAATGCAGGGAAGTACCAAATGTGGAACACGTTATTTTCCCAGCATTGCCAACCAGGGAAGCTCGCCCAAACCCCGCAGTTCTGAGTTTGTATTAGGGCCCCATTAGATAGGCCTGACTGATTAATAACGTGCTTGAGCTCCGTCTCCATTCGCTCCGGAGCTCTACTCATACTGTGGGACCAAAGTCCCCACCCTAAATCATACTGTCTCAGTGTGACCCAAGGCCCTCAGACAAACAAGGACTCTCCTGTCAGGCATGAAGATGACCTTCCAGAAGGTGAGGGCAAAGGCCAGATCTTTCTTTGGGTAAAGCTAATTCTTGAATATACAGAAGAGAACTTTCTCAGCCTGATAAAGGGCATTTATATAAAACTTGCATCTGTAAAAACTCAGAGCTAACATCATACTTAGCAGTGAAAGAAGGATTGCTTTCCCCCTAAGATCAGGAACAAGACAGAGTAGTCTGCTCTCACCACTTACATTGCCAGGGCACTTAGGCAAGAGATAATAAATATCTCTATATTTAATAATATAATATTCAATTTAATAATAGGCATCCATATTGGAAAAGAAGTAATGCTGTTTATATTTACAAGTGACATAGTCTTCTATATGGACAATTTTAAGGAATACACACACCCAAAATAATACACACACCAAAAAAAGAACTAATAAAGTTCAGCAAGAT
This sequence comes from Ailurus styani, assembly GCA_002007465.1. Lineage (NCBI taxonomy): Eukaryota > Metazoa > Chordata > Mammalia > Carnivora > Ailuridae > Ailurus > Ailurus styani. Next base: position 76,333 of record LNAC01000407.1, read on the forward strand.
GGCATAATACAAATCAATATACGGACTCAGCTGTATTTCTACACATTAACAATGAATAATCCAAAAACGAAATTAAGAAAAAAATTCCATTTATAATAGCATCACAAAGAATAAAATACTCAGAAGTAAAAATTAATAAAAGAAGTTCAATACTCATACATTGAAAACTACAAAACACCGTTGATTCAAGACCTAGGGAAACATCTCTTGTTCGTGGATTGGGAAACCTAATATTGTTAAGATGGCAGTACTTCCTGAAATGATTTACCAGTTCAGTGCACTTCCTGTCAAAATCCCAGCTGCCTTTTTTTACAGAAATTGACAAGCTTGTTCTTAAGTGCACATGGAAGTGCAGGAGACCAAGAGTAATAAAGATTGTCTTAAAAAAGAAAAATGAAATTAAAGGACTGACAGTTTCAAAACTCAATACAAAGCCATAGTAATTAACATGTGGTATAGACATAAAGATAAACATATAAATCAGTAAAATAGTGTTGAGAATCCAGAAATAAACCCTAATATTTATGAATATTTGCTTTTTTGACAATAGTACCAAGACATTTCAGTGGAGACAGAATAGGCTTTTTTTAAAGTTTTTATTTTATTTTTTAAGTTTTAATCAGGCAGTGCTCATCATGACAAGTACATACCTTAATCCCTATCACCTACTTAACCCACTCCCTCTCCTCTGGTGACCATCAGTTCTCTATAATTAAGAATCTGCTTCTTGATTTGTCTTTTTTCCCCTTTGTTCGTTTCTTAAATTTCACATATGAGTGAAATCGTATGGTAGTTGCCTTACTCTGACTCACTCACTTCACTTAGCATAATGCTCTCTAGCTCCATCCATGCCATTGCAACTGGCAAAATTTCATTATTTCTCATGGCTAATATTCCATTGTGTGTGTGTGTGTATATGTGATTGGTATATATCAATCACACATCTTATGGACACTTGGACCACTTCCATATCTTGGCTGTTTTAAATAATGCTGCTATAAACATAAGAGTGAATGTATCCCTTTGAATTAGCATTTTGTATTCTTTGGGTAAATACCCAGTAGTGCAGTTGCTGGATCATAGCATAGTTTTATTTTTAACCTTTTGTGGACCCTCCATACTGTTTGTTTTTTTAACAGTGGCTGCATCCATTTGCATTCCCACCAATAGTGCTCAAGGGTTCCTTTTTCTCCACATTATCACCAACACCTGTTGTTTCTTATGTTTTTGATCTTAACCATTCTGATAGGTGTGAGGTGATACCTCATTGTGGTTTTGATTTGTATTTCCCTGATGGTAAGTGATGATGAGCATCTTTTCATGTGTCTGTTGGCCATCTGGATGTCTTCGGAGAAATGTCAATTCATGTCTTCTCTGCATTTTTAGTTGGATTATTTTTGGGTGTTGAGTTTTGTAAGTTCTTTATATATTTTGGATCCTAACCCTTTATCAGATACATCATTTGCAGGGTGCCTGGGTGACTCAGTCAGTTAGGTGTCCGACTCTTGATTTCAATTCAGGTCATGATCTCAGGGTCGTGATATCAAATCCCAAGTTGGGCTCCATGCTCAGCAGGGAGTCTGCATGAGATTCTCTCTCCTTTTCCCTCTGCCTCTGCCCCCCACATGCTCTCACACATTCTCTCCTGCCCTCCCTCTCTCCCCCCAAATAAATAAAGCTTTAAAAATAAAGTTATGTCATTTTCAAATATCTTCTCCCATTCAGTAGGTTGCCTTTCAGTTTTTTTGATTGTTTCCTTCACTCCGAAGATTTTTTTTTTTTTTTTTGGTGTAGTCCCAATAGTTTATCTTTGCTTCTCTTTCCATTGCCTCTGGGGAACCTATCTAGAAAAAGTTGCTACAGACAATGTCAGAGAAGTTACTGCCTGTGTTCTATTCTAGGATTCTTATGCTTTCAAGTCTCACATTTAAGTCTTTAATCCATTTTGAATTTATTTTTGTGTATGGTGTTAGAAAGTGGTCCAGTTTCATTCTTCTGCATGCTGCTGTCCAGTTTTCCCAACACCGTTTGTTGAAGATACCATCTTTTCCCCATTGATATTCTTTCCTGCTTTGTTGAAGATTAATTGACCCTGTAATTGGGGGTTTAATTTTGAATTTTTTGTTCTCTTCTGTTGAACGTCTGTGTTTTTATGCCAGTACAATACTATTTTGATTACTACATCTTTGTAATATAGCATGAAGTCTGCAGTTATGATGCCTCCACCCTTGGCTTTCCTTTTTCAAGATTGCTTTGGCTATTCGGGGTCTTCTGTGGTTCCACACAAATGTAGTAGTATTTGTTCTAGTTCTGTGAAAAATGCCATTGGTACTTTGGGGATTGCATTAATTGTGTAGATTGCTTTGGGCAGTATAGACATTTTAACAATATTTGTTCTTCCAATACATGAGCATGGAATGTCTTTCCATTTCGTTGTGTTGTCTTGAATTTCTTTCATCAATGTTTTTATAGTTTTCAGGATACAGGTCTTTCACCTCTTTGGTTAAGTTTATTCTAGTTATCTTATTTTTGGTGTAATGGCAAATGGGATTGTTATCTTTAATTTCTCTTTCTGCTGATTTATTATTTGTGTATAGAATTGCAACAGATTTCCCTACGTTGATTTTGTATCCTGCAACTTTACTGAATTCATTTATCAGTCCTAGCAGTTTTTTTTGGTGGAGTCTTTCAGGTTTTCTATTTATAGTATCATGTCATCTGCAAATAATGGAAGTATTACTTCTTCCTTGCCAATTTGGATGCCTTTTATTTCTTTTTGTTGTCTGATCACATGTTGCTAGGGCTTATAGTACTGTGCTGAATAAAAGTGGTAAGAGTGGACATCCTTGTCTTGTTCCCAACCTTAGGGGAAAGGCTCTTCCCCACTGAGGATGATGTTAGCTGTGGGTTTTCATATATGGCCTTTATTATGTTCAGGTGTTCTCTCTAAACCTACTTTGTTGAGGACTTTTATCATGGATGGATGTTGTACCTTGTCAAATACTTTTCCTGCATCTATTGAAATGATCACATGGTTCTTATCTTTTCTCTAATTGATGTGATGTATCACATTGCTTTGCAAACATAGAACCACGCTTTGCAACCCAAGAATAAATCCCACTTGATTGTGGTGAATGATCTTTTTAATGTGTTGTTGAATTTGACTTGCTAGTGTTTTGTTGAGGACTTTTGCATCTATGCTCATCAGAGATAATGGACTGTAGTTCTCTTTTTTTGTGGTATCTTTATTTGGTTTTGGTATCAGGGGGAAATACTGGCTTCATAGGATGAATTTGGAAGTTTTCCTTCTTCGGTTTTTTGGAATAGTTTGAGAAGAATACGTATTAACGCTTCTTTAAATGTTTGGTAGAATTTGCCTGTGCAGCCGTCTGGTCCTGGACTTTTGTTTATTGGGAGTTTTTTGATTACTGATTCAATTTCTTTGCTGGTCATTGGTCTGTTCACACTTTGTTTCTTCCTGTTTCAGGCTTGTTCATTTATATGTTTCTAGGAATGTTCTTCTGTGTTGTCTGATTTGTTGGCATATAGTTTTTCATAATATTCTTTTATAATTGTTTGTATTTCTGTGGTGTTTGTTGTTATTTCTCCTCTTTTATTTGTGATTTTATTTATTTGGGTCCTTTCTCTTTTCTTTTTGATAAGTCTGGCTGTTGTTTTTTTTTTTCAAAGAATCAGCTACTGGTTTCATTGATCTGTTATTTCTTTACTTTCTATATCATTTGTTTCTGCTCTGATCTTTATTATTTCCTTCCTTCTGATGGTTTTAGGTTTTGTTTATTGTTCTTTTTCCAGCTCCTTTAGGTGTAAGATCAGGTTGTTTATTTGTGATTTTTCTTGCTTCTCGAGGTGGGTCTGTATGGCTATAAACTTCCCTCTTAGAACTGCTTCTGCTGCGTCCCAAAGGTAATGAATCATAGTGTTTTCATTTTCATTTGTTTCCATGTAGTTTTTTATTTCTTTGATTTCCTGGTTGACCCTTTCATTGTTCAGTAACTTGTTATTTGACCCGCATGTATTTGTGCTCTTTACAGATTTTTTTCTTGTGGTTGACTTCTAGTTTCATAGCATTGTGGTCAAAAAAGATGCATGATATGACTTTGATCTCTTTTGATTTATTGAGGCGTGTTTTGTGACCTAATATGTGATCTGTTCTGGAGAATGTTCCATGCGCACTTGACAAAAAATGTGTCTTCTGCTGTCTTTGGATGGAATCTTTTGAATATATCTGTTCATTTTTTTTAATACCCTTATTTTTTTCAGTGTTCCAAGATTTATTGTTTATGCACCACACCCAGTTCTCCATGCAATACATGCCCTCCTTAAAACCCACCACCAGGCTCACCTATCCCCCCACCCCTCTCCCCTCCATAATCCTCAGTTTGTTTATCAGAATCCAGTCTCTCATCTTCCATCTCCCCCTCTGATTTACCGCAATTCACTTTTCCTTTCCTTCTCCTAATGTCCTCTATTTTATTCCTTATGTTCCATAAGTAAGTGAAACCATATGATAATTGACTTTCTCTGCTTTACTTATTTCACTCAGCATAATTTCCTCCAGTTCTGTCCATGTTGATACAAAAGTTGGGTATTCATCCTTTCTGATGGCTGTGTAATATTCCTTTGTGTACTTGTAGACCACATCTTCTTTATCCATTCGTCTATTGAAGGGTATCTGGGTTCTTTCCACAGTTTGGTGGTTGTGGACATTGCTGCTATGAACATTGAGGTACATATGACCCTTCTTTTCACTACATCTGTATCTTTGGGGTAAATACCCAGTAGTGCAATTGCAGGGTCATAGGGTAGCTCTATTTTTAATTTTTCGAGGAATCTCCACACTGTTTTCCATCGTGGCTGCATCAACTTGTATTCCCACCAACAGTATAAGAGGGTTCCCCTTTCTCCACATCCTCTCCAACACTTGTTGTTTCCTGTCCTATTGATTTTGGCCATTCTAACTGGTATAAGGTGGTATCTCAGTGTGGTTCAATCCATCTGGTCCAGTGTGTCACTCCAAGCCATTGTTTCCTTGTTTATTTTCTGTTTAGATGATCTGTCCATTGATGTAAGTGGGGTGTTAAAGTCTTACACTCTTTTATTGATTAGTTCCTTTATGTTTCTTATTAACCATTTTGTGTATTTGGGTGCTCCCATCCTGGATGCATAAATATTTACAATTGTTATTTCTTTTTGGGTTATCCCCCTTATGATTATTTAGTGTCCTCTTTTGTTTTTTGTTAATCTTTAAAATCAAGTTTGTCCAATATAAGTATTGCTACTCTGGCTTTTTTTTTTTTGACAGCCATTTACATGATAAATGTTGCTCCATCCCCTCCCTTTCAATCTAAGGACGTGTCTTTAGGTCTAAAATAAGTCTCTAATAGGTAGCATATATAGATGGGTCTTTTTTTTTTACCCATTTTATCACCCACCCATCTTAACCATTCTATCAAAATGGGTCTTTTGATTGGAGCATTTAGTCCATTTACATTCAGAGTAATTACTGATAGATACATATTTGTTGCCATTTCATTACTGGTTTTGTGGTTGTCTTGGAAGATTTTCTCTAATCCCTTTTTTGTCTTTCATGGTTTACTGGCTTTCTTTAGTGGTTTACTTGGATTTCTTTCTCTTTATTCTTTGCATACTTACTAGTGATTTTTGATTTGTGGTTACCATTATGTTTGTATATAAATAACCTTTCTGCATATAGCAGTCTATATTAAGTTGATGGTCTTTTAAGTTTGAACCCATTCTTTGTACCTCTCTCCCCACATTTTAAGTGTAGGGTGTCATATTTTACATCTTTTTATTTTGTGAGTTCCTTGACTGATTTCTTACATAAATACTCATTTTTACTGCTTCAGTGTTTCCTCCCTTTTACTGTCACTTTTGGTCTCTCCTTTCCACTTAGAGTCCACTTTAATATTTCTCCCAGGGCTGGGTTAGTAGTAGTCATGAACTCCTTTAGTTTTTGTTTGTCTGGGAAGCTCTTTATCTCTCCTCCTATTCTAAATGATAGCCTTGCTGATAAAGTATTCCTGGCTGGAGGTTTTTCCCATTTTGCATTTTGAATATATCATACTATTCCTTTCTGGCTTATAAAATTTCTTCTGAAAAATCCACTGAGAGCCTTATGGGGGTTCCCTTTGTATGTAATTGTCTTCTTTGGTCTTGCTGCTTTTAATGTGTTTTTTTTTTAATCACCATATTTTGCCATCTTACAATATGTCTTTTTTTTAAAGATTTTATTTATTTATTTGAGAGTTGGGGAGAGGGACAAGCAGACTCTGCAGAGTGCAGAGCCTGATGCAGGGCTCAATCTCATGACCCTGAGATCATGACCTGAGCCAAAACCAGGAGTTGAATGCTTAACCCGATTGAGCCACCCAGGCATCCCCACAATATGTCTTGACGTGGATCTGCTTTTGTTAATTTTGTTAGGGGTTCTCTGTGCCACCTACATCTAGATTTCTGTTTCCTTCCCCAGATTAGGGAAGTTCAGTCACTATTTCGTCAAATAAATTCTCTGTCCCCTTTTCTATTTATTCTTTTTCTGGGGCTCCTACAATATGAATGTTATGTTTGATAGAGTCACTGAGTTCCCTAAGTCTGTTCTCATTTTGCATAATTCTTTTTTTTCTCTCTTTTGTTCATCTTGATTATTTTCCATTACCCTGTCTTCTAGGTCACTAATTCATTCCTCTGCTTCTTTCAGCCTGTTGTTCATTCCATCAAGTGTGTTTCTCATCTTGTTTATAGAGCCCTTTCTCTCTGCTTTGTTATTCTTTATCTCTGTGTTAATGGTTTCACTGATGCCTTCTACTCTCAAGTCCAGTGAGTATCCTTGTGATTATTGCTTTAAATTCTCCATCAGGGGGCGCCCGGGTGGCTCATTCAATTGAGCATCTGACTCTTGGTTTCCGTTTGGGTTGTGGCCTTGAGGTCATGGGATCAAGCCCCTGGTTGGGCTCCATGCTTGGCATGGAGTCTGCCTGGGATTCTCTCTCTCTCTCTCTCCCTCTGCCCCTACCCCTGCTCACACTGTCTCTCTAAAATAAATAAATCTTTTTAAAAAATAAAAATAAATTCTCAACCGGACATGTTACTTATATCTGTTTCACTTAGATCTCTGGCTAGAGCCTTGATTTCATTTGGGGCAAATTCCTCTGTCCTTACCTTGTCCACGTCTTCTGTGCCTATTTCTGTATGTTAGGAAAGGCAGTTCCATCTCCTGTTCTTGAAGGTAATGGCTTTGTGAAGAAGAGGTCCTGCAGTGGCCTGCTGTGTAGTGTCTCCTGTTCCCCAGGGCCTGGCGCTTCTGGAAGTGTCTCCAGTGTGTGCTGTGGGGGCTCTGCTCTTGTGTCCTGGCCACTTTATCCTTCAGACCAATCATCTGCAGAGGACTGCTGTGGGCCGTGTTTGGTGCCTGGCCTGAATGTGGCCCACTGTAACTAGATGTGCTCTGGTCTGCTCGTGAAGTGAGACCTGTTGGTGCTGCCACAGGATCCAAGGCCTCACAAAACTCCTGGGTCAGGAGACGCAGTGTTGGCGAGGGTTTGGGCCGGTCTCCTCCGGGAAGGGGCCTGCAGACCTGGGGCTGAGGCAAGCATGACTGGGAAGAGCGTTTCTCCTAGAGTGCAGGGGTGTGGAAGAGCTTGGGTGTAAGCAAGTTAGGTAGCAGGTGTCCCTGCTGTGCTGGTTCCTGCAGGTGGCCCTGGGCTTATGCAGAGGGGTGGGGGAGTGAAATGGTACCGGCCAGTTTCTTTGCTCCCCGATGGGTCTCCCCGTGAATGCTGCCTGTTTGGGACACGCTCCGAGATGAGCAAATAGCCTCTATACTGTGTGCCCCGGGTGCTCCTCAGATCTGTTTCCACGCTGTTTATCCATGGGCTGTTGGTCCTGCCTTCTCCCCAAGGGCAGCCCCAGTGTCCTCTGAGCTCGTCCAGAGCCAAGCACACTGACATGTAAAACTCTAGGTTTAAGCCCTGCTGATGCAAGAACTCAAGAAATTCAGGCCCTCTCACTTTCCAGGCCAGTTGCGGCGGGGATTTGTTTTCCCCACCTGCTCCCCTGGGTGCTAGTCTGTCTCTCGCCCTTCCCCGTGACCAGGCTCCCTCCCCACTGCAGCAGCCATAATCCATTTCTTTCCCAAGCCAGGTCTCTGTACTTCCTACCTTCTTCAATGTGGCTTCATCTCTACCTTTATTTTGGAGTTTGTCCTGCCAGTCTTCAGGTGGATTTCTGGGGCATTTGGGATGATTTGATAGTTATCTAGTTGCATTTGTGGGACGAGGCAAGCCTTAGGGTCCTTCTACTCTGCCACTGTCTTCCAAGATCTCGCTTGAGAAAGAATAGCCTCTTTAGTAAATGATACTGAGAAAATTGAATATCCATATTCAAAAGAATGAAGTTAGACCTCTTCCTCCCTTCGTATAGAAAAATAAGTGCAAAGTGGATCAGAGACCTGAACGTAAGGGTTAGAACTATAAAACTCAGAGGAAACCATAGAAGTAAATCTCTGTGGCCTTGGATTAGGCAGTGGTTTCTGGATACACCAAAAAAGCACAAGCAACAAAAAAACAGATATACTGGACTCGGTTAAAATTTAAAATTTTGTACTTCAAAGGACACCATCTAGAAGGTGAAAAGACAACTCTCAGAATGGAATAAAATATTTACAAATCCTACATCTGATAAGGGACTTGCATCTAGAATATATAAGGAGCTTTTACAGCACAACAATAAAAAGACAAATGGCCCAATTAAAAAGGGTGAAAGATCTGAATGGACATTTTTCCAAAGAAGGTATGCAAGTGGGCTATAAACACATAAAAAAGATGCTCGACACCATTAGTCATTAGAGAACTACAAGTCAGAACCAAAGATACTAGTTCACGCCAACTAGGATGGCTCCAATCAAAAAGACAGTAGTAAGTGTTGAGAATATGGAGAAATTGGAATCCTCACGCGTTAGTGGTGAGCACGTAAAATGGTGCAGCCACTCAGGAAAGCGCTTTGGCAATTCCTCAAAAAGTTAAACATAGAATTACCGTATAATCCATCAATTCCATTTGTAAGTATATTCCCAAGAGAATTGAAAACATATGTCTACATAAAAACTCGTACACAGATGTTTATAGCAGTATTATCCATGATAGTAAAAAGTGGAAACTACTCAAATGTTTATCAGTTGATGAATGGATAAACAAATGTTGTAGATCCATAAAATGGAAAATTATTTGGCCATAAAAAGGAATTGAAAACCGATACATGCAACATCATAGATGACCCGGGGAAGCATGCGGAATGAACAAAGCCAATAAAAAAGCCCCACAGGTAGTACGAAGGCATTTATATGTACTATCCAGAATAGGCAAATCCAGAAAGTAGATTAGTAGTTGCCAGGGACTGGGGTAGGGAGGATAAGGAGAGATTGCTTATAGGCAGGGGTTTCTTTTTAGTGTTAGGAACATGTTCTAAAATTAGATCGTGGTGATGGTTATACAACCCTCTGAATACACTAAAAACCTTTGATGGGCATACTTTAAAAGGGTGAATTTTGTGATATGTAAATTATATCTCAACAAAGCTGTTATAAAAAATTAGATTTAGCACTTTGGTTAATTCAAGTAGCATAGCTTCAAACATGTCAACGCACAGACTTTTTAAATTGAAATTAATGAAAATGTAAATCTTATGTAAAATTTAAGCATAATTAGCCAAAGTAAAAATGCAGTTTTCTGAACCACTAATTTTTATCATACTGTTTTATTTCTTGATTTTTTTCATTGATGCTTTTGCAAATTTAATGCAGGATTCCTCTTTTAATTTCTTTAAAATGTGTTTAGAATGTCAGAGTGGAAATAAGGTTTAAAGAAATTAAGTATAAATTAGAGTAGCATGAAAGAACAAGATTGTAATTACTGAACAGCTGTGTTTGGTAATGGTGTATTCTTGTAGAGTCCATAAATAAGTTCCTCACAGTTACATAAGCTGCAGGGCTTGGGAGAAAGGCTGAGAAGTTTAGGGTTAGGATGAAGTCTGAGTCTAGCTCAAACCCATGAGGAGGGCTACTTCCTTCTCTTGTTGACTTCCCATTTGGGAAGGCTTTTCAGGCTGGGGTTGATCAGGAGTGCAAGAAAAAATGACTCTTTCCATACTATTGTGCAGTTATTCCTCAAACCACAGTGCTGTTTGATTCCGTGTCCGGGAATCTTAGTAGTGGCGATCATTGACAGATTTGTACAGAGGCCAGAACCTTGATAAGTTTCTTGATGCACATTGATTCATCTTCCTGAATCTTCATGGAACATTTGAAACCCATAACAGATAGTCCCAGTGTCAGTCAATGCCTACAGGAATTAGTGAATGTTAATTATCATACCCCAGAAAGATACATATGAACAGTTTCACCTAAACTAATTTCAGAAGACCTACACTAGCACATGTCATAGAATAATTGAGGAAGAGAATGAATGTAATGAAGTGACTGTTTATTCTTTAGCTGCTTTCAAAATTGTGAAATCCTGGCTTGGTCCGGAAGCAGTGAGTCTGTTGAAGTTTACCAGTAAAAATGAAGTCCAGGACTACGTCAGTGTGGAGTACCTGCCTCCCCACATGGGCGGGACCGTAAGTATCGCCCTGAAAATGTGCTCGTTGATAGGACTGCATCCCGGCGCCGTACGCCGTGTTCTTAAAGAAAAAGAAAAAGCGGTATCTTCACATCCAGAGAAAGATCACAGATACTCCAAAATAATAGCATTACAGACATTCTTGTGTAAGTTTTCAAGTTGTTCACTTTTCATTTGGAGTAGGTTTTGTATGTACGTGGGTCTAACCTGAAAAGTATTCGGTATTCAGGACAAATATTCAGAAACAATATTCAGTAGAAAGGCTTTCTACTGCTGTCCCAATCACTCTCTTCCTCTGCCCGATTCCATGTCTTATATTTATTTCCATGAATCTGTATTGCCTAGGCAAGCGATACAGTATATATGTAGTACATATTAGCAACTACATATGTAATTCTTCCTCCCTCCCATCTCTTTTAAACCAGTAGTGTATTTTTTTACACCATTGTGCATCCTACTTTTTTCTTTGCACATGTCTTAGAGATCATTCCAAATCAATACAACAAGCTGTTCTACTCTTGTTCATGGTGACATAGTATTCCTGTATGTAGAGGTGAACCATAAATTATTTAATCAGTAACCATGCGTTACTGAATTTTTTTTCACTTGCCTTTAGTTTGCTTCCATTTGTTTACTGTTGAACAGTCTTTTTAAGTTAAAAGATCATATATGTTATCAAGTTTTTTTGAAATGGTTTTGCTACTGACAAGAGACCAGGAATAAGTAGGTATATGTTAAACTTTTTTTCTTCAAAAATTTTTATTTATTTGACAGAGACAGCGAGAGAGGGAACACAAGCAGGGGGAGTGGGAGAGGGAGAAGCAGGCTTCCCACCGAGCAGGAAGCCCGATGCAGGGCTTGATCCCAGGACCCTGGGATCATGACCTGAGCTGAAGGCAGATGCCCAACGACTGAGCCACCCAGGCACCCCTATGTTAAACTTTTAATACTATGTAACAATGAAACATACTGTGATAATTATTTTCTAAACTGTGAAAGCCTGTGGATTTGGTGTGCTTTGAGTTAACTTGATTGATAATATTTCGGTTGTTTGATTTTTACAATCTCCTTCATATACTGTCTTATGTGGTATCATTGTATTCAACCAGAATCAAGTGACTAACAAGATAAAAAGTTTTGGTATGTCCTTTTGTTTTCTTTGCTCAGAAAAAACTTGAACCAATATTTTTACTTTGAAATTTGTAATTTTCCTATTTTGAGGCTTTGTATTTTACATTTTAAAAGCAGAACACAGTATGGTTCATTTCAGGTACCACTTTTACTTAAACGAGCTAGTTGACTGATTTGTTTTTAATAATTTGCCCAGAGAATTGTTATACCTTAAAATTAATGGCATCTAGTAAAAATTATTTTTAGGGGTAGAAAAGAGTATTTCCCTTCTCTGTCATTAATGGTGTATTTTGGGGGGACTGTCCTCAAATTGTAGTAGGACTACTATTCTTTAATTTTTCCCCCAAAGTAATACGTAGACACTATTTTTTTTTAAAAGCAAACAGTACCAAAAGACTGAAAAGTACAGCAGTGTAGTGAAAAGCATTTCTCCCCCACCACGTTACTTCCCACTGCCACTCTCCAAAGGCAGTCACTGTTTCCAAGTTTTCTCTCCCGGAGATATTCTGCCCGTTTTATTTTTTCATGTATGTTGTCTTACTGTTTTTTCCACATCATTTCTTGTTAGGTTATACCATATTGATTCTTAGAGATCTACCTGATTTTTTTTAAACCATTACAGACTATTCCATTGTACAGATATAACATAACGTATTTTAATCAGTTCTCTTTTGAAGGACTAGTAGATGTTTCCTAATCTTGCCATTATTAACAGTGTTGCAGTGACTATGCTTGTAAATAACTCCTGGTACATAGGTACAGCAATGTAAGTAGAAGATGAACTCCTAGAGGTGAAATCATCAGGTCAATGGGTATTTGTAGTTTAAATTTTGTTGTCTGTCGCCAGTTTGCCTCCAAAGAGATTGTGCTCATTTCCCAATAATGTGTGGCAATGCTTGAACCACTTCCATGCCAACATCACATACTCTCATTTTTGCAATCTTTGCCAGTCTTGGGTGAAAAATATTGTGGTTTTGCATTTCTGTTACTGTAAGTGATGTTGAGCATTTTTTTCTGATTTAAAAGGTAGTCTGTTCTTTTTCTATGAATTCTGTATCATTCCTTTATGTTTTCTGTCATCACTCTTTTCTTGTTGATTTGAATGTATTAACAGAAGCTGTCTTATTTCTGATACATGTGGTACAAAATTTTCCCAGTTGCGGCTTTAAAGAAGAAAACTTGGCTTTTTAGGGGGTTTTCTTGGTGGGGGGTTGTGGATGGCTGGTTGATTGCTGGGTTTTATTTTTTGCAATTAAGAGATGTTTCATTTTAGCGTGCTCCATTTTTATCAATATTTTTATGACTGCTAGGTTTTGTGCAGTGATTAGAAAGGTCTTCGTTACTTAGGTTTCGTGTTTTGTTTTCCATTTTTTAATCCTGTGTGTGGTTCTGGAGTTTTTTTTTTTAAGCTTACATGGGTTTTTAAAAAATACACACTTTTGGAGTGCCTGGTGGTTCCATCAGAAGAGCATGCTACTCTTGATCTCGAGGTCGTGGGCTTGAGCCCCACATTGAGGGTAGAGATTATTAAAAATAAATAAGCTTTTAAAAAAAATACACACTTCCAAGTTTTTAATCCATCTGAAAATTTTCTGGTGCAAAGAATGAGCTAAAGATCCAACTCGGTGCTCTCACAGATGGCTAGCCAGTTGTCCACACCACTTAACTGCTCTTTCCCTTTGTGTTTGGAAATGCTTCCTTTTTTAAAAATTTCACTAATTAAGTCTGGTTTTCTTTTTTGTTTTTTTTCTTTTTTGGCCAGGAGAGTGGATTTTAATTTTACTTAGAGAATTATTTCTCTACCCACCTCTTAGCAGGCTGTTATAAAATCCCTTTCTCTTAGGATCCTTTCAAGTATAGCTATCCGCCACTAGTGGATGACGACTTCCAGACACCGTTGTGTGAAAATGGGCCTATTGCTAGTGAGGATGAAGCTTCAAGTAAAGAAGATCTAGAAAGTGATGGCAAAGAAACCTTGGAAACAGTTTCTAATGAAGAACAAACAACTCTTCTAAAAAAGGTAATTTTAACAATGAAGTGGGGTCAAAACCTGCAGCCTATCCAGCATTCTAGAACTAGCTAGGTATGCGATTGTGAGTAATTCACTTAACCTGCTGTCCTTCCACATCTTTGTAAAAAAGAGGAAGGACGGTACTAGCTAACCAGTAGTGTCACTGTGGTGGTTTTTAAAAAGGCTGAATTCATCCATCTGTGTAAAAATTGACAAAATGCACTTTGAAGAAACTATTTTTTTGAAAATATTTTTATCTGAGATGAAGTAATTCATTTATTATTTTTTATGATGTTAGTCACCACCCAGTAGATCATTAGTTCTTAATGTAGTGTTCCGTGGTTCGTTGTTGGCATATAACACCCAGTGCTCATTGTGATACGTGCTTACGTCCTTAATACCCATCATTGGGTTAAAAATAATTAGTTTAAAACCTTTTATGTACTTCCTCGATTTCTGTTTTGAAAGAGCACTTATCTTTTTATGAGTCATCAGGGGCTTGATAAAGGGATAAATATGTTATAACTTAGAGCAAATTTAAAGACCGTAAGGGAAAGACCATGTTATATTTTCTGTAGCAACTTATTTAAGTATGCTCTCAAATACATGTTCATGGTCATGTTAACATACATTAAATACGTAATTTAGGTGTGCTAAACTTATGTTAAAGATTGTAATTTGGACTGAATCACTGTAATGTTTACTTTTTGACCTAATGAACTGCCCAGCTATCAGCATGAAACTAAATTTTTTTATCTTTTTATTTTTGGTCTTTAGATTAACCTAACTGAACATACTACCAAAGCAGAAGAAAATGAAAAGGTTGATTCCAAAATGAAAGCTTTCAAAAAACCATTGAGTGTGTTTAAAGGGCCCTTATTACACATCAGGTAATCATAGTTGATTCTATTAGCTGTGCTTTTATAACCTGTCTTGATTATCTTGAAGGAACTGCAAAATTAAGAAAACTCTTGCACTGTTTTTCAAACTGTGGAAATACAAAATTAAAAGTTATCCTAAGACTCAACTTGGTTTCCAGTCATAGTAGATAGTCTAGCTACCTTTTTGTTATTTATTCCCTTAAATGTGTTTAAAGGGCCCTCATTTCCTACCGGGTAATAAAAGTGAATATTCATGTATTAATAGTTAATCTGAATGACATATATTCTTTCTCATTTTACTAGTACTGTTTGGCTTGCGTAAGTTCAAGGATGCCAGAAGTGACATTGAACTAAGCATTTATGTTTGACCTTCTAAAAGCTAAAATTGAACTAGAAAAAATAGGTTTTTTACCAAAGCCAGATTTCAGTAATTCTGTTTTTGTTTCTGGGTTACTCAATCTAAGATTCAGGGTTGTTTGTAATTATCATTATGTAAATATCTCTTTCACTAAGGATTCCTTTTGTTGGTAAATCTGTATGGCCTTATGTTAATACTGCTATACCGACTTGACTTAGTGATGACCTAATGTATCATTTCCCATCCCATACTTGAAATCTTTCTGTGTACCTGTTTTAGGTATGACTCTTATGAACAGTACATCCAGACTTTTTAAAAATATTCTAATTGATAAGTCTGGTTTGTTTACACATTTTTGATTACTGTTATATTTGGATTCATCTCTACTATCTGTGTGTGTTTATGGGGGGGTGCCGAGGCAGGAGACAACATATGCATATTCTGTTGGTTGTGGTTTTTCTTTGTCGGTTCCCCCCCACCCAAACCCGTGAAGTTTGTTTTCCATTTTTCCATTTACCGGTTGAGAAGTTTTTTCATTGGAAGCCTGTCGAAACCATGGGTCTCGGCTTACAAATGTGAAAGGTTGGCTGGAAGAGCTGCCTGGGGAGAAAGAGTAGAGCCAGAGTAGGGCTGCAAGTTGGGGTCTGCCACTCCCTGCCCCCCGGGCCGGTCACAGTCTGTCTCCCCACTATGTCTCCTGTGCTGGTTACTGAGAGCAGTTTTGAGATTCATGACCTTCTTCTCTTTTCTGTGGTCTATTTCAGATTGGGTTCTAAAAGGAAGCCAGCCGCCTTTCCTCGGAATGTATCTGTTACTGCTCTTTTCTTGTTGATTTGTATCTGTGTCCTCCAGATGAATGGCTCTGATATATGTAGACATTCCTGATGTGAAATGAATCTACTTAAATATATAGCTGGAAGTGAAGGACAGTCTGTGAACAACTCACCTTTTTGTCTAAAACAAAACAGTTCTGCCCATTGTTTGGAGGCACCTGATATAATTCGACTAATGAAATTAAACCACACAAACTTTGCTTCAGTCTTTTAGTTTTTCTTTTAGGTCGTGAGTACTGCCATGGCCAGTAATAGTAAAATTTGCATTTTGAGGTTCACTGATTTTACTGTTTAACCAATATTTCCCACCCCAAATTTTATTTTTGTGTTTTTCATATTCCATGTGACTTAGAAAAAGCCATTATTATTAAGGAATTACATAAGGAATTATTCTGTGACTTAAGTACATCTCTGATGATCTTCCATTTTAAGTTATGCTTATCTGTATGTAACCTTCCAAAGAGTTTAAATGCATCTTAAGATGGTGCTGATTATAGGCTAATTCAGAATCTTCCTAATTCTCTCTCTTATCCTTTTCCTATTTTGCTTTTTTGATTCTTGGGGAAAACCATAGGATTTTAAATAGCATGCAATGAATTAGTAAGATTAAAACACAAACTATATCAGGTAGTTGCTTTGTAATCTTTTTTGATGAAATCTCTTCATACGGATGAGCAGAAAACATTAACCAGATACTTTCCTTCCAGCTAATGATTAGATTGTCATTTATTCTGAATGATATAAATGCCTTATATTTTCGTCACCACCTAGCCCAGCGGAAGAACTGTATTTTGGAAGTACAGAATCTGGAGAGAAGAAAACTTTAATAGTGTTGACAAATGTAACAAAAAACATCGTAGCATTTAAGGTAAATAATTATAAATTCTCTGTGGAAATCTGATAAGAGAAGGGACTTCAGTCATTTTAATTGAAAGATTGAGAATTTTTAACTTGCACGGTGTTTTTATTTATGATATTTTTAGGCATGTTATACTGCCTTCTAGTTTTAACCACGTGGCATAGCTTATCTACAGTTTTCCCTGCGATTTGTATCTGTCTTTAATGAGCCATAATAGGCTAGTGTCCAAATTAATCCCAGGCTTTAATGGTGGTGGTAAATAAAAACCCAAGGAACATCACTCTTCATTATATAAATAATTCATAACAGTGAAAAATAAACTATAAAATCGAAAGCACATTTTCCCCCCAGTGTGATATAGTTTGGAATATATACTAGATACTAACCTAATGACTGAGTTTACCACTGCCCCATATTGTGTTATTTCCTTAAAGCATCTGTTTAATTTAGTTTAACCACTAAGATGTTCTGGATGTTCTTTCAGTATCTGGTGTGTTTTGTATGAATGCTATTATAATGTGTCCTGATCCACACATTTTTTTTGATTTGCATTAAATTTAGGAAATCACCAGGATATTTCAGAGTTTTTATTTTTTTAAAAGGCAGGCTGAGTGAAAATAGATTGGGATACTGTTTTCCTATTGCTGGGGAAAGATACCACCGTGGCTATTTTGTAGATTTTATTATTAACTGTTAACTTTTTAAATCTCATTTTTAAGCCATTTATCCCCAGGAAGCATTCTTATGTTACTAGTCATTATATGACTACTGTATTAATAAACAGGTGAGAACAACTGCTCCAGAAAAATACAGAGTCAAGCCGAGCAACAGCAGCTGTGACCCTGGCGCATCAGTTGATATAGTTGTGTCTCCCCACGGGGGTGAGTTTTGGCTTGACGGCCTCAGAGGGTGAGCTGGGGCCGAGTGGCGAGGGAGTAGAGCTGGATGAGAGTGTAGAAATCAGCTGAGTGTCAACAAGTCACCTCACTGCACTCTAGGCATCCGTTCTCTCGTGTGTAAAACGAGATGGGTCTCATTAAAATTTAAAGATTTTTATTTATCTGACACACAGAGCGAGAACAAGCATAAGCAGGGGGAGTGGCAGGTCGAGGGAGAAGCAGGGAGCCCGACGCGGGACTCAGGCACCCGTAAAATGTTTTTGTAACACACAAAATTGTTGATGCCAGTTGAAATTGAATTTTTTAAAAGTCTTCCTTTTTAGAAAAATATTTTAAGGTACTTCCGTACTCTTCTTTTTCCATTGTTTTCAAGAATAATGCCTTAAACCCTGGGTCCAGCCCTTGGTAATCTCGTTTATATAATAAGTTACCCTTTTGGCACGCAGGTTTAACGGTTTCTGCCCAAGACCGTTTTCTGATAATGGCTGCAGAAATGGAACAGTCATCTGGCACGGGCCCAGCAGAATTGACTCAGTTCTGGAAAGAAGTTCCCAGAAACAAAGTGATGGAGCATAGGTACGCTTTTTACTCACTCTCTCTCAAACGTGATGGGAAGAACCAGAGAGAACTGTCTGCATGGATGAGGCAGGGGTCTCTTTCTTGCGCATTCAGCAGACGTTTAGGCTTCCAGTGTGACCTCAAGCTCTGCGGGGCTCTGGGGCGCCCAGCGGAAGGGGCGCCGCGGCTTCTCAAGCAAGGCTGCTGTTGGCGAGCTCCTTCCAGGCCAGTGAAGGAATCTGGATGTGTCCAAATCGCAAACGTAGGTCTCTGTCCCAGCCATTCCCTTTGTAGGAACACTCGCCCCGTGTACTAGAAGGTGGATATTGCAGCACTGTTTGTCCTAGTGAAAAGTGGGAAAGAAAGAACCTAAATGAACCCCAAAAATAGGCAAATGCCTTTGAATATGTAGCTCTTCAAGAGAGTGTGGTAAAGCTGGACGTTCTGATATGGAAGCATACCTAGGGTCCATCAGGAGGAAAAGCCTGTGTGGTGGTCTCATTTTGGAGTGTGGCCGTTGTGCCTCCAGGCGCCACTCGTCAGTGTCTGGGAGTGTTGGTCATGATCACACCTGGGCAGCGGGGGCCTGTGGCGTCCAGCGGTAAAGACCTGGCATGCTGCTGAACAGCCCCCAAGACAGAGCGCGAGCTGGCTCCGACTGTCAATAGTGCCTAGATCGGAGGATTCTCAACGGTGGGTAGTTTTTGAAGGACCTGAAGGATATGAGAGAAACCACTTCGATAACTGGAAAAAGTGCTTTCTGGGTAGAAGGAACCACAACTGAAACAGGAGTGTGCCCGGCCTGTGTAAGGAACAGCAAGGACGTAAATGTAGCTTGAATCTAGCAGGGGGGCTGGGGGAGACCAAGTGGGAGACGAGGTCAGAGAGGTAGTAGGTAACCGTAGTGAGGACTTCTGATTTTGAGAGGAAAAACTATTAGCTGGTGCTAAGCAGAGCCAGGAAGTGATTTGGCTTTTTCTTTCTTTAAGGCTTATTCTGGGGGCTGTGTGGAAAGCGGACAGTAGGCAGACATAGGTGAAAGCGCGCTACTGAGTTAACAGAAATAGTGCGCGCTGCAAGCCTGCACCGTTCTAAGCGCTTGACTCTGTTTTATTCACTTCGTCATTCAAATGACCCTAGGAGGTAGGTAGTTCTTTGTCCCCCTTGATCAATGAGAAGCTGGGAAACCTTGTCACAGTCGTGGCTGCGTTAAATCCTCAAAAGGAACTGAAAGAATACAGATGTAGCTGGAACACAGAGGTGAACACAGAGCTGGAATCCAGGGTAGGAAGAAAGCTGGGGAGGCGGCCAGGGCCCAGAGGAGGACAGGCGCGCAGGGACTCAGAGAAACTAGTAGGTGAGCTGTGTCCTCAGTCTAGGGAAGCGTGTGGGACAAAAGAGGAAGGGACCAGTGCTACTCAGTGCTGCCATCCAATCAAGGAGGATGAGGTGTGAGCAGTGGCCATTGGTGACATCACAGAGGTCATCACTGACCTCAGAGGGAGCATTTTCAGTTGGCAGGAGCCAGGTTCTCAAGAAATGAAGGCAAGAAGACTCTTCTAGAGGTTCAGCTTGTTGGAGGAAGGAAGAATGTGGTGTTGACAAAGGAATTGTTTGGTGGTTTGACAATGGGAGAAGCCAACTCTGCCAGGTAAATCACTCATAGGTCCTGTCCCTTCAGCTTTCTCAGGAGTTCTCACTAAAGCCAAGGTAGGGATCAGTTTTGGTCCGGAAGGAACACAGACAGACGTTAAGGCTCGTGGTGGGCTTGACTTGTTTTTAGAGGGAGTAGTTACCTATTTAAATGTCCATCTTGTGACAGGGTCTACTTTGTCCTTATCAAGAGTTTTTGTCAAAGGCATGACTATGAAAGAATAAGTAACAGTGGTATACAAGACGGGGATTAATTTGAAGTTCTTATCAGACAGTCCCTCCAAAGCAGGTTTGGTTTTCTGGGAGTCAAAAGAGGATCACTTATCTCACAGAAAGGAGACTTGGTGGTTTGGTACTGAAGGCCCAGATAAAGCAATGAATCCCAGCTAGAAGGGTGGTTTCCTTCAAGTAGTAAGATGGGGTGAGTTCTACTGAACACCATAAAAAAATTTTCCTTCCCTACCTCTTCCTGCTTCTTAATGTATAGTAACACAAGCAATTACAGATACTGCTCTATAACCTAGGGAAAACAATTTTGCCTCTTCCCACCTTAAATACCATCTCCAGCAAAAGATAAAAGGACAGTGGAGAGGGGGGGAGGAGCCAGTTAGAGTTATCAGGAAAAGCACAGTAAACAAGGGAAAGGTTATTATACAGATTTAGATGAATTCGTCTCATCTCAAAGTCCCTGAGCCTGCCAAGGTAAGGGACCTTCCTTACTCACCTGGTAAGGCTGTCCAGAATCCTGTAGGCAAGGTTACAGGTCCATTTTTCTAAGGGGCCTTATTGGTTCCATAAAGTCAGCCTTCGTTCCTTCAGGTTATCTGGTCATACCTGCTTTTATGCATATCATTTTCAAATATGGCATTCCAGTCAAAGCCTTGGTAATACAACCATGCTTCCAACTGTGGCCTGTTACAAGGAGAACAGATTCTTACATAAAATAAAACTATTTCCAGGAAAGAATACTAAGATTTTTCTGAATTCTGGAGGAATCAGGTAGGGAGAAAAATTGTTCCAGTTCTGCTTATAAAGGTATAGCTTACCAAATTGCTGTCAATCGTAGATAGCTTAAATCTGGAAAAAAACAAACATGGAAAAAAACAAACATTAAAGAATCAGCAGTAAAAAGTTTAGGCATCAGTTCATTCAATCCCATGTTATTCATTCCTGGTCTGCTTGAATCCTGCTTTTTTATTAGTTTTGGAAGTTCTTACCCAGTTCAGTTTTATGATCTGAAAGTTATTAGAAACCTGTTTTCTGGAGTACTTGTCAGAGTCCTTTCCGTGAATCTCTGAAGATGAAGCACATTTGCAAAAGGATCAGAGTCAAACAATAGCTTCTGTGAGTGACAAAAAGGCTTAAAAAGGACCATGGTTACAGCTCTGATGAGAGTTCATTGTAATGCTTCTGACAAGGAAATTTGGTTATTTTTGTGACATACAGCACTGTAGAATTACAAACCATAACGTTATACCAGGATACATGCGATTTCTAGGAATTTTATACAATTTCTGGAACACTTATATTCATATCTATACAAATAATCTGAAGAAGGTATAGAATAGTATTACTTATTTGACAGTGCTGCCCATGTAATTTAACATAGCAAATAAGCCTAATTAGTTTCATATCTCTTCTTAGAAGAGAGACTAAATCTTGATATGTTCCAGTGGCCCTCTGAAAAATTTCAGAGATAGTTCAAGGTCAAAAAGACTTCATTTAGAATTTTGAGTTGGGGTTTGTCAAAAACATCAGAAAGTTTTAGACACTTGACTAAATGGGATCATAAATCATGAAGTAATAATTATCCATTTAACCATAGTGACAATAAAATATCCAAGGCAAATACAGAAAGTTACATAGTTGTGAGTAAAACTTAGGAAAATAGTCTTCTAAAGATTAAAAGAGCTAAGCAATCAAAGCTGTTGATAAAGATAACATGGAGCAGCACAGGAAATTATTTTGATAAAACGCCCCATCTTTGCTTTCTAGGCAGATTACTTAAAAGCTAAAGAAAAGCCTTTTGCGGTCTCTTATCAGTAGCTGACCGATAGTCCAAGAGAAGGTTGTCCTTTTAGCAGATGAAATTAATTTTAAGTTTTACATAAGTACACTACTGATATTGAAGCTTATTTGTCTAACTCTTATAACAAGTTCATTCAGTTTTAGTCAGCGTGACTACACAAAGTGAAACTTTCTGTCTCTCTTGCCAGCTGTCTATATCCATTTAGTTTGTCCTTTTATCATCTTCCCTATTCTGAGATAACCAGCTTTAATGTAGGAGAAAATTACTTTCATTCCCCTTAACAAAAATACATTCTACTTTCCCTGCACATGTAGTTGCTTCCGTTACTACTTATAGTAATTACATAGATGAATTAAAATTCTTAACCCTTAGAAACCGGGATTTCTAGTGAAAACCAAGTGGTAAGCAATTGTGATCTGTTAACACCAGCATTCTGTAGATTGGCAAATTTATGAATATGTAATTTCTAGAAGCATATGCTTCCTCATAGTACAGTTTTTCAGTGTGGCACAAGAGATGTTTACTAACAGACTCAATATTTTTAGTTCCTCTGTAGTAAGAAGCCAAAAGTAGATAAACCGATGTTCCATAATTAATGTTTCCGTATTTTATCTTACTTGGAAATGATCTAGTCCGTCAGTGAATTAACTTAGCAAAACTAAAATTTCAAGTTACCAAAGAGATTTGAAAACCTGTTTTTAAGTAGACTTCACCTAAAAACTCTTATCCAGCTTATGTCTAAATCACTTCCAGCTTATGTCTAAATCACTTGCTTCCAACAATTACGCTTGACTACTCATGCCAGCTTCATGAAACATCAGAGTCAGCCAGCATCCCAGGCTGTTTTTCGTGCCGACAAAGTATGTACCCAAGATACATGAACCTTTTTGAATAGTAAATTCCAGAAAAAAAAAAGTTGCATGTCTGCATTACATCTAATACTGATAACTTTGAAGACATGCCTATTTTAATTAAACCAACAAACTTAGCTTTTATTTTACCTAGGATTAATCTATATCACATGAACTTGAAAGACATTTAGGTTAGTTTCTGTATTTCTAAGAGGTTTAGGAATACTTACTTTGGTAAGTGCTTATTTTTCTTTAAGCCAATCAAAGAGAGCTTTTACAAATTAATTTTTGCAATACCATCCCAAGGTGGAAAAATACTACACACCTATAACATACATATGTAGACACACAAACATACAGAGACCTCTTAGCTATGGCTCTAAAATTTTAGCCATGAATCAGGAATAATAACATAAAACTCACTAGTTTCTATAAAAGAACATTGAGGTTCAAATTGTGTTTCTGGCAGTCGGAATCCGTTTACCTGCTCAGGTGGCTAAAAGTTTCATTTTTTTTTTTTCATTTGCCAAAATCCCAAATAACTCCTTTTTTTCCTTCTGATGTAAATCCCTTCCCTAACATTCCTATTTCAAAGAGGTAGCTGTCAGGTCCTAGAGAAGTTAGGGTAGAAAATCTATACCCGAAAGGCACAGGGGAAGTATCAAGGACTTTTTTCCTACAAGTTTGGGAGTGTATTTGCCTATTATCAGATGTCTCAAGTAATTTCTATTTCTGTGTTCCTTCTTTTTCTAAAGCACAGGACAGTTCTGTTTCCAACATCCTGATCTGTTAACAGCACCTACATGTATTTTGAGATGACTGGGGGAGGTTTCAGGATCGGTAAGGTTAGGTGGACTCTGAATGACCTCAGTGTTGCATTTCCAGTTTTAAGATTTGCAAGTTAAAGACAGTGGCTTTTAATTACTCAGATAATTCTGTTGCAGCCTGAATGGTATCAAGGGACTGATAACCACCCATGCAACTACATTTTCTTGCGTTTGCTCTGTATCGGGGAGAAATTTCCAACTAAGATGGAAATGAAGTGATTTCTATGTTCTGGAGCTTCAGGGTTTAATGCACTGTGCCTTTAAAAAGTTTATATCAGGTATTCCACAAAGGCCTTTAAGGGGGGAAAAAACCTGTACTGTTGCTTCTAATAGCTCCCAAACATCAGCCTTCAGCTGATCTATTTCCTCACCATTTGTTGGAGGGCCTAGGAGAAATTCTGGTCATGTTTTCAGTGAGAAGAGTTTTCCACAGGGGAGCTAAGTGGCTCGTCTGACAACTACAGTGTAATCATGGGTGGGAAGAACAGCCCGTAACGGCCAGTCCCGGTCCCTGTGAGTGGTGAAGGAGTGGCCAGTAATCTTACTTCTTCTCCATGTTTGGTACACATCTTCTGAATGTGGAGGTAAAAAGAACTTCATAATTTCATCTAACGAAGTCCCTGAGGCTAGCGGCCATACTCCTTCATGGTCTCCTTTCAATTTGGTCTTTCCTAAGACAGTTGTCAACTAAGACAATCATTTAGGATGAGCGCTCTCTCAAAGTGTTTTAAATATAAAAGCTTCTCCCGCTCAAAAGATCCATCATCTGGCATTTACAAGTAGGATCTTACATTAATCTCTATAGCAACTCAAGCCAATAGGCCTTTTTATGGTTTAACCATGGACACAATAGGCACCCCCAGAGACAGTGCCAAAAATGCAGTCCTCACCGGATCCCGAGAGCTAGCATAAGAAAGCAAAGACCTCCATTGCCCCAGGTGGTAAGAATGGTGTAGTGAAGATGCTGTCTCCAGTTTCCCACAAGAACAGGAGCGGTCTAAGACCCTCTAATCTGTGACACCAGGGAGGGACTTACTGGATTGGACTCTTCCGGCACTAATGACCACAAAAGCTGAGAGGACGCAGGCCCCTCACGGACTGGGGCCCCTACTGACAAACTGCCCCGAGAGCTGGCACAGCTGGACAGAGAGGAGGCTGCCTGTCCCTTTGTGCCTCAGATCCCCGGCCTGTTCCGCTCGCTGCCAGACGCCTGTGGACATATGCATCCTCCAGCTGACAGACACCAAAAAGAATATTCTCGCTGGTCCCAAAGCCAAGCTCTCAAGACCCAGAAAAAGATAAAAGGAAGACCTCATTTGACCTATTTCCTTCTCCTCTAAATTTGGGAAGAAGGGACAAGGTCAAATTTTGACCTCTCTCTCTCGACCTGACACCAGAGAGATCCAGGAAAGTGGGCTTTGGTAAGATTTCTTACCTTCGCCGGCTTCTGCCAGTTTTCCAGGCTCCCAGCTGTAGGCTCCCAGGCGAGTCCGGTGTCTCAGCAGGTCCCAGCGTAGGTTGCCAAAATGGAGGAGAGGAGAAATATTTTTTCGTCTGCCGTGCTCGGTTCTTGGCTGAGACCCCCAGCCCCTGTGATAAGAGGCAGATTAATAGGAGAAAAGCAGAACTTTGATACCATGTATACCTCCTGTATCTATGGGAGAGACCCAGGAAAACAGTAAAACTCCCCAAAGTGGCCCAAGACACCACCTTAAATACCTCAGATGTTGGGGGTAAGAGTCCATTATGGGGGCTGTCAGGAAAATCTGGTCGTTCAGATGTGAATTTTCCCTTCTCCATTAAGAGTTCTTAGAGATTTGTCATCCCCTTGTCCTGGCACGGGGAGGAAGACACCGTTATAGGGGGACATTTCCTTCCCTTATAGATGTCAGTGACCCTGACCCAAGGTTTTCAAAGCTTTTCTCAGGTCTCCTGTTTCTTACAAAATAACCAGCTCCAGATAATCCTTACGTCAGGGAGGCGTATTTGGGGGCAGCCAGTTGTGCTCCCCTTCCAAGATAGATCCACACTGAGCTGCCACCGTACGTGTGTCTGGGGAAGAAGGAGTACGTTCATCTCAGTTACATCAACTTCTGTGTTTGACTTTTCTCACATTATAGTTTACTTTTGTAAAAAAAATTTCATTAAAAATTCTTGAGAAGTTCTATTTCCTTTGGATTTTCATAGGTTAAGATGCCATATTGTGGAGAGCAGTAAACCAACCACTCTGACATTAAAAGTCAATGCTCTTAACATGTCCGACAAAACCAGCGAAGATCTTTACCTCCAAGTAAGTGTTCTTTCTCCCTAACTGAAACAGAGTGGTTAATGCTAACCAGTATTAGATATCCACTTTTTCCCCACTGCTATAAGACGACCTTTGGCACAGACATGACAGAAATGCTCTTTTCTTTGTGAAGGGAAGCCAAATCCAAAATCGGAAGTGGTGAGTTCCTTTTGGAGACCTGTTAACTTCTGAAAAGCTCTGGCCATTTTAATTTGGACAAGGTGTGTGGTGCCTTGGGGAGTACCAAAGAATCGGATCTCACGAGAGGGGTACCCTTTTGACTTGAAAAGGATGGAGGGGCTCTCTTTCTGAGTAGCTGCTTTCGGTACCTCCAGGAAGGTACTTTCTTTGCTCCTTCTCCACTAGAAAATCAGACCCTTCCCAGACAAGAGTAATGAGGGTGCACAGCTGTTCACCAGACAAATGTAACCCCTCATCGCGTTTCCAGCTCCCAGCTGCTCAGAGCAGATGGACCCCATCCTGTAAATGTTCGGATCTCTAATATTCCTATTTGTCATGCACATGATTCATGTACTGTTTTACTGATATCAATCTTTCGTCTTTTCCCTCTTTAGCTCAATCGTTTACTAGAAAGCAATAGGAAGCTTGAAGACCAAGTTCAGCGTTGTATCTGGTTCCAGCAGCTGCTGCTTTCCTTAACAATGCTCTCGCTTGCTTTTGTCATCTCTTTCTTCTGTTTGTTGTACAGTTAAAGAAGTGGTGTTCGGTAGGAAACATGGCTCTTTTCGTTCATTAGTTGGAAAAAGACCCAGAACTTCATGCTACTAAAAGTGTCGCATGTCTGTGCTTCCTGAAAGGAAATGTGCAACACTTAGAGGGGAACAAATCCATGTCTTGAAAATAAAGTCTGTTAGAATAAAGAAACACTGGAGACATTGATTATAAGAGACTATAGCTGTAGTTAGCCAAGTCAAGGCATGGCCGTGTGTAAATTAACACTTTAGAAATAATTTATTTTTTCCTTTTGATTTGAAGACTTCTAAAGTTTAAGTTTTATTATATATATACACATATATACATTAGCTGAAAAGTGTAACAAGCTTTGTCGTAGCCAAAAACTGTCATCTGCTTTTTTTTAATGACAAAATCATTTTAGCTGAGCCAACTTACTAGCTTTTCTATACTATGTATATAGAACATGTATATTGAAAAAAAACATACTTCTACAGAGTAATTTCTGTAAACATGACTTTGTAATTTTGAAAATTCCTTCCAGATGCTAGTCAGTATTCTTTGGGTATGTAAAACTATTTAATGCCAAACCACCTGTAGCCTTTATTTCTTATCTGTCTTCCTTAATTTAAAGTCTGCCTTTTATTGATCTCGGACTTTTTAACAAACACGTTTAGGTAGAATTTGGGAAACTAAGTTGGGTTGGGTTTTCCTTGAGTTCTGTCAGTGGCATGGAGAAGAAAAAACTCGGTCCCACTTCCCAGTCTTTTTTATGCGGTGTCCCATTGCTCACGGTCGCTAGACACTGACCCGTTCGCCTCAGTTATTAGAAAGGCCTACTCCAGCATTGTACCGTCTTCACCCTCTTTTCTAAACGAGTTAAAATTTCTTTGAAAAATTAGTTTTTGAGAGTCATAGCAGAATTCATTTACATTTCAGTTCCTTGTTAAAATCAGCCACAAGAAGGAAACTTGACAAAAAGACTAGATGACCTAGAAGCGTGGAGGGGGGGGGGATCAAAACTCAAGGGTCAAGTCTCCATTTCCGAGTGAAAAGTAGAACTCATGGCCCACTTGGACCCCCTCCAGAGTGGGCCCGATGGCCTTGCTGGATCCTCTCCCCTCGTCACGGTAATCCCAGTGGTGGTTCTCAGCTCCTACGAGGATACAACTCGCAAGGTCGCAGAAGTAGAGGAAATGAGTTTGTTTTCTCATTTATACAGCCAGTTTCAGTCCGTGTTGATTCACGTGTAAATCTACTCGCTACGAAAGATAAAAAAAGGGGGGGGGTCTGCCTGTTAAATAAATGTTGAGTTTTGATTGAGCCACGCTTAGGGAATGTTTTCTTCTGAAGTGTAGCGTTGGCGGCTTTCGTCTGGAGAAGCTGAGGATTCCAAAGCTGAGTTGTGGAGAATGATATGATAGAGTCCCTTCAAAACTGGCCTAGAAATAAAACCTTAAAAGGACACTGGTCTGATGCTTTGTCTTAATTTGGGTTTTTCTGTTGCAGTTTGCCACCTCCAGATGTGAAAGTGACTTCAGTACGCCCTAAGTACTGGCCGTAGTTTTTCCCTGTGTGCGCGCGCACAGCGGTGTCCCCTTCAGTGTCACATCCCCGGCCTGACTAGCCTCTAACCCCAGAGTATTGGTGTATGTTTTTTGTTCCTCAGCAAAGACATGAGGAACTCACTGGTCAGAATTGGAAGCGTGCTGTCCTAACAGTGTCCCTTTAATGTTTCCGATGAAAATGACATTGACTTGCTAAGTTGTTCTTCCCTGATGTCTGGCTGGTTCAATTGAATAACCTATCTTGTTAATGTTTGTGTGTCTATGCAGTGTGTGTCTATTCTATGCAAGATTACTAAAAATTAACTATAAAATCAAAGGCATCTAAACTTTTGTTCTTAACTAATCACCTATTTTCTTCTGTCTCCTTTTGATTTTATTTCATCACACTTTGTATGATTATCACTCTAAGGACTCAGAATAATTTTTTTATCTTGTCATTAGCTATTCATGACCAAATTACCAAGGATCAACATCGAGATTTAGATTGTTTTCACTTGAGAATGGGAATTAATAGACTTTCCATGAAAACATTAATAAAGTATCATTAGCTTGATCTGAAAGTAGCCTAAAAATACAATGCGGTTAAACCTAGCCTCAAATTTCATAATAATACCATAACTGTTTTTATATCTTGCCACTAATTTTGACTGGATTTAATAGCACTTTATTGTACAATTGCAAAAAAAATATATTCCTAGAATTGTTGCCAGTGTAATCTCTCTAATATTCTGGTGCTTTTCATATATTTTCAGTATTTTTATTACTATATTGGTATTTTCTTTGTATAATTGATCAAAAGAACATGTTTTCTATTTTAATATGTTTTAGAAAAATAATTACATTTATGAAATAAATATCAGGAAAAACCTCTGGTCTCTAATTGATAAAGCATCTTAAAATCAATGTTCAGGCACACTCTGACCTTTCAGAGATCACATTAATTTCTTTTGGACCTGCTTTGCATTTTTATAAGGACAGTGCCGTAAGCTTCCAGAGTTACAATTGTGTTATCAGGTGAACCTGTCCTTCGCGTGTCCCATTTCTCCTCAGCCCGGGTCAGGGTCTGGCTACTCTTCAGCAGTGCTGTGTTTTCCCTCAGCTTAACACTGAACTCACCGTCAGGACTGGGGGCTCCGTCACGGAACCTTCTCTAGAGCTGCCCCACGTGAGCCAGAACCGCCCAGCATCCCCTCGATCCCAGTACACCTTCCCGCCTGACGGGAACCAGCAGGAAGCAGGCTGTGGAGAGACAGCCCTACCTGGCGCCCGGGTCCCTGGCAGGCGGTCCCTGCGCGAGGCACCCACGGGGTGTGGGTGGGGTTGGGAGGGGCCCGAGGATCACTGGTGTGGACCCCTCGACGACAACCACCACGTGGCAACCACTCCATAAAAACAGAACGAATAGGACAGATCCATCTTCTCAATGGAAAAGGAGGTGAAAATACAAAACGAAAAGACAAATTGAGAACAGAGCTACAACAAAGACACAATGGTAACCTACCAAGAAGCAGCACGTCTGCCTAGGACTGGGAGGCCGTGCCCTCCTTTCCTAAAAGATTCATTTTTCTAGGAAACAAAAGCTCCCGTGGGGAAAGTTCCAGCTAGGGAAGGGCTGGTTCCTTTACACCCACCTCCGGCTCTCTCCCCTACATTTTCACCAACAGCTCCAAGTCCCCTGACGTCCGAACGTCAGCCCCCAGCAGCACTGGGCTCCCCTCCTCTCTCCACCCCAGGAAGACAGGATGGAAGTCGTCCCATCTGTTCCACTGGAGGCAAAGGTGGTTAGGAGCGAGGGCTCTGCAGTCAGGCTAGCTGGATGCAGCTGCCCTCCGTGCCACCTGCTGCCCGCATGACAGCAATGTCAACCGACCTTGCGCCCCAGTTACCTCATCTCTGAGGCTGACAGGCCTAGTGCTGCCGCGCAGGACGGTGTGACAATGAGGGGAAGGAGTGCACTTGAAGCGGCCCTAGAGAGGCTGGCCTTGCTTTGCTGCTGTTGCCCCTACCACCTTCCATCCCAGCTTCCTAGAACTTTCCACACTCGGGGGGATCTTACTGAATATCCCACCTCATTCAAAGCCAATCATCAGTTCTCCAAACTTTTCCCTGCTTTGTACTCCTACCCCACTCTTAATTCTAGTGCCCAGGTCAAGGGATATGCTTTAGAAGGGTAGTGGTGACTGGCTGCCTTGAATTCTCTGAAGGAGTATCCTTTCCAAAAAATACTTTGGTCAGATGTTTCCTTCCACCATTGCACCCACACCCCTTCAAAACACCGTGCACACTCACTCACTCTCACACACACGGAATTGATCTTGCAGTAATCCACCCCTAGGTTTCCCTTCAATTTGTAATGGTTCAATAAAAAGATTACATGGACTCTTTCACATCTTCGTAATTTTGTCCTTCCACGGAATAAAATTACCTCCCTGTATTGTCTATAAAAATTCTCTTCCATGGGCGCCTGGGTGGCTCAGTGGGTTAATGCCTCTGCTTTCGGCTCAGGTCATGATCTCAGGGTCCTGGGATCGAGGCCCGCATCGGGCTCCCTGCTCAGCGGGGAGCCTGCTTCCCCCTCTCTCTCTCTGCCTGCCTCTCTGCCTCCTTGTGATCTCTCTCCCTCTGTGAAAAAAATAAATAAAATCTTTAAAAAAAAAAAATTCTCTTCCTGTCCCTACCCACTGGTGTCCCCTGCCTGCAAAATAAAACTAATCTACACATGTTAAAGTGGTTCAACAGGCAGGAATATAGAGAAACATCTCCTTGACCAAGGGGGCAAAATAGGTGCACATTTCCAAGTCTTTCTAAAGGGAGAATTTGAGTGGTTCTTGAAACTCTAGCAGTTGTCCCATGCTCCTTTGTCCTCAGCGGTCTGGGAATATATCATAAGGTCTTACGTTTTACACAGAAGGAAACCCAGGGCCAGAGAAATAGTTCTCTGTCCCAACATCATGTGGCTAGTTGATTTCAGAGCCAAGAGTTGAACTAGTCTCCCAGGTCTAATGCTTATCTGTTTTACAACCACCCAGAGCCGATCTGAGTGACAGTTTAAAATGTTCAAAGAACAGATCTGGGAACTTTACCTTCACCAAACAGCAGGAGAGGAAAGGGGAAGATAAACTACTTAAAGAGAAGCAGAGGTGACAAGACACAATTGCCACTCAAGATCCTCGGCTGGAAAAGTAAGTTTCTTGGTATTCTAAGCTCAGTATTCTAAGAAAGGTTGGTAACCTATGGGTTAATGTACTATTTACTTGGATGGAGGGTTCTAGCTTGTACCCTCAGCCTTGTCAGACATTTATCTATCATTCCAGAGAAGGGCCTCTCCTACCGGTGTGGTTCATAGTTGTCTCAGCCAGTCTAGTGACCTCAAGGAGTCTTGTGTTCAATAAAATCAGAGCATTTAAGTTTTGTTTCCATGTAACAAATGACCACAAATCTACCATCTGAAAACCACGCAAATTATCTCACAATTTGCATGTGCTAAGCCTGGTACAGCAGAGCTGTGTTGTTCTTGGCTCAAGGTCTTACAACACTACAACTATGTTGTCAGCTAACTGCATCCTCCCTGGAGGCTCAACTGGATCAAGATCCACTTCCAAGTGCCTTCAGGTTGTTGGCAGAATCCCTTTTCTAGGGGATGTAGGACTAAGATCCTCAAGTTCTCGCTGGCTATCAGCCGGGGACTGCTCTCACCTCCTTCAGGCCACTCCCGGGTCTTTGCTAAATGGCCTCCTGGATAGGCAGTTCACAACATGCCTGTTCTCACTTCAAATCTCTTCTTTCGGGGAGGACCTGGCCCAGTTAAGGGCTCACATGATTAGGTCAGGCCCACCCAGGACAACCTCCCTACTGATGAGCTCAGAGGTAACTGATGAAGAACCTTAATGACATCTGCAAAATCCCTTCTGCTGTATAAGCTACTTGGATTCTGAGAGCGCTATCCCATCGCATGGAATCTGCCCCCCCACTCAAGGGGAGAGGGTTACACAGGGTGTTGGGTGGAATCTGTAAACTCATCCGATCTGGTCCTCCCCCCACTTTGCAGATCAGGAGACAGAGGGTCAGAAAGCTAAACCAACCTTACCCAGTCTGACTGCTTTGCCTTCACAGATGTCCCGCACATGAAAGAAAATAGCCTAGAACTGTGTTAGGCACCAAATGACAGGCATGAGGACAGCAGGTCTCTATCCCCATTGGTTTTCTCCGGTCTCACAGTTTAGGGGCACACACGTATTCGGACTTTTATAAATAAACTTAAGGGAAAACAGTTAACCAGTATTTTCAACATTTGTTCATTATACACCCCAGATAAATTCTTACAATGGATTAGTGTGCTAGGGCAAAGGGGACTTCCAGTAATTGTGTGCTTTTGTAAACAAAGCTCTAGTGAAAAATGGATTTTCAACTTTCTCTTCTCTTTCAGAATAACCCATTCACTTCAACTAGTTTAATTACATTAGTTTTCCTGGACTTAAATATGCTCCGTGAAGGTAGCTACATGAGAAGTTTTAAAACTGTAAGAAAGGGGGGAAATTCTTTTCTTAGAGAAACTTACATCATGATTCCCAGCATTTGTACTGTCCAGTTGACTTTGGATCAAATTCCAGCACACTGAATTCTATTATTCCAGAAAGTTCCCTGCAAATTTTCAGGTCATACTAGAGCTCTGGGGGGGGGGGTTGTCAGGGGTGTGTGTATGTGTTGAAAATCTCACTAATTTTTAGAAGTCCTCTAAAACTATCCTGCACTGACTTGCTATTGCCTCAAAATTCAGACTTGCTTTCCCCTTCTCTCAATGCAGGCCTTCTTGTTTCTGACTTCAGGAGACCACCAGACTCCTAATATTATTCCTGTCCCATATTGCTGGATCTGGGATAATACCAAAGAAGGGAATCATTTGTCTTTCCCACTCTAATACTCCTCTACCTCTTTGGCACCAAGCCCTTGCTCTAATACTATCATATAGACTCATTCGTACAATTACTATTTGCAGTTAGATCTGCCCTGAACTGCTTTTGCCTGCTGATAGGCAAATGTGCTTGAACAACTTGAGTCAAATACCAAATCACTCTTCTCTGTCATAAACTAAATGTCAAAAATGTGTTTGGGGCACTTTTCCAATATTCTAACTCTATGACTCAAGCTGCTTCCTTTTAAGGGAGTGAAGAGGGATGAGGTTATTTTTGGGAGCAATAACAATAGTATGACAGTCAAGCAAAATTTAACTGTTTTTTAATGTGGCTGAACTAATAAGTTGGTAAAAGGTAAGGTAAAAGGAAATGGATATAAAAAAGCAAAGCTCCCTTTCAAATTCAGTATTTATTACTCTGGGATCACTTAAACTATTTAAGAGCTTAGTCATTAAAGGCGGAGGTGTATCTTCTAGAGGTGTTATATCTAAAGTCAGTGCTTAGAGTAAAATTGAGTATACTCAGAATTTCCCCTAAGAGTCCATTAGGAAGCTGCCATGAAAGAGATGGTCATAGTAACTCTTACCTTGGTGACTCCAAACGTTCATTTTAATACCAGATAAAGTATTTAGTTGGCTTTATTTGGGAAGGGGATATAGTATAATAAATATACATATTGTGTCTTCAAAACTAAAATCACCACCAGCAAGATTCTCTTAAGAGGCACAAGAGAAATGAGAATGAACGAGAAAAAAAAAATCGCACCTACCATTCTACACTGAGTGGAATAGACCCCCTTGATTCTGTGAGTTGAGGGCCAGATGTCAGTGAGGTTGATCACATAGGTGAGGCCCAAACTAGAACTGAAATCTGGCCTCCCTCTTCAACAAACGTCTTTAGGAAGGGTCCTCACTACATCTCCACTTCCCTCTTGCACCCTGTGATGTGACTCCTTTCAGTGTCTATTCCCATCACTCCAGAAAAACAATACTTGCTAAGGTCCAACAATGACCTCCATGTCGCTTCATCCAGTGGACCTGCTTCATTCGGAATTTGAAGTGAGTTCTTACAAAGCAGCATTTGGCTATACCAACTACCAGGTTTCTGCTTTTTCTTCTTCAGTGTCCTTTGCTGGCTTATCTTCCTCCACCAAGTCTTTAAGATGTTAATAGAGAATGGGGCTCCTTTTCCTTTCTCCTCATAGGTGATCTCCTCAATACCCCGGGTGCAATTAGCATTGGTAAGCCATTAATCCTTGGACATTCTAACTAGATAGACCTCCTGTTCTAAGTCTAGACATATGTATCCACTGTCAACTTAGCAGTTCCAGACATCCATCACCAAATGTCAAAACCAGCTCCTGATCTTCCTCCAGACCTGGTCTTCCAGTCCCCTTCTCAATGAATGGCACCACCCTCCATTCATTTAGACCAGTTAGATACCTGACCTTCACCCTGACCCCACGGGGCCCCTCCACTCTCCACTTCTCTCCATCTCCACTGCCACCCCCTTCTTTAATCCATAGCATCTCTCCCTTAACTTCTGCAACAATCTCAGGCTGTATCTGGATATCCGCTTTGACTCTCTATAGGCCTTTCTCCATATGGCATCCAGGGATATTCAGGACTCATTGAAAACGCATATCCTATTGTACCATTGCCCAGATCAAAACCCTCAAATGGCTTCCATGGCTCAGCCTATGATTACACTTCCTAATTTGGCCTACCAGCTCCTGGAAGATCTGGCTCTTACCTAACTTCACAGCCTCACTTTCCCCCCCTCCTCCTCCCTCTTTACAGTTTGGTCCTGTATGAACCAGACTAATGCCACCTTGATCAAATCCTCCATGATCACCACTCTGACTTAAAGCATTCTAGAGCACAGTCCCACTCACATGTTCTTTCCTTTATTTATCTACATCCTTAAGTATAACCTTTGGGCATAATGTCCTTGATCTTCCTTGGAAATATGACTATGATGCTCACACATTCTCAAACATTCTCCTGTATGGTCTCCTAGCACCTACTCCACAGCCTCTAGGGCTATAAAAGCAGGTCTTATGGGAGGTGAGGCTGTGGAGATCTACTTGTCTTACTGCCACCCAAGACATGCTTCTATCTATTAATCTCCTTAGTAAACCATTTCTTGTCAAGCTGGACTTGTCAGCCTTTTTCTTCAGCCTTATTGCTCCTTCAGCCTTTGGAGGTCATGTTCCATATAGCTCCTTCTCATGGAACAGGTCCCATTTCTGCCTGGAATTCTCTACCCCAACCTTCCCACCTCACCTCCTCACAGTGACTTTCAGTTCATCATTTGCTCCGAAAAGTTCTCTCTCAGGGGCGCTTGGATAGCTCAGTTAAGCATCCCACTCTTAATTTCGCTCAGGTCATGCATGGTCTCAGGGTCATGAGATTGGCTGGTGCTGGGCATGGAGCCTGCCTAAGATTCTCTTTCTCTCCCTCCCTCTGCCCCCCACTCCGGCCCATACACACATGCACGTGCACACACATTATCTCTCTTTAAAAAAAAAAAGGTATCTCTCTGCCCACTCTTGTCACTTTCATTCAACAAAGCATTTTATGTCCTAGCCAGAGCGAGAAAGAAGTAAAAGGGAAAAAGTAAAGGGTATCCAAATTCAAAAGGAAGAAGGAAAACTGTTACTATAGGTAGACATGACAGTATGTCTGCATATCATATGATACATTATATATATATACAGGAAGTCTGAAACGACTTCACCAAAAAACTGTTAAAACTGATCAACAAATTTAATAAAGTTGCAGGATACAAAATCAATATACAAAAATCTGTTGTGTTTTTATACACTGGTAATGAACTATCAGAAAGAGAAACGAGAACAACTGCATCTACAACTGCATCAAAAAAATACCCAGGAACAAATACAACCGAGGAGGAGAAAACCCCACACACTAACAGCTATAAGACACCAATGAAAAAAATCGAAGACGCAAACAAATGGAAAGTATGTTGCACTCATCATTTGGAAGAATTAATTTTGTTAAGATGCTGATACTACCCAAAGCAATCTACAGATTCAATGCAATTCCTATCAAAATTCCAATGGCATTTTTCATAGAACAATCCTAAAATTTGTGTGGAACCACAAAAGACCCTGAATAGCCAAAGCAATCCTGAGAAAGAAGAACAAAGCTGGAGGCACCAGGCTTTTTGATTTCAAACTACATTACAAAACTATAGCAATCAAATCTGTATGGTATTGGTATAAAAACACATAAATCAATGACACAGAATAGATACCCCAGAAATACACACATAGATCATCAATTAAGTTACTACAAAGGAAATAATAAAGCAACTTAATGGGAAAAAAAGTTACTACAAAGGAGCCAAGAATAAAAAATGAGGAAAAAACAGTCTCTTCAATAAATGGTGCTAGGAATACTTGACAGTTACATTCAAAAGAATGAAACCAGATAACTATCTTATACCACATACAAAAATTAACTAAAAATGGATTAATGACTGGAATATAAGACTTGAAACCATAAAATTCCTAGAAGAAAACAGAGGCAGTAAGTTTCTAGACATTGGTCTTGGCAATGATTTTTCTTTTGGATTTGACACCAAAGGTAAAAATACACAAGTGGGACTGCATCAAACTAAGAAGCTTCTGCACAGCAAAAGAAACCATTGACAAAAATGAAAAGGCAACCTATAGAAAAGGAGAATATATTTGCAAATCATGTATCTGATAAGGGGCAAATACCCAAAATATATGAAGAAGTCATACGACTCAATAGCAAAACAAACAAAAACAAACATAAAAAACCCAAACCATCATATATAAAAAATAGACAAAAAATGTCTATTTGGGTTGTCTGTCCTTTTTTTTTTTCAAAAAAGATATACAGATGCCCAACAGGTACATAAAAAGATGTTCAACGACACTCATCGTCAGGGAAATGCAAATCACAACCATAGAGAGATACCACCTGATACCTATTAGAATACCTAATATCAAAAAGACAAGAGATTGGCAAGGATGTGGAAATAAGGGAACCCTTGTTCACTCTTGGTAGAAATGTAACTTGGTGCAGCCACTATGGAAAGCAGTATCGAGGTTTCTCAAAAAATAGAACTACCGTTTGATAGCAATTCCACCTCTTGAGTATTCATCTGGGGAAAAAAAAAAAAAGAAACACTAATTTGGAAAGATATCCGCCCCCCTACGTTCCATTGCAGCACTATTTACAATAGCCAAGACATTGAAACCACCTCAACATTCATCAACAGAAGAATGGATCGAGAAGATGTGGTGCATATATAATGCAGTATTATTCAGCTGTAAAATAACAAATGAAATCTTGCCATTTACGGCAACATGGATGGATCTTGAGAGCCTTATGCTAAGTGAAATAAGCGAGACAATGACAAATACCATCAGATCTCACTTATGTGTAGAATCTGGAAACAAAACAGAAGAAGAAAACAACAAAGAAGAACTGACCTCATAGATACAGAGCACAAACTCTGTGGCTGCCAGAGGTGGATGGTGGGGGGCAGGGGGTAGAGTAATGAGTAAGGGGGGGTTAAAAAGTACACATTTCCAGTTATAAAATAAATATCATGGGGATATAATATAGCATAGCGACTATAGTTGATAACACTGTACTGCAGATTTGAAATGTACTAAGAGAACCCCTGAAACAAATAATACATTGTGTTAATTAAAAAAACCTAAATAAAAATAAATTTTAAAAAAGAAAGTTACTGAGAGAAAAATCTTAAAAGTACTCATCACAAGAAAATAAATTATAACTCTGTGATAATGAATGTTAATCAGACTTACTGTGATCATTCTGCTATACACACAAATAAGAAATCACTATGTTGTACACCTGAAACTAATACAATGTTTTATGTCAATTACACCTCAATAAAAAAGAAAAGGTATCTTTCCTTTGAAGGATGTGGTCAGGTCCCATTAGATATTCCCAGGACACCAGCAGATTTTCTTCATAGCCCTTATTACAGCTTATATTCAGATACTTGTGTGATTTTTATCAATGCCTTTCTAAACCCCATTGGACTATACACTTCACGAGGGAATGAATGAGTGGTATTCGCCATTGCTTCTCTGGCACCTAGCATGTATGTACCACATGGCTGGAGCCTCCCTGATGAGAAGCAATTACTTTCTGGGGTTTAAAAAAAAACAGACTATGCCTGTGTAGCTCAGTTGGTTAATCATCTGACTGATTTCGGCTGAGGTCATGATGTCAGGGTTGTGGGTTCAAGCCCCTCGTCAGGCTCCATGAGGAGCATGGAGTCTGTTTTAGATTCTCTCTCTCCCCCTCTGCCCATCCCCCCACCCGTCACTTGCTCATGCTCTTTCTCAATAAATAAAATCTTTATTTTTTTTTAAAAATAGACTATTCAAGTTCTAGGCTAGCCTTCCCCTCTCTCATTTCTAGATTTTTCCTCCCCACACATCAATGAATTAACATTTACCAAACACAGCTTAGGCAAAGCAAATAACCTGATGCTATCGGGAAAATATCAAGTGAAAGAGACAGTGATGGTTTGCAAAGAACTCAGAGTACCTGGTCTGCAGCCCTGGTGGGAACTGTACATCAGAAGGGCCATTCTCTTCTCAAGCTTCACAAAGACTTTTCTTCTATCATTTGTCATCGACTCACTGGAGCAGGATAATGTCTGGGCTCACTCAAATGTTGATGAGGGAGGTAGCTTCCCCCAGCTTTTCTTACCCAACTTACATCACAGCCGAGAGGATTACAGCTCCATGAGTACCATGCCACAGTGGTTCTCGGGTGCTGCTCTCTAGGTCTACAGGTCTGCATTTTCCCAAGGAGATCCCTTACACTACTCATTCCACCATTTACTCTAGGCCAAAAGGTCTCCATCATCTTATAATTTTGAGAAACGCTGCATTAAACAAAATCAAAGTTTTCCTCCATAGAATTTCTCAGAATCTTTAGTGTACTAATGTGCGTAACACATCTGTGAGACTATTATCTATTTCCCAAATTTTTGAAACCACGGCATCCTCTTTTCAAGCAATATATTTGGGGACTGAGTAGCCTAAGAACACACTTTGGAAAACGTTGGGTTGGGAGTTTTAACGGACATTGCACAGCTTGCAAGTGAGATTTAAGTTGGAGCCAAAGGTGATGTTTCAAAGAAAGTTAAAATGCCATGACATGTTTAAATAAAGGAGGGGGCATTTATTGCTAAAGCTCCAGTATAGTTCCCCCATATTCTCACTTTCTAACTTCCATTTGTAAAGTTAATTAAATATGGCAGAGTGTGCATTTTATCTAAAAGCTGCCTTCAATCTCAGAGACCTTTCTGTGGATTTACATTTCCACATTCCATTTAACTCTTTACAGCTAGTTTATATATTACTCATGGCCAGATTGCATAGGTCTGGCTCTCCCTTCCTTCTTACCCCTATCTGCACAAATATTTGCCTGTTACCATTCTGTAGATCAGTTAAGGATGTGAAACATGTTTGCAACTCACTCAGCTCAGCAGGATTTTAGCCAAGCCACACACAGCTTTGGGCCTAGTTCATGACCCGTCGGCAGTTATTACCTCCAGGAAACACATCCGCCTTCGTTGGCTTTCCCTCACTAAGGGTAAATCCAAGACCTCAAGGGCATTACAAGAATCCTAATTTAGGAGAGTCTATTATAGACATTAAATGTAAGTATGTTTAAGATTAATGGCATTTCCTAAGTGCTGGCACACTTGGATATAACTGCATATAATCCTTTTCATCTCAGCCTGCTTCTCTGTATTAATGGCATTGCATTTTTGAGTCTTCTTTTCCATCTTGAGGTTTGTCTGAAGACAGAAATTCTGCTGAGCATCTCACTTCGTACCACAGTATTTTCTTTTTCACTTACATCTTTGAATTTCAGTGGTGCTGGTACTGGTCTTTGGCTACTTGTACCTATTAATCCTTCCATTTCATGGCTTAAAATCAATACATATTTTTGTTAAAGATTCTCAGGGGATGGAAAAAGAGGTGAGTCTGTGAGTTACCTATATGTAAATACATTTTATTTACTCCTGGCACATCTTTCTTTTTTTTTTTTTTAAAGATTTTATTTATTTATTTGACACAGGGAGAGAGATTACAAGTAGGCAGAGAGACAGGGAGAGGAGGAAGCAGGCTCCCTGCTGAGCAGAGAGCCTGATGCGGGCCTCGATCCCAGGACGCTGAGATCATGACCTGAGCCGAAAGCAGAGGCTTTAACCCACTGAGCCACCCAGGCGCCCACATCTTTCTATACCTATTGAATCTAGTATTTGGATTTCATTAGAGGTGAAATTTCCACATTCCTTTTCTTGTCCACAGGATTCATTATTCAGTATTGTATTTTCCTACTCTCCAGTAAATAGCATGCATCATAGTATTAGACTATTTACCAGGCAGTCCCTAAACCCAAACATGGCTTGAATCAAATGGATTGAAAGTTCAAAGTTTGATGGTTTCAGAAAGGTACAAGGGATAGAACTCTGCCTGGTTGCCCCCTAGCAATGAACTTAGAAAAGCCAGTTGAGGGGCACCTGGGTGGCTCAGTGGGTTAAAGCCTCTGCCTTCAGCTTGCGTCATGATCTCAGGGTCCTGGGATCGAGCCCTACATCGGGCGCCCTGCTCAGCAGGGGGCCTGCTTCCTCCTCTCTCTCTGCCTGCCTCTCCAGCCTACTTGTGATCTCTCTCTCTGCGTTAAATAAATAAAATCTTAAAAAAAAAAAAAAGAAAAAGGAAAGCTAGTTGATTATGATGGAGACATAGAGGTACCAGAAAAAATACTTCTGAAGTAGAGCCTGGTAACCTTAGGGAGAAATCAACAAGTAGTCCTTGGACCTTTTCAAAGAGTATGTTCAAAGGAATCAGGAATCTGATGAAAAAGGAGCCAAAACCTGGTTATGAAAGGCTGGGGCAGGGCCGAAGATGCTGCATTTCAAACAGCCTAGGTCATGTTGCTGCTGCAATCCCCATAGTTCGGCTAATAAGGCTTTAGAAATGTTAGAAAAGACCATCTCAAGTGCCATCCTAGATTTGCTGCATCAGAAGTTGCACGCAGACGAGATCCCAGGTCCCCAGGTCGTTCACATGCACATTAAAGTTTGAAAAGCCCTGATCTAAAGGACTCCTACCTTTTATTCCAAAGTCCTTTTTCCTGAGGGCCTTTTTTTTTTTTGACCATTCATCATCCCCTTGGTTCCAACAGTTGTGATTAGGAGCTGTATGATCTTTTGTGAATTTTGCTAGATAACTGGCTTGTGGCCACCTGTGTCATGTATGTGTATTCTTTAACATGAATTAAATACATATTGAGTGTTCTCTACATGTCATACACTGTGCTGGGCACAACGTTACAAAGAGGAATAAGATGTGCTCTCTAGTCTCAAGGACTCACAGCTTTCAATGGGGTAGCCCTGGCCCAGACTTATCACATGAAGCATCACTTACACAAAAGGAGATCGTTTTGTCATGAAACTTCTTCATTTTATGCTTTGATAAATAAAAAGATGACACAGACATTTTCTAGGTGGTCATGTCCCAGAAATCCGTAAATTCCTGGTACAGTTACCGTAAGTAATCCTACATGAACCTGGTACATCCTGATAAAAGCGTTCCATAGGTAAGGACTCCCCATTAGCCAACACCATCAAGAATTCCAACTACCAAATCTCTAAGATTTGCTCAGGTCATTTCTCCTTGCTATGTCCCCGGGGTGGGAAAAGCTGGACTGCAGATCAGCTGGTCAGTCTTTTCCTCCCACTTGCGTATATGGGTCATGCTGGGAGCTGGTTGATGAAGCGCACTGTTTTGAGTGTGGGCTTTTCAGACCTTGAGGTGACGGGGAGACAAGTTTCTAAGAGGTTTATGTGGAATTTAACCGATATTCTAACAAAACTCATCCTGGAAATGTAGCATCTGAAGCAGGGGAGGCATTCAATAAATACTTGTTAAATAAATGAAAAAGCAAGGATGCCTAAGGGCAAACAGCTTCCAACGCTAACCGTAACACATCCCTACGTGGGTCTTGAGGACATTAATGATTAACCCAGTTCCATCCTGGTGGGAGCTTACCCTTCTGTGGGGTTCATCTTCCACAGTCAGAAATGCAGGGTGTGCTCTGACGTCTACTTGGCAGTTCAGTTGTTTGAACTGCTGGTGTGATCGCTAGTAATAAATGGTTCTATGTTTATTCTCATTTCAAAAATCACTGATATTTAGCTTTGCAAAATTAAGTCAAATGTTTAATGCTCCACCAAGAATTAATGGATTCACTTAATGTCTGAAACCCATTAACACAAGAGTTTATTCTGGGGACCAATTATTCAAAATCCTGAGGCTCTCCAGAGTACATGTTGGGGAAAAAAAAAAAAGACACTTCAACAGGTGCCTTTTATGACTTCCTCCCACAATAGGATGGTCCTTGGAAACAGAAACTACTACCCAAACTCTCTCCCAGCAATCATTCCTATTAAGTGAGTAAGTTTCATTTGGGTGTGAATTAAATGGATTTTGTTTTGTTGGATCTGTGAAATCACTCTTTCTTGCTTAGCTCGTTTAGATACACCATAACTCTACTACAAACTTGTTTTCTTCTAGTTTCTATTTAAAAAGGCTCTTAAGACTAGGGCTGGCTACCAAC
The DNA here is from genome assembly GCA_002007465.1 of Ailurus styani. Classification (NCBI taxonomy): domain Eukaryota; kingdom Metazoa; phylum Chordata; class Mammalia; order Carnivora; family Ailuridae; genus Ailurus; species Ailurus styani. Next base: position 119,019 of record LNAC01000407.1, read on the forward strand.
TATTCCCAGGATGGGGGAAAATGTCTGGGCCTAAAGAAATGTCACTGGGAAGCAGATGGGGAAAGAAGAGTTGTTTTGTGTCGTATAACAACTTTGCCTGCCACTGGTAGGGTGAGAATAAAAGGGCAAGTTTGCATCTGCAAATAGGTTCTACAAACAGTCACTGAACAAAAGCAGCAACTCTCAGGCTCTGCTGCCAACACAAAGATTAGATTCCCTCTTCTCAAATGACAAAAGTGCTGGGTTGTACAGGAAAAGCCTGTTGGCTCAAAAAGCCCTTTGAGTCGACAGTGGGATATTCAGAATATTATGTCAGGAACTCATCTGTTCAGATGAGGAAATATGGGACCTTTGAAATTCACACACGCCTGCAAATCCAGGCACTTCCCCAAAATACTCAGAATGGTTTTGAACTGTTAAAAATAAGACAACAGAACCAAACTGGAGTTGCTTATGCTAAGCCCCATATAACCAACCCAAGACTTAATTTAATTACAACTTGGGTTCTCCCAGAAATGGAATCTTAAACCAGGAAATCAGGAGTTGCCTGATAAGCACTAGTTAGGTAAACTTCCTGATAGACACTTCTGTCATTCCCTAAAGGAAAGTAAACTTGCAATAACCAATCCGTTATAACTTCTTGTTCCTACTCCTGTCACCAGATAGACCCCAAAACCTGACCTTTACTGCCCACTGGCTTATACTCACTGACCTTTGCCATATATTTTTCCTTAAGCTTTTCTTTACAACTTTTCTCTTAACTCAGGCAAATGGAAATCAAAACCACCCCTCAAGCAATAGTGACTGCTCTGACAAGACCTCCAGCCAGTCCAGACTGCTTAGACCAGTTTGACTCCTGAACCCGTGACTACATAGATGGACCATGGAGAGACTTCTAGAATGACTGCCAATTACCCTTACCCCATTATACTACTAAAATCTCCACCCAAAGGGGAGCAAAGCCTCATTTACATAACATGCAATGTATGTATAAGCATGTTTCCTTAAGGCACATGTGCAACCTTATGCCTGCCTCTACATATGATGACAAGGACTCCCCATTTAAATAGTCATCCTAACCCTAAATAAAAGGAACCCATCCACTGCTGCTGAGGGAGTCATTGCTTTGGAAGTTATTGCCAGTGATCTCCTTATTTGCTGCAAATAAAGTTTACTTTGTGCCACAACTCTGGTATACCTGTGACTCACCACGGAACCCACTCATGTTAGTTCAGTAACAAATTCAGTGACCCAGATGAGGCTGTTGTCCTTCTGAGGTTCTGACCCCTGGTTTTCAATGGCTGGAACAATGGACAGCTCACCCAGGCTATCCCACTCAGGCTAATGGAGCTAAGGGCACATTCTTTGGAGGGAACACTCCTTTCTTGGTACTTCTGACTGCCAGATTGGCATTCTGTCCTCAACTGAAATCCAATGGCCACTCTGATTACTTTTACCCAGAAGGATTTCTGTTGGAATAAGTTATGCCAGGTCTGTGGCACAGCTTTTAGAGGTAAAACTAGAGTTGTCTCAAAGTCCAGGCAAGCTGACATAGCAGAACACTCTGGTAAACAGGACCTCTGGTAAACACTCTGGGGAACAGAACACTCAATTAGAGTCAAGTCTATTGATAGCTGCATAATATTCCATTGTATATATATACCACATCTTCTTTATCCATTCATCTGTTGATGGACATCTAGGTTCTTTCCATAGTTTGGCTATTGTGGACATTGCTGCTATAAACATTCGGGTGCACGTGCCCCTGAGGATCACTACCTTTGTGTCTTTAGGATAAATACCCAGTAGTGCGATTGCTGGGTCGTAGGGTAGCTCCATTTTCAACTTTTNCTGGGTATTATGCAGCTATCAAAAGAAACGAAATCTTGCCATTCGCAATGACATGGATGGAACTGGAGGGTATTATGCTGAGCGAAATAAGTCAATCAGAGAAAGACAATTATCATATGATCTCTCTGATATGAGGAACTTGAGGGGCAGGGTGGGGGGTTGTGGGGGGTAGGGAGGGAAAAATAATGAAACAAGATGGGATGGGGAAGGAGACAAACCATAAGAGACTTCTAATCTCATAAAACAAACTGAGGGTTACTGGGGGGTGGGAGGGTAGGGATAGGGTGGATGGGTTATGGACATTGGGGAGGGTTTGTGCTTTGGTGAATGCTGTGAAAGATGTAAGCCTGATGATTCACAGACCTGTACCCCTTGGGCAAATAATAAAAATAAAATTAAAAAAAAAGAGTCAAGTCTAGACATCCCCAGGTGATGGAAGATCATAGGATCCAGCTATGCAGAGGCTTGAATGCTCCAACCTGGCGAAACGTGCGTGTGATCTAACAGAAACTAGTCTAGGGTGTGGGAGATGGAAGGAAATCTTCCCACCTGGTTGTTTGGTCTGTTTGTTGTTGTTCCCTGTTTAAATCTCCACCCTGGCTGCTTAGCCCTTATGTACCTCCTCCTTCCCTCACAACCCTGGACAAAGCAGCAGCAGTGATTTGGGTCAATGGAAGCATGTACTGGGGGCAGACAAGAGCTCTATTTAATCGGTTAAAAGACAAGTGTTGTAAAAATTGGTCATTCTAAAAACGAAAGATAAAAACTAACCCCAGTGTTTGTCAAGTTCACATGATCTGGAATAATCTTTGGTAAATTAAAATAGACATGTCTTCTGGAGTTATCAACATCAAATACACTAGTAAGCTTTTATTCTACCTGAATTTATTAGTTACATTCATATTGTATCTACTGCAATTTGTCAGCAAAAGTGACTTAAAAGGATGGTTGGTTTTGTCTGTCTCATGAAGTTTTCATGGGTAATTGTTAAAAACAAGTATGTTGAATAGGTAAAAACGTTTATAGGTAAACTTCTAAATAGCTTTCAAAATCTTGGTAATCTGAAACTTTGAAGTTTTGCTAAGTAAAATGATATCTTGGTTTGATTTCATTGGATACTTAAGTCTTTTCCAAATAAGAAAGCATTGATTACTGAATGTAGGTTTGTCTGCATTTGGCTTCTTACTGCAGAGAAACTGATACTTGATTCTCTTTGTGAACTTATTTTTAACTTCATTGAAAGTTGCCTTATAAAAAAACATGCTTCTAGAAATTGTAAAATATATTCATAAATTTGTCAATCTAAAGAATTCTGGTGCAACAGGCACTTCACAATTGGTTACTACTTAGTTTTCACTTGAGACTAAGGTTTCTAAAAGTAAAAATTCTGATAAATGTAACTGAGACTGCTAGAAATAAGGGAAGCAACTCTGTGTGTAAGGAAAGTAAAATGTGCTTTTGATAAGATACAAGGAATGGGAATACATTTTTGTTGAGGGAAAAGAACGTAATTTTGTCCTTCAATGAAACTGATAACTTAAAGGAGGCTTAGGACAAAATCTGAATGTGAAAAGAAAGTTGTAGATTTGTGAACAAAAAACTTTAGAAAAGAATTTTATGTGTGGTCAGGACTAAGATCGAAGTGAATGGATTTTAAAAGTACACTGGTATAAGATTGAAATTTGGCTCTTCTCTATTAAAAAGACAAAGTTTTCTTGGATTACTGGTGTGCTCTTAATAAGAAATTGGAAAGAAAGTTTTTCTTTTTCCTATTCATTATCTGCCCAGAAAGCCAAAGTTTCTATGTTTTGCCTTTATCAGGTCTCCGATTACTTAAGAACACTAAAACTTCTTAATATCAAAGGAGCTGTTTTGCTAACAACTATATAACCTTCTGTAATACCTCTCATTTCCATCTTGATTAAATATACAGTTTATGATACCCTGTAATCCTATTTACGCATGCCCTTTGAAACCTTCTGAGGCTTTTAATGAACTTCCCAAGATTTGAATTCTAAATCAAGTTTTTTGATTTAGAAAAGTCAGAAAAGTTCTTAGAAAAGTTCTAAGGGGGAAGTTTATAGCAATACAGGCCTACCTCAAGAAGAAAAATCTCAAATATACAACCTAACCTTATACCAGAAGAGCTAGAAAAAGAACAACAAAACCCAAAACCAGGAGAAGAAAGAAAATAGTAAAGATTAGAGCTGAAATAAATTATATAGAAACTAAAAAGCCAATAGAAGAGATCAATGAAACCAGAAGATGGTTCTCTGAAAAGATCAACAAAACAGATAAACCTCTAGCCAGAGTCAGGAGAGCGAGCAAGAGAGAGAAGACCCAAACAAACAAAATCACAAATGAGAGAGAAGAAATAACAACTGATACCACAGAAATACAATTATAAGAGAGTATTATGAAAAATTATATGCCAACAAATTGGACAACCTGGAAGAAATGGATGAGATTCCTAGAAACATATCACCTACCAAAACTGAAACAGAAATAGAAAATTCGAACAGACCAATTACCGGCCATGAGATTGAATCAATCATCAAAAAACTCCCAACAAACAAAACTCTAGGACAGACAGCTTCACAGGTAAATTCTACCAAATATTTAAAGAAGTGGTAATACCTATTCTTTTCAAACTATTTCATAAAAAATAGGAAAGGGAGGAAAACTCCAAATTCATTCTGTGAGGCCAGTATCACCCTGACACCAAAACCAGATAAAGACACTACAAAAAAGAGAGAGAACTAAAGGCCAATATCTCTGATGAATATACATGCAAAAGTCCTCAACAAAATACTAGCAAACCAAATTTATCAATGCCTTAAATAAATCATTCACTATGATCAAGTGGGATTTATTCCCAGGAAGCAAGTGTGGTTCAATATTCACAAATCAATGTGATACACTACATCAATAAGAGCATCTGGCAAAGTGCAACTTCCATTCATGATCAAAACCCTCAACCAAGTAGGTCTGGAGGGAACATACCTCAACATAATTAAGGCCTTATATGAAATATCCACAGTGAAATCATACTCAATGGCAAAAACCTAAGAAGTCTTCCCCCTAATGGCAGGAACAAGGCAAGAATGTTCACTCTCAACACTTTCACTCAACATAGTACTCCAAGTCCTAGCCACAGGAATCAGACAACAAAAATAAAAGGAATATGCATTGACAAGGAAGAAGTAAAACTCTATTTGCCGATGACATGATACTACGTATAGAAATCCTTAAGACTCCACCAAAAAACTACTACTAGAACTAGTAAATGAATTCAGTACAGTTGCAGGATACAAAATCAATGTACACAAATCTGTTGCATTCCTATACACTGATAAGGAAGCAGCACAAAGAGAAATTAAGAAAAACAACCCCATTTACAACTGCACCAAAAATAATATCTAGGAATGAACTTCCAACCAAAGAGGTGAAAGACCTATACTCTGAAAACTATAAAACATTGATGAAAGAAACTCAAGACGTCACAAAGAAATGGAAAGACATTCTGTGCCCATGGATTGGAAAAACAAATACTGTTAAAATGTCTATACTCTCGAAAGCAATCTACAGCTTTAATGCAATCCTCATCAAAATACCAGCAGCTTTTTTTTTTTTACAAAACTAGAATAAACTCTAAAATTTGTATTGAACCAGAAAAGACCCTGAATGGCCAAAGCAATCTTGAAAAAGAAAAACAAAACTGGAAGCATCACTCCAGACTTCAAGTTATATAACAGAGCTGTATTAATCAAAACAGTACCATACTGGCATAAAAATGGACACATAAAGCTTGTGGTTTTAGAGTCATGAGTTTGAGCCCCACTCAGGGTGCAGAGATTACTTTAAAAAATTAATTTAAAAAATAGACACATAGATCAATGGAACAGAACTGAAAACACAGAAATAAATCCACAATTACATGGTCAATTAATCCCTGACAGAGGAGGAAAGACTATACAATGGGAAAAAGTCTCTTCAACAAATGGTGTTGGGAATACTGGACAACTACATGCAAAAGAATGAAGCTGGACCACTTTCTTACAGCACACACAAAAATAAACTTAAAATGGACTAAAGGACTAAATGTGAGACCTGAAACTATAAAAATCCTAGGAGAGAGCACAGGCAGTAATTTTTCTGACATCAGCCATAAATAGCAACATTTTTCTAGATAGGTCTCCTGAAGAAAGGAAGACAAAAGTAAAAGTAAACTACTAGGACTATGTCAAAATAAAAAGCTCTGTACAGCAAAGGAAACAACCAACAAAACAAAGACAAGCCACCTACTGAATGGGAGAAGCTATTTGCAAATGACATATGTGATAAAAGGTTAATATGCGAAATATATAAAGAACTGATACAACACCCAAAAAAACAAATAATTCAATTTAAAAAATGGGCAGAAGACATGAACAGACATTTGTCCAAAGACAGCATGCAGATGGTCAACAGACACATGAAAAGATGCTCAACATCACTCAGGGAGATGCAAATCAAAACTACAATGAGATATCACCCCACACCTGTCAGAATGGCTAAAACGAAAAACACAAGAAACAAGTATTGACAAGGATGTGGAGAAAGAGGAAGCTTTGTGAACTGTTGGTGGGAATGTAAATGGGCGTAGCCACTGTGGAAAATGGTATGGAGTGTCCTCAAAAAGTTAAACATAGAACCACTCTATGATCCAGTAATCAAACTAATGGCTATTTACCCCACAAAAATACAAAATATTAATTCAAAGGGATACATGCATCCCTATGTTTATAGAAGCATTATTTACAATAGCCAAACTATGGAAGCAGCCCAAGTATCCATTGATAGATGAATGGATAAAGAAGATATGGTATATATACACAATATAATACAGTTCGGCTGTAAGAAAGAATGAAATCTTGCCATTTGCAACAATATGGACAGAGCTAGAGAGTATTTAACAGTAAGTGAAGTCAGTCGGAGAAAGAAAAACATAATATGATTTCACTCCTATGTAGAATTTAAGAAACAAAGCAAATGAGCAAAGGAAAAAGAGACAGACAGACCAAGAAATAGACTCTTCACTCTAGAGAACAAACTGATGGTTACCGGGGGGGGGGGGGGATAAAGAGTATACTTATCATGATAAGCACTGAGAAATGTAGAGAATTACTGAATCACTACATTGTGCACCTGAGACTAATATAACACTGTTTTAACTATACCGCAATTAAAAGAAAAAACTTAATAAAAAATGAAAAAATAAACGAAGTCTTTTGACTAGGCTTGTTCACTTGGTATATTAGATTACACAGGAAACATTGTCAAACAAATGATGATATGCCTTAGGTTGTCTCGTGTGGGTAAATGCTATAACTATTCTAGAAATTATATGAAGTCCCTAAAGTTTTAATATGTTTGGGTATAAAACCATCACTTGACGTTCTAATTATTGAAATGTCATATGTCACAGATGTAACTGGATTTCCTTGTCAACTGCATTATAATGAATTCTCATCAGATCTTTAACCATGTTAAAGACATGTTAACCATGTCCATTTTTGAGTTTTTCTTTGTCATTTATAATTATTGTTCTGATGCTCTTGCAAAATGTGTTTTTGTCTTCCATGAGATTCATGAAAAGAACTTTTTACAAACACGGTTTTTATATCTTTAAGATCATAAAACTAAGTAAGAATTTCCAGAACTAACAGAAAAGCTGCATTCAAAGGGAACAAGAATTAGCAACATGGGACTGACTGAATTGAGGAAGATGATTATAGTTCTTATGACTCTTATTTGAGACACTGTTGGTTCTCTAATGTTTGTTCTTCCAGATTCAAGGTAGTTTTCTCTTAAGATATCTATGGTTTACAGAAATATTGATCAAATGTTCCTCTATGAACAAATGGAAACATTTAACTTTTCTCCCTACCTGAACCCTCCAGAATTCTGAAACTCTCAATGAGTATTCTTCCTTTGATGGCAATTATAATTATTTGCATCAATTCAATGAGAATCTCTTCTTCTTTGGACAGGAAACCATCGGAAACACTGATTATATTACCAAGGTTTTGACTGAAATATCATATTTGACAGAGATATGCACAGACTCAGATATGACCAAACAACTTTAAGGAACTAAGGTTGACTTTATGGAGCCAATAAAGCTCCTTGGAAATGTTGGCCTGACACTTTGCTTACAGAGTTCCCAGCAGCCCTACCAGCAGTGAGTAAAGAATGTCACTTCCTAGCAAGGACAAGAACCTCAGGATATCTTGGGGACCCTGAGAAAAGGAATCCACCCAAATCTACAGGTATTTCAGGCAAATCTGATGGGCAGATATTTGGTTTGGCTTCTGGACTTGAGCTTATTACATGTTCAATCTGAAATTCCTTATAAAAGTTCCAGCAAGGGGCTCCTGGGGGGGGTTCAGTTGGTTAAGCATCTGGCTTCAGCTCAGGTCATGATCCCAGGGTCCTGGGATCAAGTCTCACATTGGGCTCCTTGCTCAGTGGGGAGCCTGCTTCTGCCTCTGCCTGCAGCTCTCCCTGCTTGTGCTGGCTCTCTGTCAAATAAATAAATAAAATCTTTTTTTAAAAAGTTCCAGCAAAGCAGATTAAGAAAACTTAGATGGTCAATCACTACTCTTGCTGAGCTTATGCCAATAATTAGGCTATGTTTGCTAACACTGGACTTGTTTTACAAAAAATTAGTCTTGATCTGGCTATCTTCGATGGAAAGGAGGGTGATTTTAGAGAAAAACTATGTTTCAATAACATGTCTTAGTGGATGTTAGATTCTAGTTCTGAGTTCTGATTATCTCCTGTTTTTTATTTGCCTATAAAACTGGGCTAGATCCTGAATTCTTCTGGTTTCCCTGAATATCTGACCATGACTCCCCAGACTAAGGTTTCTAATTTTCTTTCGTTCTCTTGACTTGGAATCAGTGGGAACTAAAACTGCCCTTTTTCCTGAAGCACTGCAAACTGAAGCTGGGCAAATTCAGTCTTTACTTATGAAGGCTCCAGCCTTAGCATCACCCGATTTTGACAAGCTATTTGATTTGTACGTACAGGAAAGGCAAGGAAGAGCTATTGTCTATGTTAACCCAAATGCTGAGGCCCTGAAAAAGAATGGTAGCTTGTCTCTCTAAACAACTGGACTTGGACATGGTGGCTAGGGGTTGGCCCCCTTGCCTAAGAGCTATAGCAGCCATGTGCCTCTTGATAAAAACTATGAGCCCACGTATGACTGCTTGGACCCCACACCAGATTTCTAGTTTTCTGGAAACCTAGGGACACCTGTGGCTGTCCCAAAACAGAACATTACAACATCAGGTCATGCTGATAGATACCTCTTGGCTATAGCTGCCGTCCTGCTCCCCAATCATCAAGCACTTGATCAAATTTACTCTAGCAGCAAAGATCTCCAGAGTGAACCTCTGTCCAAGGCAGAAGCTATCTTAGAGATGGAAGAAGTTTTATAGGAAATGGACTAAAAAGGAGAAGATATGCAGTAGTATCTCTAGATGCTCTTGTAAAGGTTAAAAGACTGGCCTTGGGCACCCCATCCAAAAAAGGCAGAAATAACTGCACCAACCAGAGCATTAAAATTGGGTAAAGACAGTATATTAACCATTTACACTGATTCTAAATATGCCTTCTCTGTAATTCATGCCCACGGAGCCACATGAAGGGAAAGAGTACTGCTAAATAGCAAGAATAGAGAAATTAAATATGGCAAGAGAATCCACAGGCTACTAAGAAGGGTACATAAGCGTAAAAAGTGGCCGTGGTTCATCGTAGAGGCCAAACAGGAAATTCAAAAGTGACAAAGGGACATAATTTGATGCAGTCGCTAACAGCACTGCCAAGTCTGGGGAGACTTTGTAATTACCAGTAATTCACTCTCTAAGTTTATTCCATCCTACTCCCAGGAGGAAAGAGCAGAGGCTGTAAAATTGGGCTATCAGTGGTCTCTGGTAATCACAGAATGGATGATAAACAACAATGGGAGAATCTAGGTACCCAATCAGACTGCTAGGGGCCTCCCTAAGAGTTCACAAGACTCAACCCATTATGGTAAAAAAAAAAAACCTTTATACCTATGGTTAATAATGATTATGAGCACCCCAGGGATGAAGAGATCATTGAGAAAATAACAAACCAATGTGCCTTCTGCCCGACAAATATTGTACAAACCAGACCTCCATTACTCCCTCTGGTTAGAGTAACTCAAATCCAGGGGATAAGGCCAGAGGAGGATTGAAAAGCAGAATTTACTGTAATGCCAGCGGGCCCTGGAGGGTTTAAATACCTTCTGGTGTTTGTAGGTATATTTACTGTATGGATCGAGACCTTTCCCTATAGAACAGAAAGAGCTAATAATGTAATGGAGACCTTAAAAAAAAAAAAGACATGATTCCTTGATTTGGATTGGCAAGGTCAATCCAAAACAGTAACAGGCCAACCTTTATTTTGGCCAACCAAAAATTATTTCTGAGGTAGCCAATGCCTTAAATATCAAGTTGAGATTACAGCCTGCTGGAGGCCTCAGTCTTCTGGGAAGACATAATGTGCTAACAGAACCCTGGAAAAGACCCTGGAAAAGTTGTGCCAAGAAACACAGGCAAATTGGTTAAAGTTGGTGCCAACAGCTCTCACTAGAATGAGAGCTGCCTCAAAGGGCAAACTAAAAGTTCAGCCCATCTGAAATGACTTCTGTGAGGCCCTTTCCAAAAGTCTGACTCCTTCTTACTTTCAGAGATTTCTCTAAGGTTAAGCATATAATTAATCTCCAAAAGGGGATAGATACACTCATGAATATGAAAATTTTTTGCCTTCACCTGTATGGGGAGGTGGGGATTGGGTGTACATTGAAACTTAGGAAAATGGGTCGCCCCAAGATCAACTACACCCCGTATGGACAGGGCCTTGGCTAGTACTACTAACCCCACACTTTTCCTTAAAATTACAGAGAGTCGTACCTTGGATCCACCAGACTAGAGTAAAAAGGCGTGTGTACCAGAGGCCCAGGGAGAAACACCACCAGTACCAGATGACAACAAATATTCCTGCGAGCCACTCACTGACCTGAAACTTCTGTTTCAGAGACACTCACAAGGTAAATAGAGCCTCATTGAGTAAGTGTTCTCGAATTTAAATAATCTTTGTCTGTAGAATACTAGTTCTGCTCTTCTGGTCTTATCATTTCTTCTGCCTTATTATTTGCTGCCAAGTCCCTTAAATACATTAAACCATTCTGTGACTTTTCTGTAATAAACCCCACAGCTTTTTGTTAGTATATGGCAAAATAGATAATGTTCTAATTTTTACCTTGGTCTGATTTTAAAATGAACACTTTCTTGGGGCACCTGGGACCTGGGTGGCTTAGTCAGTTGAGCATCCAACTCTTGGTTTTGGCTCAGGTCATGGTCTCAGGGTCCTGGGATCCAGCCCTGTATAGGGTTCTGTGCTCAAGGAGTAGTCTGTTCAAGGATTCGGTCTCTCCTTCTCCCTCTGCCCCTCCCCTTCGTTCACCCACCCTCTAAAATAAATAAATCTTTAAATTAAAAAGAATAAAACAAACACCTTCTTGATGTTAGTCCTAGTCACTATTATCCTAAAGATGTGAGAACTATAAACACATTAAAGCATCCCTGGAAGCCAAATCCCCTAGTAAATATCCGTAGGATCATAGCAAAGAGAAACTAAAGAACTACTGGGTATGTCACCAGCACCCGCAAACCAAAACTGGATGCCCTATATTCCACCTGATACAAAATGACCATAGCATTAACTGCATTTTGAGCTCCCCTAAATCCTTTGAAAACTCCCCTTCCATAACTAAGCCATTCCCACAGAGAAATTCAGTGGGTCCATCTTACTCTAGTTATTAATGATACAGAGAGGAAAAGAATAGAATACTTAAATTGCACCTCAAAGCAAAGCCATTCTATCCATGCACTCCTGAGATAGGTAATGATAGCCAAGACCCAACTCCTATAGTACCTCTTACCTTTAATATTAATGATAATTTCTCTCCAAAGGAAACTCATTTGTATCCAGTAAAGAAATGCCACAGAACTTCCGGGACATGAAAAAAAATCAATGTAGAGCATCAGTAGGACAGGCCAAACCTAGGGGATACTGGAAGCTGCTTCATTTACCACCCAAGGCATTCAGAATCATGGCCTGGGATCAAGTAAATGGTGCAGTTACATGGAATGGACCCTTGTCTCCTGCATGCAAGGACATTCCAAGCTGGGGCCCCATACTGCTTAACTGGCTAAATTCAAAAGAGGCCCACATAGCCTGTGCACCCCCAGGGCATGTTCTTTACTTGTGGATCACCCCATTGCAACCCCCCAAGGGACTCATCCCCAGCTGGAACTTTCCCCTCCCCACTTCTTGTTGTGGCTCATGTATTCATTGATAACATCCAGTTTGTTTGACGATGCGCTTTGGGTCTAATGAGCCCCAGAGGAACTACCATAGATAATCATACTCAGTCTTTCCATCAGGAAATAAGAGCCCTAAGACTGATTCTGGCTGATGTTGGATTGGCTGTTGGACTAGCTTCCCCTTGGGGAGGTTTTACATATCATGAAGTCACTCTAAGGAAACTAACTGATGCCAGAGAAACTTCAATACAGGAAAATACAGGAAATGCTCTCAAAAACTTCAAAATTTCCCCAAATCTTTAGCCAACATACTGCTACACAACTCATTAGCTCTCGACTACCTATTAGCAGAATAAGGAGGGGTATGTGCAGTAATGAATATTTCATGCTACACCTGGATTAATACCTGAAATGAAATGGAAATAGATATTTAAAAAATCAACCAGAAAGCATGGCTATATACATTCGACCAATAAAGGAGATCCTCTGATGAGGTCTGGCAGGCTATTAAACAGCCTTACCTAGTATTACATGGTTTCTCCCCTTCCTGGACCCACTAATAACCTACTGCTTTTATTGCCATTTGGACCTTACAAATTGTACCAGACAGTTAAGCATGCATGTATCATGTATCCAAATGCATGGAGGCTATAAAACTACAAATGGTAGTAACGCAAGGATATGAGCAGCTTGGGGTTAGACCTGGTAACCCACAGACATATCTAAAACTAGCTGAGGTAACATTCTGCCCCTCAGTGGATACCTATGACTATGCCCATGTCCAGCAGGAAGTAGCTACAGAAGACAGACCTTCATGCTGTGCCCCATGAGAATGAGCCCATCTAGAAGATGGATTTGTCACCAGCTAGACCCCAAGACCTGACCTGTATTGCCCACTTGCTTACATTCCCTGACTTTTGTCTCACATTCTTTCATAAGCTCTTCTTTATAGCTTCTCTCTTAACTCAAGCAAATGGAAATCAAAACCACCCCTCAAGCCACAGTGACTACTCTGACAAGACCTCCAGCCAGCCCAGACCACCCAGACTGGTTTGAGCGTAATACCCAAATGCACAGATGGACCATGGGGTAACTTCTAGAATGACTGACAATTACCTTCACCCCATTAAAATACTAAAATCTTGGATAGAGGAGTTAAGATGGCCGAGTAGCAGGGGGACCTTATGTTTGCTTTATCCCTCGAACACGGCTAGGTAAGTATAAAATCATTCTGAGCACCCAAGAAGTCGATCTGAGGACTGAGAGAACATAGCAGTGCTCCTGTGGAGGAGGAGGATGGAGGCTTGGGAGTGGACAGCTTGGTCTGAGGATTCCCCGGCTTGCACTGGGAGAGACAGTTCCCATTCTTGGAGTGCATTTGGGAGAGGTGGTACTGTCTCTCCTGAGACAGAAGAGCTGGCAAGCACCATTGTTCTGCCCTGTTCACTAGCATGGTGCCAGAGACACCTGCTGAGGGAAGCTAACCTGGATACCGGCTTTTTTGCTGTGCTTTTCTATAAACTCCAAGCCCCTGCATGTTCACGCAACCTCCCTTCTGGAACAAATCAGCACCAGCCACAGTGTGGCAAGACCCTCTCCAGAGGATCAGTACAGGTCTGTGCTGTACCAGGTCCCTAAAATTTAGAATTTTAAAACTCAGCTGGTTAAAACACAGGAGCACTGTGCTGCCAGGTGGGCAGAGAGCCCAGACACAGGGTGAAAGCAGGGATCTGAGGGATGCCTGGGATACATGAGAGGAGATTGTTTTCTCTCCTGTGAGGGCTTCCTGGACAGTGGTGGGTACAAACTCCCCTCTTCGGGGAAGAAAGAGTGAGCTGACATTTTGATCCCCAACCACTATCAAGGACAGACTTGAGTGAGTAGCACAGTGCCCACATCGGAGGCTTCGGCCACTGACACCAAGCCCCGCTCTTGCTCTGCAGGTGCTTTTCTACTAGGGCAAGTGTGCCTGAGAGCCAGAGCTAGCAACAGGCCCCTCTCCCAGAAGACCAGCACAAACCCCACACATGCACCAAGTCTACTGACCATAGACTGCTGCAAAGCTTCAGTTCTAGTGGAAATAGGATCTGGCCTCTTTTCACAAGCAGACCAAAGCACACCTACTTAAAACTTGCCACACGCTGGACAAGGTCCAGACACTCCCCACTGCAGGCAAGGAGAAACTTTGCAGAGGACTGACCAGAGAGAAAGAACAGCCAAAACACAATAGCAGAGTCCACACAGCATATACCAGAAACACTTCCTCAAATGCCAGGTCCTGGACAGTATATGACCTCTTCTTAATAAAGCCATTACTCTTTGGACCAGGAAACATAACATGCTTTCTTAACACAAAGAAGAAGACAGAGCCCTAGACAAAATAACAAAATTGAGGAATTCATCCCAAAAGAAAGAACAAGAAAAGATCATGGCCAAGCATTTAATCAAAACAGATATAAGTAATATGCCTGACCCAGGACTTAAAACAACAATCATAAGAATACTAGCTGGGCTAGAGAAAAGCACAGAAGACACCAAGAGTCCTTCACTGCAAAGATAAAAGACCTGAGAAACAAAAAATGCTATAACCGACATGCGAAACCAACTGGATATAATAACCACAAGGATGGAAAAAGCAGACGATCAAATAAGTAATATATATAAGAAAATTATAAAAAATAACAAAGCTGAAAAGAAGATGGGAAAAACTTCGGCTCACAAAGGTAGACTTAGGGAAATCAGCAACTCCATAAAGCATAACAATGTTTTTTTGAGCAATTTATAGCTAAAAACCTAATTTGAGGAAGGAACCACTCGTCCAAATTCAGAAAATCACAGAGAACGCCCATTAAATTCAACAAAGGCCAGCCAACACCAAGACACAGTGTAGTAAAATTTGCAAATTATAGAGATAAGGAAAAAAATCCTAAAAAGCAGCAAGGGAAATGAAATTCCTAACTTACAAAGAAAGACAAATAAGGTTAGCAACATATCTATCCACAGAAATTTTGGCAGGCCAGAGAAAGTGGCATAATATATTCGATGTAGTAGCTAGGAAAAACACGCAGCCAAGAATACTTTATCCATTGAGGCTGTCATTCAGAATAGAAGAGATAAAGTTTCCCAGACAAAAAAAAAAAAACCTAAAGGAGTTTGTGATCACAAAACCCACCCTGCAAGAAATACTAAAGGGGACTCTTTGAGTGGGAAAGAAAGACCAAAAGCAACAAAGACTGGAAAGGAAAAAGAGCAGAAATAAATAATATAGAAACAACAACAAAGGGGCACCTGGGTGGCTCAGTCAGTTAAGTGGTTGACTCCTGATTTTGACTTACATCATGATCTCAGGGTCCTGCAACTGAACACTGTGTCAGGCTCTGCACTCAGTGGAGAATCTGCTTCAGGGTCTGTCTCTCCCTCTGCCCCTCTCCCTGCTTGCTTTCTAAAATAAATAAATAAAACCTGGGCGCCTGGGTGGCTCAGTGGGTTAAAGCCTCTGCTTTCGGCTCAGGTCATGATCTCAGGGTCCTGGGATCAAGGCCCGCATCGGGCTCTCTGCTCAGCGGGGAGCCTGCTTCCCCCTCTCTCTCTGCCTGCCTCTCTGCCTCCTTGTGATCTCTCTCCTGCTGTGAAATAAATAAATAAAAATCTTTAAAAAAATAAATAAAATAAATAAATAAATCTTTAAAAAAAGAAACAACAACAACAAAAAACCCTAGTAGAATATATCGATGAAACTAGGAACTGGTTCTTTGAAAGAATAAACTGATAAACCTCTAGCCAGACTTATCAAAAAGAAAAGAGAAAGGACCCAAATGAATAAAATCATGAATGAGGGAGATCATAACCAACACCACAGAAATAGAATTACGAGAATACTATGAAAAATTATATACCAACAAATTGGGCAATCTGGAAGAAATGGGCAAATTCCTAAAAACAGGGCGCCTGGGTGGCTCAGTGGGTTAAAGCCTCTGCCTTCAGCTCAGGTCACGATCTCAGAGTCCTGGGATCGAGGCCCACATCGGGCTCTCTGCTCGGCAGAGAGCCTGCCTCCTCCTCTCTCTCTGCCTACTTGTGATCTCTCTCTCTCTCTCTCTCTCTCTCTCTCTCTCTCTAATAAATAAATATCTTTAAAAAAAAATTCCTAAAAGCATATAAACAATCAAAACTGAAACAGGAAGAAATAGAAAATGTGAACGAACCTATTACCAGCAAAGAAATTGAATCAGTAATCAAAAATTTCCCAACAAAAAAAATCCAGAGCCAGCTGGCTTCCCAGGGGAATTCTATCAAACATTTAAAGAGTTAATACCCATTCTTCTCAAACTGCTCCAAAAAAATAGAAATGGAAGGAAAACTTCCAAACTCATTCTACAAGGGCAACATTACCTCAATTCCAAAACCAGACAAAGATCCCATGACAAAGGAGAACTACAGGCCAATATCCCTGATAAATGTGGATGCAAAAATTCTCAACAAGATACTAGCAAATCAAATCCAACAATACATTAAAAGAATTATTCACCATTATCAAATGGGATTTATTCCTGGGCTGCAAGGGTGGTTCAAGATTTGCAAATAAATCAAAATGACACACGATGTTAATAAAAGAAAGGATAAGAACCACACGATCCTCTCAATGAGATGCAGAAAAAGCATTTGACAAAGTACAGCATCTGTTCTTGATAAAAACCCTCAACAAAGTAGGCGGCATAGAGGGAACACACCTAAACATCACAAAAGCCACATACAAAAGACCTACAGCTAATATCAATGCGAAAGAACTGAGAGTTTTTCCTCTATGGTCAGGAACAAGACAGGGATGCCCACTCTCACCACTGTTATTTTACATAGTACTGGAAGTCCTAGCCTCAGGAAGTAGACAACAAAAAGAAATAAAAGGCATCCAAATTGGCAAGGAAGATATCAAACTTTCACTTTTTGCAGATGACATGATACTCTATACAGAAAATCCAAAAGACTCCACCAAAAAAATTGCTAGAAGTGATGCATGAATTCAGTAAAGTCACAGGATACAAAAATCGATGTACATAAATCTTGCATTTCTATACAACCATAGTAAAGCAACAGAAAGAGAAATCAAGGAATTGATCTCATTTATAGTTACACCCCAAACCATAAGATACCTAGGAATAAATCTAACCAAAGAGGTAAAAGACCTGTACACTGAAATCTATAGAACACTCATGAAAGAAACTGAAGAAGATACAAAGAGATGAAAAGCATTCCATGCACGAGGATGAGAAGAACAAATATTGTTAAAATGTCTATACTACTCATGGCAGTCTACACACTGAATACAATCCCTATCAAAATACCACCAGTATTATTCACAAAGCGAACAAACAGTTCCTAAAATTTATATGGAACCACAAGAGAGCCCAAATGGCCAAAGCAATCTTGAAAAAGAAAGCAAAGCTTGAAGCATCACAATTCTGGACCTCGAGCTATAGGACAAAGCTGTAGTCATCAAGACAGTATGGTATAGGCACAAAGACCAGAGACGTAGATCAATGGCACACAATAGAAAACCCAGAAATGAACCCACAACTATATGGTCAACTAATCCTCAACAAAGCAGGGAAGTATAGCCAATGGAAAAAATACAGTCTCTTCAAAAAATAGTGTCAGGCAACTGGACAGTGACATGCAGAAGAATGAAACTGGCCCACTTTCTTACACCAGATACAAAAATAAATTCTAAATGGATCAAAGACTTAAATGTGAGGCAGGAAACCATCAAAATCCTAGAGAACGAAGGCAGCAACCTCTTTGACATCAGCCATAGCAACTTCTTACTAGACACGTCTCCAGAGGCAAGGGAAACAAAAGCAAAAATGAACTACTGGGACTTCGTCAAGATAAAATTCTTCTGCACAGTGAAGGAAACATTCAAGAAAACTGAAAGACAACCTATGGAAGGGGAGAAGCCATTTGCAAATGACTTATCTGATAAAGGGTTAGTATCCAAAATATAAAGAACTTATCAAATTCAACCCCCCAAAACCAAATAATCCAGTTAAAGATGGGCAGAAGACATGAATAGACATTTTTCCAAGAAGACATATCATAACCAAGAAGATGGCTAACAGGCACATAAAAAGAGGCTCAACATCACTTATCATCAGGGAAATACAAATCAAAACTACAATGAGCTATTACCTCCCACCTGTCAGAATTGCTGAAATTAATAACACAGGAAATAACAGTCAGTAGTTGGCGAGGATGTGGAAAGAGGGGAACCCTCTTACACTGTTGGTGGGAATGGAAACTGGTGCAGCCACTCTGAAGAACAGTATGGAGGTTCCTCAAAAAATTAAAAATAGAGCTACCTTATGACCCAGCAATCACACTATTAGGTATTCATGGAAAGGATACAAAAATACTGATTCAAAGGTATATATGCACCCTGACATTTATAGAAGCATTATCAAGAATAGCCGAATTACCGAAAGAGCCCAGATGTCCATCCACTGATGAATGGATAAAGAAGATGTGGTAAATATATACAATGGACTATTACTCAGTCATCAGTAAGAATGAAATCTTGCCATTTGCCACAATGTGGATGGATCTGGACTGTACTGTGCTAAGTGAAGTCAGTCTGTCAGACAAAGATAAATACCATATGATTTCACTCATATGTGGAATTTAAGAAACAAAATGGATGAACATAAGGGAAAGGGGGAAAAAAAACCCAAGACAAAAAGGAGGCAAACCATAAAAGATTATTAACTATAGAGAACAAACTGAGGGCTTCTGGCAGGGAGATGGGTGGGAGATTCACTAAATGGGGGATGGATATTAAGGAGGGCAGTTGTGATGAGCACTGGGTGTTACAACTAAATTCTACTCCTAAATCAGTATCACGCTATATGTTAACTAGAATTTAAATAAAAACTTGAAATATACATACATACATAAAAATCTTTACCAGAGGAGGAGCACAAGCCTCATTTACATAACAGATATGTAGAGGTATGTTTCCTTAATATGCATGGGCAACCTTATGTCTGCCTCTACAAATGATGAGAAGAATCCCCTGTTTAAATATTCATTCTAACCCTAAATAAAAGGAACCCATCTATCCTTGTTCTGGGACTCGTGGCTTTGGAAGTTAGTCCCAGTGATCCCCTTATTTGCTGCAAGTAAAGTTTACTTTGTGCACCGCTCCATCTGGCATATCTGTGACTCACCAAAGAGCGAACTCACAGTGGTCCAGTTATACTCCCTTCTGCTTGTAAAAGTCATTTTGTACAGCTGCTCAGAGCTCTTTTCTATCTACTAGACTGGATGCTGCCATTCATCAAGACATTGAAAAAAGCCAGTAAGATCTTTAAAATTTAGTCAGTTGAATTTTTTAAAACAAAACCCAAAATGACACAACACATAGTTACAAAAAATTGTGATGTATTTAAAGTGGAAAAGCAGTATATATGAGTATATGAAAAGTTCAGTTTAAAAGTTAACATTTAATCTTTTGGGCTGAGGGAGGATGATAAAAAAAATACACTGAATTAACAGCAATTGTATCTAATAGTAAAGTATGGCTTTTCCCCATTTTTTTCTCTTTTCTAATTTTTAAAAACGAATTTATGATATCTCTAAAATGTTTTAATTAAAAACTTTTATAAAGATGGGATGCCTGGGTGGCTCAGTCAGTTAAGCGTCTGCCTTCAGCTCAGGTCATGATCCCAGCATTCTGGGATCAAGTACCACATCGGACTCCCTGCTCAGTGGGGAGCCTGCTTCTCCCTCTGCCTGCTGCTCCCCGTTTGTGCTCTCTCTCCTATCTCTGACAAATACATAAGTCTTTTTTCTTAAAAAACTTTAATAAAGGTACAAAACAAAATAAAAACAATTATAACTTACGTTATATAATTTTTTATTTGATACCTCAAATATATGTTTAACCACCAAACATCAAAAATCAAATTAAAATGAACGGTCATGGGATATTAACAAGTAGCCTAAATATACTTCTCACACAATGTCTGACATGTTATAGACAGTCCACATTTCCATGTTCATTCTCTTCCCTTTTCAGATGGACACTGGTCCCCTCTCATTTTTATTCATCAAAGCCAAGATCTCAAAACCTGAATTATTGTTTCTGGTTCTTTAGTTCATGGACCACAAATAATGATAAACCTTAAGTCTCTCAAGATCCTTCCCATATAAAGTTGCATTTGCTAAAAGCAAACAATTTAGACTACATCCAACTACAAAGCTTCTGCACACTGAAGAAAACCATCAACAAAACAAAAAAGCAACCTACTGAATGGGAGAAGATGTGTGCTAAGGATAAGGTGTTACTATCCAAGGTATATAAAGAACTCATATAACTCAGTGCTAAAAATTAAAAAATGAACAGAAGATCTGAATACACATTTTTCCAAAGACGACATATAGATGGTGAACAGGTGCATAAGAAGATGCACAACACTGATCTTCAGGGAAATGCAAATCAAAACCACAACTAGATAGTACCTCACACTTGTCAGAAGAGCTAGTATCAAACATACAAGAGATAACAAGTGTTGACAGAATTGTAGAGAAAAGGGAACCCTTGTTCACTGACGGTGGTAACGTACACTGGTATAGCCGCTATGCAAAACAGCAGGAGTTTCCTCAAAAAATTAGAAATAGAACTACCATATCATCCAGCAATTCTATCTCTGGTTATTTATCTGAAGAAAATAATTTAAAAAGCTATGTGTACTTCTG
The DNA here is from genome assembly GCA_002007465.1 of Ailurus styani. Classification (NCBI taxonomy): domain Eukaryota; kingdom Metazoa; phylum Chordata; class Mammalia; order Carnivora; family Ailuridae; genus Ailurus; species Ailurus styani. The sequence goes on from LNAC01000407.1 coordinate 140,021, forward strand.
TGTTCATTGCTGCATTTCCTATAATAGCCAAGACATGGAGGAACCTAAATATCCACCGACAGATATATTAATAAAGGAGGAGATGGGGTACATATTCATAGTGGAATATTAGTCAGCCTTAAAAAATAAAATCTTGCCATTTATGACAACATGGATGGACCTTGAGAGCATTGTGCTAAATGAAATACCCCCAACAGAGAAAGACAAATACCATATGATTTCACTTATATGTGGAATCTAAAAAAAAACACACACACGGACAAAACAAAAGATAGACTAATAAATAGAGTTGGTGGTTGCCAGGGAGGAGGAGAGGATAAGGGAAATAGATGAAGGTGATTAAGAAGTACAAAACTCCAGTTATAAAATTAGTAAGTCACAGAGAAGTAAGCATAGGGAATATAGTCAATAACAGTCATAATATTATATGGTGACAGATCATAACTACAGTTATTGTGGTGAGCAGTGAGTCAGGTATATAAAGGTTGAGTCACTATGTTGTACACCTGAAACCAATATATTGTACACTCAATTATGCTTCAATTAAAATAAATTTGTATTTGCTATACAGTCATCTAGGAACGGCTTAGGACTTAGTATTCTGCCCACCCAAGCCAGAGCCCTACTTTGCTTCTAATCCCCCACACTGAACAATCAATCACCCACCCTTTCTACCTCCTTAATGTCTTCTGAAAGCGCTCATTTTCAATAACCCTACTTGCTGGTCCTCTCGAGCAGAAGTCGGCAAGTTTTTGCTGTCAAAGCCCAAATTGTAAATACTTTAGGATTTGTAAGTCCAGATGATCTCTGTCAAAACTACTCAACTCTGCTGTCATAGAGAGAAGGTAGCTGAACGAGAGAAGAATTTGTCACCCCTAAATGTGCCTCTTTGATAGAAGGATGATTTTGAGCTGATTATTTCTGAGCAGCAGTAGACACAGGAGACTCTGGAAACACAGATGTTCACCTTTTTCTAAGGGACATTTACATTTATAAAGGAAATTACCATTTGTAAGTTCTCCCTTTCTGTACTAGGAAGAGATGAGTAACTCTAAGTCTCCAGACTCATCAGCAGAGAAGGCACAGACTTCAATCTGCATAACAAATCTGACCATTGTTTATTGTGCTTTTCCTGCTAACCTTCCAGACCTGACTTCCTCCCCAAACTCCCATCTTTTGTCTTTAGCTGAAGTTGGTACTTAAAGTAGTGGCTTGGGAGACACCTGGGTGGCTCAGTTGGTTGAGCGGCTGACTCTTGGTTTCCCCTCAGGGCATGATCTCATGGGTCGTGAGATGGAGCCCCACGTTGGGCTCCACGCTCAGTAGAGAGTCTGCTTGAGATTCTCTTCCTCTGCCTCTGCCCCTCCCTATGCTCATGTGGGTGTGTGCAGCTCTCTGTCTCTCAAATAAACCTTTAAAAAAATAAAGTAGTGGCTTGGGCCATTTCAGGGAGTTTTACTCAGTTTTTCTGGGTCTCTCCCATGTGTAGAGCAGGTGTACAGGTTATTAAACTACTGTTTTTATGTTTTTTGTTTTTTTTTTTTAAAGATTTTATTTATTTATTTGACACACAGAGAGAGATCACAAGTAGGCAGAGAGGCAGGCAGAGAGGGAGAGGAGGAAGCAGGCTCCCTGCTGAGCAGGGAGCCCGATGCGGGCCTCGATCCCAGGACCCTGGGATCATGACCTGAGCCGAAAGCAGAGGCTTTAACCCACTGAGCCACCCAGGCGCCCTGTTTTTATGTTTGATTATAGGGTTCTCAGCCAAAAACTCAGAGGGTAGCGGGAAGATGATTTTCCATCTCTACATAGGCATAAACAATATCTAAGTTTATGGTCTTCCTATGCTGTAATATAACTTTATTTGTAAAAATAATCAGTGGGCTAGATTTGGTCAGACCAGCTTATGGTCTGTAGTTTGCCAACTCCTACAGTACTCTTCTACCTCATCGTTGGCCTGCCTACCTCCAGTCTCCTTTCCCTACAACCTGCTTGCTCTCCACACTACTATCAGAAAGATCTTCTTGCAATGCAAAGCTGATAGTGGTAGCATCTTCGAGAAAAATATGGATTTCAAATATGGATTCTCACCCACTTACTTTGGCATAGAGTCCTGATTTGCAGCTTAGTACGTGGCAAGCCAGAAAACAAAACAAAACTACAGCCTCCTTTACAGCAAAGTGTAAATATGTAACAAGTCCTGGCCCATGAGCTATAGGTAGAAACGTGGTGTGGAACTTCAAGGAAGGTTTCTTAACAATTAGAAACTGGCCTAATGACCTGGAGTGCAAATGTGCCGGGTGGAATTTCAACAACTATCATGAGGACAGAAGTCCTGAAGTAAGAATGACAAAGGTAGGGGCACCTGGGTGGCACAGGCAGTTAAGCATCCAATTTTTTTTTTAAGGATTTTATTTGTCAGAGAGAGAGAGAGAGAGAGAGAGAGAGAGAGAGAGAGAGCACAAGCAGGCAGAGGCAGAGAGAGAAGCAGGCTCCCTGCTGAGCAAGGAGCTGGATGTGGGACTTGATCCCAGAACGCTGGGATCATGACCTGAGCCAAAGGCAGACGCTTAACCGACTGGGCCACCCAGGTGTCCCAAGCATCCAATTCTTGGTTTCAGCTCAGGTCATGACTTCAGGGTTGTGGGACTGAGCCCCATGTCAGGCTCTGTGCTCAGTACAAGGTATGCTTGTCCCTCTCCCTCTGCTCCTCACCCTGCCTGCACTCTATCTCTAAAATAAAAAAAAAATCTTTGGAAAAAAAAAAAAGATGGCAAAGATAGCAAATAGACTTCCTGGTGTTTTGTGGTAACTGTCATTCTAGCCTAGGCTACAAATTGCTGAATTTTTCTGTAGGGAAGAAGGCAGTAAACATGTATCTTGTTTAGGCAAATATTGCTCTGAATTTTGTCTATGTCCAAACACAATGCTAATGTATATTAACGATTTGTCATTCTGGGCTGATCATAGGAGTGCTTTCAGTTGCAAGTAACAAAAAAAACCAACAAATAGTATCTGGAGGAACTGTCTCCTGGCTTAGGTTCTGCAGTCCATCAAGTCAGGGCTAGCACTGGCCTTTCCTCCATAATCAAGATGGCTGCCACAGCTCCAGGAATCACATCCCTATTAACTGGCAAACGGTGGGGCACCTGGGTGGCTCAGTCAGTTATGCAACTTCCTTCCACTCAGGTCATGACCCCAGGGTCCTGGGATGGAGCACCTCAGTGTGGGGTTTGCTTCTCCCTCTCTGACTACTCCCTCCCCCTGTGCTTTCTCCCTCCCTTGCTCGCTCTCTCTCAAATGAATAAATAAAATTTAAAAAAAGAACTGGCAAAAGGATCTGTTGACCATACCTATTATTTTAATCAGGAAAGCAGTAGCTTTCTCAAAAATCACCCTAGTAGATTGCCACTGAGGTGCCCTGCCCTTTATCCAGCTGCAAGAGAGTCTAGTAAAGTCAATATTGAGCTACATGTCCATTGAGATACCTATAGCAAAGGCAGCAAGAGTGCTGGGGATATTGGTTTCGCCAAACTTCGGTGCCTTAAGACCTTGTAATAATTAACCATATCTTTCAGGATAAAGATGCCAAAAAAAAATGTACCCTTCGTAGGTCTTAGAGAAGTGCTCGTCATGCTCTACTTAGCTTATGGATCCTCTGGGGTTCTTGTTTAACAGATCTGGGATAGGCCTGAGAGTCTGCATTTCCAGAAATCTCCCTCTTGATGCTACTGGTCCTTGGCACCATATCTGGCCTGGAAAGAACTGACAAGGGTTTCATGATTTGACCTGTTATTTTTATAGCATCATCTTTTGCCTTTTCCTCTCCACTCAGCTGCAGCCGTGTTTTACTTTTGGTTCTCTGGGAGGGTCATGACTAACTGCTGACTGTCTCCCATGAAGTACCCTCTGTCTGAAACACGCTCTCAGGCTCCCCTGCTTCACCACGGGAGCTGTTACTCAGACACTGGGTCCCGCTGGGTACCACTTTCTCCAGGAAGATTTTCTGGATGCCACTACCCTTCTTCCTAGGGGGAATTTCCCCCTTACTCATCTTTGGATCCCCCAGGCCCAGTCCTTTGGATCCCCAGGGCCTGGGACACAGTGGTTTGTTGAACAAATACATGTTAAATGAATCAATTAATGAATCAAAGAAATGATAAAATATTTACAAGCCAAATGCTCTTAGCTGGAGTCTTCATAGCCAGCTTTCCCATGGATAACAGCTATAAATTATCATGCTTTTCCAAAGGAATTTACTCTTTTTAAAAAATTAAATAGAAGCTGCCAAGAAAAACCACTAAAGCTAACCTAAATCATATAATTTAAAGCTAACAAGAGTTGAACATAAGAAATATAAAAACTTAAGGACTATTTCTTACTACACTGCCAGGATTACTTGATTTGATGCATTTTCTCTTTCTCTAAATCTAATGTCCTCCAAGTTAATGTTACTGAGGGCTGGACCCATCTAGTGTTCATTACTGTTCCACATGAGAGAAGTACAGAAATGGAAACTAAGCATTTGGAAACCTTTTTCCTAACTTTACAGAATGATTTCATTTGACTCTAACCATAAAAGTCATCATTTGTATTTTATGCCCTTTTGTTACTTTCCTTTTTAAAAAGAACTCATTTTTATCATGCTTCAAAATGTATTGGTTCACAATGGAGTAGAAATTTTTTTTTTCAAATCTGTTTTCCCTACAGATAACTCAAGAAGCACTGTTCTAAATCTTCTAATCTGGGTCAGACCACCTAAAGCGATGGCTCTCAACTGGGAGTCACGTTCCCTCCCGGGGGATATCTGTCAATATCTCGAGACACTTTTGATCCTCACAAGTGCAGAGGGTTGAGGCAGGTTCTCCTGGCCTCCAATGGGTAGAGACAAGGGATGTTAACATTCCACAATGCATAGGACGGCCCCCACAACAAAGAATGATCTGGCCCCAAATGGCAATAGTGCTAAGGCTGAGAAATTATCTAAAGGTCTAAACCCAGAATTCAAAACCAGTTTATGGCCAAAGACTTTTTTTTTTTTTGGTCTCTTCTCAGCTGAAGAGTTGCTTCGTCCCCCCCCCCCCAGAAAAGTCACATGCTTACATAGTTAGATTTGATAAGAACTTTCTGCTCTTAGGGTCAAAGATTCTTCCCTCTCCCTCCTGACACCCTTGATTCCTTAATGGCAGAACAAAAAGAGAAGCACAATAGAATTATTCTGCTGCAAGAGGGTCTCATGCCTCTTTTCCCCTATCATCAGATTTTCTGATAGTTAGCTATTTGGTCTCTCAATCTTGCATTCAGAATGTGTGTTAGTACTAATGTGAAAGCAGTGCTAAGATGTTCGCATGACAAAAACTTCTTCGCTGACCCTTCTGGCCACCATCTCTTACAGGATTAAATTAATTAAATTAAAATTAAATTAAAGCTCTTCTTGAAGTTGCTGTTCACGTTTTTTGGAAAAAATAACTTTTCAAACACATGTAAACAGGCTCTCACAAGTTTTGCTGAAGAAAATAAGCACTCTATCTGTTGTTTATGCTTATTTGCAAAGCTACTAGAAATCATTTTAATTTCAGTTCTCATTCAATGACTTGATCCTTTTTCATTCTGGCAGGATCAACTGGCTATTTATAGATAAACATGGTCATTGTTTACATACCTTTTAACTTGCAAGAGAGGAAGGATGGGTAGGATCACAGCTTCTGGATCCAGTGTGCTTGAGTTTGAACCTTAGCCCTGCTTACTCCTTTTCTTTTTTTTAAACTTTTTTTATTTGCCCCAGGGGTACAGGTTGCTTGCTCCTTGACCAGTTCCATCACTTCTATGTGCCTAAGTTTCCTCATGTGTAAAAAGGCCTATAGTGTAGGTTTGTCACCATGATTAAATGATATATTAATATGTCATTATATTATTAAAGTGCTTAGAACAGTAGCTTGCACATAGTGAACACTCAAAGTATTAGCTCTCTTATCAGTTAAAAGGTATGTAAACAAATTCAAGTAGAGCAAGAAATCAAAAGCCATCCTTTGTGTGCCCTCAGGTTTTCATGAGAAGCACCACATGGAAACTAAGGTAATGAAGTTCCACATCTTTCAGACTGCATCTTGCCTATCCTTGTTTCTCCCACAGATTAAGTGGTCACTTGGTATTTGTAGATTTGCCCCACACTGGAAGCTGGTCACCTACATATCTGTTCTTCTCCACTCACCCCATATTCACCCCTTTGTGATTTCTAAGTTTGGTCTGAAGCCAGTAATAGCAAAACCATGTATTCTTTCCCTAGGAAGCCCCTGAGGACATCCCATGAGCCAGCCACGCATCTGTACTGTGGCCTCTTTAATTATTACTAGCTTGTCCTCGGCAGGGATAGTGGGAGCTGAAGTTTAAGGCAGACTATAAGACAAAATCTGGAGCAACTTAGCTGTTCAGCTCCAGGTGGGAAGCCTTAGGCTCCCTCCCACCCTTCCCCCTCCCCTTTCCTCCCTCCACCTATTCTTCATCCTTCTCCTCTTCCCCCTTCCTCTTCTTCCCCCCCCCTTCCTCTTCTCTTCATGTGTTCAGCACCAATTGAAGCTTAGCAGCCCCCAAATTAAAATGACAGATCAGGGGCGCCTGGGTGGCTCAGCGGGTTAAGCCTCTGCCTTCAGCTCAGGTCATGATCTCAGGGTCCTGATATCGAGCCCCGCATCGGGCTCTCTGCTCAGCGAAGAGCCTGCTTCCCCCTCTCTCTCTGCCTGCCTCTCTGCCTACCTGTGATCTCTCTGTCAAATAAAT